>OZ012659.1:40422472-40516442 GCA_963942545.1 Oxycera nigricornis
TTTGCGAGCGGTATTTCATGGATAACAATTAAGCTGCTGGATGAGTTTATAATAAGAGGAGACTCCGAGTGTGACGTGATGTCTGGGAATGTGGAACTCTGATTTTAGTTGTGGAAAAGATGAAAATTAGTAGAGGTAAGCGAGGTTATAATATTGTGTGTGTATGTGTGTGTGTGTGAACTAATATGGTTAGTTTTAAGATTATTAATGTGAGGATTTGAAGGCTATTGAAGTTGGGTTAATCTGAGTGTGTGATATGAAAAAAAACGGTGCTTGATGGTGAGTCATGAGAAGAAAAAAATACGTTTGCTTATGAGGAAGTTGCGGATTTGTGAGTTGGGCCCGAATTGGCTGTTCAGTATTTTCCTTATACGCGGTTTCTAATATCAGTGTTTTGAAGGAAATGTTTGTATTTGATTTGCAAATATGTTTTGAGTGATGGATTTTAGGTGGGTTTCAAGATATGTAGCAATGATTTTCGTGAAGGGCGTGGTAAGCAAACTAAATGATTAGAGAGTTGTTTATTGAGGTTTCCCTAGTATTGCTTGAAGTCGTCATTTTAGGTTTTTAACGAGATACATATACAAACTAGTATTTTTGGATAAAACTGATATCTTCAGTCTATTTATACTGTTTTCATTTTTTTATCATTTCCTTTGTTCTTGTTTTTCTTTGAAAAATTTTTTTTTTTAAATTCATTCAATTTTATTTATTTCAATCTTCCTAGTCTACATCCATTACAATATTATAATGTCCCCAAGCATATGTGCTAACCCCATCTTCCCTTATATATCGCTTATCATCTAAATAACTTAAAGAAACCTTATTTATACATTCAGTATATAAATTGTGAAGCTTAGATCTAAACACGTACATACTACCTCTAAATATCTTTTTTCTAAACAAGGAATCTCTATAATCATCTAAATTTAGTCCATCCATAATAAGCTTCTTTACACCTTTTGCTTTTTTAATTGTATCACCATTTTCTATACTTAAAGAATACATTTTAGCTCTTAATCCTACAAACTCCTTCATGACTTTTCCATTATTTTCGTCTTTCATCATACCCAACACTTTTCCATTTTTCAGCGGAATATTATATATGTTATCTTAAGCGTACTCAGAGGAAGCAAAGTGATCATCGATATCCGGTAGAATATCATTGTAAAAGTCATTGGTTTGAATAGTGTAAATAAATGAATCCGTATCCATATAGTTGAGAATAATTTTCTCATTATATTTGGGATTCATGAAACGATAGTGAAACTCATACATTTTCAATTTTGATAGATCAAGCACGGTGAAACCAATGTAAGTCGGTTTGTTGGAGCAAGTGAATACTCTATCCACTTTGAAAAGCCGCCATATTAGGGGTAAAAACGGCTGCACTATGAAAATTTGGTTTCGATATAAGACTTCGAGCGCCTGAGTGTCTGCCTCGGCTTTCCCAATCCGTCACAATCTTTACGTCTTTTCTTTTATCAACATTTTCCATCGTTTTGCCATATATTGCGTTGTTTAAAAGCTTGAAAAAGTTTTTTTCAAACAAATTTTTACTGGCTTTGCGATATTGTGTATTTAAGTTTATGTACTGCTTCATCCAAGTCGATTGTTTTAAACTGTAAAACTCTATGGACACGTGTGAATTTCAAACCATTCGCAATGCATTGCTGTAGATTTCGATAGTGAATCACATAATTTTGTTTGTTAGTTAAGTCAGTAGTCAATTTCGCAGTTTTCGAATCAGGAGCTTTTTTATTTTCTGCACAGAAAGGTAAATCGTTATGCCCATCGTGTTTTGTTGTCGGATACTCCAAATCAACTTCCAATATGTATCCAATGTCCGCGTCTATTGCAATATTAAGAATGTCAACCTCATCTATATTTTCCCTGAGCTGTTGAAAGCTAAGCATCCGTCAGTTTATCTTGTGGAGAAAATATTTAAAAAATAATGGTAATCAAGCGCTTGTTAAATGGTTGGGAATCTCAGCGAAACACAATTCCTGGATAAATTTTAAAAATATGGTTCTTTAACATATAAATGCGCAATAAAACATTGTAGTTTGATTGATTGATTGATTGATGATATTTTATTTATTTATTTATTAATCTTATGTATAACTGAACAAGTTTTTTAATTTTACTTATTTTTCTATGAACACTATAACATTCACAAGTGTCTGGTCCACCTTTTGCATTATCATACGCCCATGGGCAGCTCACATAATGCTTTCCATATTTGCTAACTCTCTGGGGCATATCAGTGTAGGGGTTTAGGAAACTATAGATGTTTATAAATTCGTCGAAGTGTTCCTTCAGAATTGACGCTCGGTTAACACAAAAAAATTGTTTGTAATCCTCAATAGAGTGTCGAAGGTCATTGTCTACATCGTTGTTGTTGTTGTAGCTATTGTTGTTATTCGTCGTCGTTGCCATTTTCAAATCGTAGTGTGTAGTGGTTGGCGGTTCAAGCTATACTCATAGTGTAGGTTTGTTTCATTTTCTTTAAATCCAGAAATTCTATATCGGTCTTACAGTTTGAATCTTCCTGCTTTATATATTCAACCTCGCCATTACTAGGAATTCTTTGAGGTTCAAACTCATGATATTCATAACATGCGATTTTAAGTGAGCGTTTGGAATAGTTGCTGTCATATGTACATCGAACTGTTAATATTTTATCATCGTCGAACTCTAATTTAAAATGCCGGAAAAAATATTTTTACTCTCGATTATTTCCAGCTATTTCCATTTCTTTCTTTATCAAATCTTGCCGAAATCCTTCTATTGCTTCATCGACTGAAACAAATTTTCTCAATTCTTTTTGATAATAATCATGATGACTTCCATTTCTACGAAAAATCTCTTTCAATCCTTCCTCATCTTAAATTTAAAGACTCCATTCTCTGTTTTAATCCGTTTCCAGAAATGGACTATTGTCTACTTATCGTCCCGGGGTCTATTTATAATGTCTTCTATTAAAAAAAATAGAAAAAAGAAAAACACATTTTTTTTTATTATTATTATTATTATTTTTGCATTTTTTAATACAATTTTATGCTGACCTTAACCTACTACAATCTAGATTTTAAATTTTTTTTTCACTTAGCTCATATATTTAATTCTCTTAATTTATCTCTTAATTTAGGCAAACTTACTTGACTAGAAAAATGATTTGCTATACTTAAATTAGACAAAAAATCGCTTAGAATAGTTAAAATAAAAAAAACCCTTTTTTGCTATGAGGCGTTTGAAAGCTCATAAAGGACGTCTCATATTGGTCTTCATGGTAGAGATCTACATCGAAACAATTCTGGATTCTCCTACCGCCTGCTGCACCTCGATGATAAAAACAAGCTTATGCGCGCCGGTGCCTGGAAATTAAAAATTAAAAAAAATTAAAGTTTCTTTGAAAATTACCTTTCAATTCCATAAAGTATTCAATTGCTGTTGAACACCTACAACAGTGAATATATTTATTGATGAATATTAGCTCTGTTGCAAGTGTTTTCCTTACAAAATAAAGTGTCCCTGATTCACAATACAATAAGTTATTAACAATTTTTAATTCACTATTATTCACTAATCACACGATCACGATTCACAGTATAATATGTTTTTAACAATTTTAAACCACTGTTATTCACTGATCTCACAATTCACACCAAACAACTGCCGAAAATAATAACGAGACTAACACCGAAGAAACATTAGAAAACTCATTTCATTAAGCAAAAGCACTTCCTTTTATATTAAAGGCAAGACATCCTAATTACCCAGCGGAAACCACAAATAGCAAGGCTATTTTCGAGATTCAGCAAAAAAAACATCAGTTTAAAAATTTTTCTCAACGTCTAATTTACCAAAAAATATTCCTTATCGAAAATCATTCTAAATTCATCACTCAGACCATATGCTAAATTCTAAAAACCGTAATAAATTCGAATATTTAATTATCTTCACAAGCGAATAAGAGAATCCAAATCCAAAATCCACCCGAACTTCGTAAATTAGTTTCTTATGCAGTCGTTCTCAAAAAATTCTTTGGAACTGCAAGTCCTTATAGTCATGACTGCTGCAGCTCAACGATAACTTTACCGCATTGAAAAAAACTTAAAATAAAAAACAATGAAAAACAGTTAAAAGTAATCTTTTTAATCAATTATGCGAACGTTAATTAATGAAAAACATTTATACATAATCAATTCTTTTATTTCATCATCATCATCACGGTTTATCTCCTCCTCCACTCTGGTACTCCCTTTCAACAGAATCAACTTGGGAGTTTTCCTTCAACAAAAACCTTCAGATAGCCACTTTTTATACGGAAAGTATTTTTAGCTCTTTCATTCTCCTCCTCTTTTACAAGCATTCTACTGGATCCAGATCTGATATTCTGCTTCCTTCGAACCAATCGCTCTAGCTCCCGTTGAATACGAACCACATCAACATCCTCTCTATTATAATCATGCTGACCTCTATTTCTACGAAACACCACTTTCATTTCTTCCTCCTCTTGCTTTTCGTATTCATTCACATGATGTTTTCTCTCTCGCTCTAAATCATCTATGTCATCGAACGGGAAACCCATTGGAAATCGGTTTTTCGTTCTACTTGCAATAAACCCAGGCAACACTTTCCCACTAGCGTAATTTCGCCACCTAAAGCAATTAAATTTCATTAGAAATATGATATTCTCTATATTAAACGCGTACACATACCTATAACCTCAATTTTTACATGCTGCCAATTCCGAAATGAAAATAACTCATCGAAATTCCTTAAACTGCAATCCTCTCCATGCCTCAATGCCAATACCAGCGACCTCGTACCATCCTCAGGCGTCATATACACCTCCAAACTATCCGAAATAGCTCTCGCATTAATAATACGAAAACTGCGCCATACTACTTCACATATGCAATAATAACACCTATCCGATAAACACTCTATCCAAAACATTGCGTCTTTTTCGCCTCTTATCTAATTCGGGGTCTTGTCTTTTTATATAATTCTATTGTTTATTTTATAAATTCCTTAAGGGTAACCTAATATTATAATTACTATAATTTTGTTTATTTTATATGGCAGAGAAAACATCCGGTCGTTCACAAAAAATTCTTGCACGCTATTCAAATTCCAACGTCTAATCATTTAAAATAGCCCTCACTCAAGCTCTTATCAACATATCGAATTTATAATTTTGAAATGTTTGTAAAATATTCGAACCCTATAAAAGAGATTACGCAACCGGCAGCAATAAAAACTCACCTCCGCAGCGATAAGAAATGAATCCAGCTGCTATTTTAAAACACATCGCACATATTCATCAATTTAGTCCCATCGCTAATCTTTATTTATTATTTCCTTCTTTTATCTTTATCTTTCAAATAAGGGCAATTGTTTACGTTATGCCGATCCGAATTGCAACTAGTGCAGTAATACGATCTTTTGTGTTCCACCTTATCAGTGGAATTTCCGGTGGTTGACATTTTCGTTTCTGGGAAGTTATTGGATTTCAAGTGGATGATTATTATTTTTGTGTTTATGGGAATATTATGTGCAGGATGTTTATATAGATGATTCAAGGTTTAGGTATTTGGGGGTAATGTGTTTCAGATATGACTCAGAATATTGCATTTTGTTGCGAAATCAGAATATTGCGTGTTGTTGCGAAATTGAAGATGATGTCATAGGTGTTTCCTGGGATATGACTCAGAATTGAAATATGACTCAGAATATTGCATTTTGTTGCGAAATCAGAATATTGCGTGTTGTTGCGAAATTGAAGATGACTTCATAGGTGTTTCCTGAGATATGACTCAGAATTGAAATATGACTCAGAATATTGCATTTTGTTGCGAAATCAGAATATTGCGTGTTGTTGCGAAATTGAAGATGATGCCATAGGTGTTTCCTGTGATATGACTCAGAATTGAGATATGACTCAGAATATTGCATTTTGTTGCGAAATCAGAATATTGCGTGTTGTTGCGAAATTGAAGATGATATCATAGGTGTTTCCTGGGATATGACTCAGAATTGAGATATGACTCAGAATATTGCATTTTGTTGCGAAATTGAAGATGATGTCATAGGTGTTTCCTGGGATATGACTCTCACCGCGGTTGGGAAAACTCCTTTGACCCTTGACCTTTGACCTTTGACCCTTGACCTTTGACCCTTGACCTTGAACTTTGACCTTGACTTCTTATCACACCTATTCATCAGCATGACTCATCGCGGTTGGTAAACACCTGGCCGTGGGAAACACCTGCCCGTGGGAAACACCCCGACAGCGATAAGAAATGCCGTCATCCGTGGGAAACACCCCGACAGCGATAACAGGTGACGTCATCCGTGGGAAACACCCCGACAGCGATAAGAAATGCCGTCATCTGTGGGAAACACCCCGACAGCGATAAGAAATGGCGCCCCAGACAGCGATAAGAAATGGCGCCACCGGAAGCGATAACAGGTGACGTCATGCGGGGGCGGTAATCCGATACCCGTGGGGCGGTAATCCGATACCCGTGGTGGCGCCACCGGAAGCGATAACAGGTGACGTCATGCGGGGGCGGTAATCCGATACCCGTGGGAAAAAAATGGGGACCGTGGGAAAAAAAGCGCTTGAACTCTCCTTTCCATACTACTGGGGATCAACTAAGACAGATTCTATTTGCCACGAAATAAAAACCAGTACAGGCCAGCCTATTCATGCTAAGCTCTATCGACTCCCTACAAAACACGAAGAAGAAGTCCGAAAGCAAGTGTTGGAAATGAAACAGCAAGGAAGCATTCAAAAATCCAATAGTAGATACGCCTCTCCAATTGTAGTTGTCGCTAAGAAAATTGACAATTCGGGACGGCAAAAATTTCCCCAATGCGTTGATTATTGCAGACTGACCGAAATCACTATAGACATAGTATCCTGGACAAGCTAGGTAGTACTTCTATTGATTTGGCGAAGGGATACATACCATCAAATTAAGGTCCACACTAATGATATCCAAAAAAACTGCGTTTGTTACTCCGTTTGGGTTATATGAGTATCTCAGAATGCCTCTTGGCTTAAAGAATGCACCAGCCACCTTTCAAACGCTGGTGAATGACATACTCCGGGAACATATAAACAAAATTTGTGTCGTTTATTTAGACGACATATTAGTATTCTCAACTAGTTTACAAGAACACATTAATTCTCTCACACGTATCTTCAATAAACTTACAGAACATAATCTTAAAATTCAATAATATGATAAATGCTCTTTTATGAAGAGAAACACAGAGTTTCTTAGTTATGTTTTAACGTCAGAAGGGATGAAGCCAAATCCTAATAAAATAAAATGTATCCAAGAATACTCTTTGCCTCAAACAGACAAACAACTAAAAGGTTTTCAAGGTGTTACGGGATTTTACAGGAAATTTGTTAAGGATTATGCAAAAATTGCTGATCCTATGATCAAATACTTAAAAAAAGGAAAAAATATAAGTGCCAACAATCCAGAATACATCGAAGCTTTTGAGATGCTTAAATTGAGCATTAAACATCCTATACTCAAATTTCCAAACTTTTCGAATCACACGACACGAATTCTACTATTAACAGGATCCATTATTGACAGGTATTTGAGTCGAACCAAAATGATTTTCCATTATTGAGAGTAAAATTAAATAAAAACCAATGCATATATTTTCATGGCTATTTAATGATCAAATCAAGTGATATAATAAACGTGAAAAGAAAATATGTACTGAGATAAAACTATTTTTTGATAAATGAATGAAGGAAAAACTGAAAATTAAAAAAGCAGCGAATGACAAACATTATTATTTAAAGTAATCGGTAATCGAAGACTGTTTTGTTTTGCTTGCAATCAAATTATCCTGTACTAAATTGATGTTCTACTATTTTATCGAGTAAAAATGTATTTTTAACATTTGCGATGAAAAGTATACAGCAGACTTGTCAAATTTGTATTTTTCTTTCAAAATCTCGATTCCAAATTTTGGCTTCATGGTTTTTTATCAAATTGTACTTTTGTTTCAACGTGAGACGTGAACGTTGGGTTGGTTTATTATCCCCCTTTTTACGATTAATTTTCAATAGCGACGGAAAAATGTGAGAGTAATGAAGTTCTAATTGTGTGGTGACAATGTGTTTCGCTCAAGTGCAATTGACGAACTGAACAATTTATGGTCGCACACACAAAGACAGTGCATAATTCATAGCTATCGAATTGGCAAAAAACTGAATTTCGATTTCTTAGAAGTTTTGATTACACGATGCTGTCCAAACAATAAAGAAGTCTAAACAATGACTCGAAGTGAGAAAGTAAATGAAACATTTTTCTGCGATGCCAAATTGCCGTAACAGAAGCGAAAAATTTTGCATTTGACGAAATGAAACAGTGATTTCGAAACGATTTTTATAATCATTGGCTGTGATATTGGAAAAAATATAGTTTCAAATGGAAAAAAAGACGAAAAATAGACTAAAAATTTTTTGTTTCCAAGATTTTTTTCCCACTATTCGGAGTTTCGATTTTCCGTTATTGACAGGTCAATTTGTATGGTAGAGCTCAACGGCCAAAAAAATTTCCACTATTGACACGAATTCCACTATTAACAGGTTCCATTATTGACAGGTTTTACTGTATTACACTTCTCAAGGTCAAAAAACCGATAATTTTCAAGAATTTTTTTTAGAGCTTTTTTACATAACATTATTTACATCGTCAAGTATCTAAAAAAAAATTTTATTTTCATTTTTATTTTGTATCTTGTTCACAGGTGGCGTCAAAGTCGAGTCCAAAAAAACTGCTTCCCTGTGCAGGGATTATCTCATGATTGGGACATCTGAAACAAAAAAACAAAAAAGGTTTTGAAGATTTAATGCTCTCATAGGGCAATTCACCTCCGATAGTGATGCTTTCGTCCACGACTATATAGACACTGAGGATGAAGGAGAAAGTTAACAATACACATACATTAAGAAATAAACCGGTATTTTGGAGAAGGGATTCATATAACAGCTGCGCGCTCGTCACCTGCGAAAGAGCGTACAAATAGGCGTAGACGCGCATCGCTTAAAACTGCTATAACAAATTTTCTATTAAGAATTTCGACAAAATATTTTAGGAGGTGACTTTTGAACGTATATGTAAGCTAAAAATGTAAAACACCCAAAATCGATTTTTTGAATTTTGAGATGTGTAATAGTTCCTTAAATACCTTAACAAAAAATATAGCAGAAAAGAATTTAGTTAGAGGAGCCAACGATGGTTACTTAAACTTCAAAAATACCAATTTGATATCGAGTATTTAAAAGAAAAACAAAATAAGGTTGCCGATTTCTTGAGCAGGATTCCTCAAAAGAACGGTAAAGGTCAATTGACGAACAAATCAGTTAACGCCTTAACGAATAACGCTACGATTCATTCTCAATAAGAACAGCAATTAGATCACATACCTATAAAAGAGACTATATGTGATAATTATAGAACTTAGCTGATTCTAACCTGTGATGTATAACAAGAAATGGAAACACGCAGAATAATTTATGTTGATATTGTAATGAAATGAGTAAAAGAACTTTTTGGCGATCGGTGTCGCTACGAAAATTTCAGGCAAACAAGTTTGTACCTGTTGACCTGTCGGACGTGAAGTCCCCGGGACGAAGCAACGATCCCTTTCGACGAATTCGGGTCCGGCCTCTTCCTGGCTAGAGATTCGATGGCTGCTGGCAGGCCAGCTCAGTTCGGCGCGTAACGTCGTGGGTACGTTTCTCTAGCAGGTCCCGAATCTCATATACAAAGATTCAGCCATCTACTTGCCCGATTACGAAAGTTTTATCCAATTAATATCAAAAAAAATCCAAACAATCATCATTCTCTAAGTTGAGGCTATACCTCCTACTTAACTCTAAAAATGTTCCACAAAAAATCCCACGCGCACCGAGAACCCGAATACCGCGATCCAAAACCTACCCGAGAGAGTAAACACATCAGCTACTTTAATCGCGATTCGCGTCATCGATCCGGCGATAGACGAGAGAAAAAACCCTACCACGGCACGAGCAAACAATTCTCTCGGGCGGCAGTGTCACTCCCGCTTAGAAGCCGAACTTCAGCGGAGCTCACCAGGCGCAGATGTGTCTGCCTGGTCCCACCCTACGTCGACCCAGCGCTTGCGCAGTCGCATATTTCATGCGCGCTAGGTCCACCTATGCTTACCTTGGCCGAAATTAAGTCTTCATCTGCTAGCCATGACTGGAAGAGGGAGAGCCCTCAAGGAAACGCAGGTTGTTTCAGTTCATTTTACATTTATATTTTTATTAAATATATTATTATTCATTTATTATTATTATTTATTATTCTCTTATAAGGTTTCAATATTCAATATATAACTTTTCGTTTTCTTTGTACACACTCTAGCGTCTATCAATCCTTATTGGTGATTAGAGCAATAATAATCTTTTGTTTTAGCTTGCAGCAAAAAAACAACATTCCTTAAATTATTGAATTTTCAAACTAAATTACTTTCATATTAAATAAAGACTTTGTTCTAATGATATCAATTCATTTTTGATTTCACTATCCTATAATATTTTTTTTTTCAAGATTTTTGCTCTTCATAATTTTTAATCATTTTTCATTTACACGTCATGTTTGAATTGATACTAAATTTGCAGACTAAAATTCATGGTCGTCTTCACATTAAGAGAAAAATGCATTTTTATCTATTGTATCGACTTATAATCATGATCATTAGTATCGTCTCTGCTCTTAGTTCTTTATAGCTCTACAAAATATATGAAACTGACGTTTAATACACTAATCAAACATAATCAAATTGCGCTTACAAAAAAACGTGCCATATTATTATTACCTAACCTAGGGGCTTGCTTATGCCATTAGCTTTAATTCAAATTTTTTTTTCATGCATCAATATTTATACTAAATACTTAATTACTGCTCCTCAATCGACCATAATCGTCGATCCATGATTATGGACATTTTTCACTACACAAACCGTCGGATCAAATAGATTTGTAAAGACACGCCATCGACAGCCTGCATGCCCTTTTTGTACTTTTCCCATAAGCACTTGCACCGTATATATTGCTTTTAATGTAACGATGTCCCAAAGGACATAACAACTCGTTACCACGTGCCGAGTGTATAAACTTTATATTACCCCAATCTTCTGTACTTCGTAGTACTTCGTGATTTTTATATATGTCCAAACGAATCGGTTGCACCTATGGTTTCGACTTCATCTGGCATTCGTCGGACTCAATTTTTAATATTAACTCGAACAAACTTTAAGTTGTTCGAAAGGAATTTAATTGGATAATACTGACCGAATTGAAGACACGTTTTGGCGACAAGAAAATTGGATGATTACGTTCGGCCGTACGACGTATGAGTCACTCGACACCATCTTTGTCACCTTGCGAGACGACATGCCTTGCAGCCTGTTCGATCCCTGCGTGCACTGATCCAATGTGTTTTGTACGTAGATTTCCGATTTTTTTAAACAAAAATTGGATTCACCGCCTGTGAACGAGGTGCAGCTTCTTGGTCCCGTTGTACAGAAAGCAACACGTGCTCCCGATTTTCTTTCCTTTAGCTCCGGGATTATGATGCCGTCAACTCTTAGCCGGACCCAGGTTAACGGTACACTCCGGTTCTCAAGCACAATGCTAAAACCCGCGATATTATGTTGAAGAGCAAAACTAAAGTTCATATCCACAATCCCTTTTCACATGGTCATAGCCGCGGAAAAGATTATTCGCGCAAAATTCACCACATGCGGTTTACAAAAGTGAAAAATTGGAATGGATTATCCGACGAATTCAACACACACGATATGTCCGACCCCGACCAACTCCCGTAGCCAACCTCTTTTTAGTTATCAATTTCATGTAACTCGGACCGATCCACTTTCGCGTGCAAAAATACAATCACGCTTCTTCGCGACTTGCGATTCTCATACAGTTTAGTTTATTTAATTACACTTGTGAACACCACACTCTTCAGAATTTATCCAACACCAACCGCTTAACACCACGCGGACTTGCTTTCCTCCCTAGTACCTCTGAACCGCTCGAGTTCCAAAAAACGACTTCCTCATGATCCAGTCTCGTCCTAGCGGGATCCGTCTTTTTTCGGGGCCTGCCTCGACTCTAACCGGTATCACAGGTTGCCCATGAGGCGGCATGGGGCAGTGGTGGCCAACCCAGCGGCTGTGCCACATTACAATATGACGAAAAATCGAAAACATTGGATTGGTTTATTTAGAAGATTTACTGTACCCGGTAAAATCGGTATTTACACCGAATTATCGTATCATGAATATAACAAAATACAAAAATTATTAATAGAGCTTCTTGGTCGAGAAAAGAAAAGAAAGTTCCTAAAAGCTACTCTTCACGCGACTGAAATGCGAACGTTAGAAGAAGCACAAAGACAAATATCACTTACATAGTGGAATGATAGAAACCTATTACCAATTGAAGAACAGTATATACTATCCAGACCTCTCAAAAGAAATCACAAAAATAATTAACAATTGCAAAACATGTCTGGAAACTAAATACGAGCGAAAACCAATCAAATTAAAATACAAAATCAGTGAAACTCCAAAAGATGCTAACCAAATGCTTCACATGGATGTCTATTACTTCCTAAAACAGCCATTTTAAACTTTTATAGACAAACTTACGAAGAAAGTATACGCATATTATTTACCAAATAGCAGTGGCGGCTCGTGGGAGTTAAGTATGGTGGGGCTACTGGTACGAATTTTTCTATCACCAATATAAGTTCTTATGTGAGTTTCCACTCCACCCAAGAGGTACCACATGTGGAGCGTTAAGCGATTTTAAGTGATTAGTTTCCCCAAAAGTAGATTCGCTGGCAATCAAAGATATATTCCTATTATCGTGTTTTAAACAACATTTAAAGCTTTAATAAAAGTTCAGTGCACTCTGAATAAAAAAAATTGTTTAAAAACATTTGAATTCTTGCAACGAAACAACTTTTAGGCCTGTCGCACTTTTCAAAATAAATAATTTCTTTACTAAAATAAATGCAACAAAAACAACAATAACAATCGAAAAAACTAGTAAATCAACTAAAGCAACAATAACAAGAGCAAAAACCATCAATAAATAAATTCAGCAAAAACAGTTTTACATTGTATATAGTTCTTTAATCAACATCAACAACAAAAGCAATTTCTTTTATCTACACGTTTTATTTGTATAAATATTCAGCACGTCGATTTTTTTGTTGATCAAACAAGTCAATTACCTTTTCATTCATTTTGGGTATTTCTTTAATGAATTTATTACAAACAGAGAGTACTGCAAGCGAAGACGAACAAAGGTTATTATCTTCATAAAAACTGTAAAGCTGAGCAATGAAAGACATATTTTGAAACATTTCGTTCGAATAGCGTAATATTAATTATATTTTCTACCGAATTCATATTTTGAAAATACCGAATTTTTTTTACTAAAATTGAAATTTAAACTTCTAGCAAGTTTTAGCACATGCAAGGAAAATCTTGTTAATTATTTATTTAATCAAAATTATTAATGCTTTAACCTGAAGAACCGTTTTCTGAAACAAACTTTAAGCAATACAAAACTTTAAAAAAATACTAAACACTACGAAGGCACACTAAGTACTAATACTATGCACTACACAGTTGAGACTACTATTGCATTAACAGTCATCACCTTCACCCCCTGCGGCCCGTCGTAAAAAAATGTTGCTCATGCCTGCTCAAAAATATTATCCAGACCATTTCAAGACTAAACGTTGTCGAAGCACTGAACGGGCTGCATATGATTAGCCCGTCCGCCATGTATACACATGTATTTCAAACACGCACACTCACGCCGCTTCACCATAGTCATTCAAATCGAAATTCTCTTAAGCGTGGCTTATTTCATGTAGCCCTTCCTCATAGTAAAGGTGGAAAATTGTCAATGAGAAAATAAGTTTAAATTTTACTCTTAGCTTTTACTCGGTGCAGGCACAACGAAGCGATTCGAAGAGAAAAACAAACTATTCTACAGTGCGTGACAAAAAGGTTATGTGAAAGTAAACTACAGCATGAGGTGCTGGAAAAGTGCTGGGAATACAATATTGACTTGCACCAGGTCCTCGTAGACTTCCAACAAGCATACGATAGTATAGATCGAAATATACTATATAAAAAAATGCTTGATTTTGGGATACCTATCAAACTAATACGAATGACCAGACTAACGATGACCGACACACGATCTAAAGTCAGATGTCAAGGCGATCTGACTCAAAGCTTCGACACCAGCTCAGGTCTTAAACAGGGTGATGGCCTCGCCCCCATACTCTTCAATTTGGCCCTAGAGTATGTCATCAGGAAGATTACAGTAGACAATGCGGGAACGCTATTCTTTAAGTCTACTCAAATAGTAGCGTACGCCGATGACATCAACGTCATGGCCCGATCTCTATCTCGTGCCAAAGAAGCGTTTAATGAGCTGGAGTCAGCGGCTAGGCAAGTCAGCCTAAGGGTCAATGTGAACAAGACCAAATATATGACCCAGTCAAGGAAAAAGACGCCAAATAGACAAAACATGACGATAACTAACTACAGTGTGGAAAGCGTTAACTCTTTTATTTATCTTTGTGTCAACCTCGCCAAAGACGGGAATGAAAAGGACGAAATTGAACGGCGAATTGGTTTAGCCAATAAAATATATTTTTCAGTCCTCTCGGTGATTAAAAGTAACAAAGTGCACCGAAAAAATAAGCTGCGCGTCTATAAAACGATCATCCGTCCTGTATTGATTTACGGATGTGAAACATGGACTTTGACTCAAGCCTCAGAAAAAAGGATTGACGTCTTCGAACGCCGCATTTTGAGACGTATTCTGGGGCCCGTGAAGGACGGACCGGACTGGCGAATCCGGTATAACCATGAGTTGTACGCTCTTTATGACGAGCCACCGGTATCGATTCTGACGAAACTGCTACGACTTCAGTGGGCTGGCCATGTGGAGCGTATGGATGACAGGCGAATTCCCAAGCGCTCCATGAAAGGCCGAGCAACAGGAAGCCACCCACCAGGAAAACCACGCAAACGATGGGAGGATGCATTTGACAACGACAGCGAATCCTTGCTGGGATTCGCTAATTGGAGGACGCGGTCGCTGGACAGTTGGAGGCAGTGTCTTCGGGAGGCCAGGGCTCGATTTGGGCTGGAGCGCCATTGATGATGAAACTACAGCATGGGCGAAAAAAATGCTACATTATATTTTGAAATGAAATGAAGCTATGAAAACTATATTGAAATCTATTATGATATTTTATTACATTTGCACTAATATAGGCTCATCAATAAGTGGTGGGGCTGAGCCCCACTAGCCCCAAAGGTAGAGCCGCCACTGCCAAATAGGCATTGGACGAAAAAAGTCGAAACACTGGAAGAACATTTTTCTAAACTCGGGAAGCCAAAGAAACTAGTAGGAGAAAATGAATTTAATTCTATAAATTTGCAAGATTTCTTAAGGGAACAGCAAGTAGAGCTACATTTAACTACCCCTAACACTCACATGGGAAACAGCGATATAAATAGATTCCACAGTACCATACAGGAAAAGTTAGTAGCAATGCGTAAGTTAGATTTAAATATAGTCCAAAAAATCACAAAATGATCAATTACAACAGTAAGGACCATACAACAATCCGAATGACGCCTGACCTATTTAAGCTAGTCCTACTTGTCTGGTTCAGTTAGCACAAAATAGAAAAGAGAAAATTGTTAGTAACCTAAATAAAAGTAGAGAAGACTATCAAGAAAGTAGAAATATAATTCCAGTTAAAAATTATAAACGAAATTACTATAAGAATCAACCTGGATATAGAATAAAAGTTGAAGAAAAAGAGCATCCAACGAATACTAAAAGACCACGCAAATTTGCAGGTGATAACATTAGTATTACCCACACTGATGTTACTAACTCTAGCGCTACCACCAATCGAAACAAAACTTGACTTTTACAAACAAACAAAAATGTACGAACATGACTATTACGGTTTAAAGACTGATGTTAATTAGTTGATTTTAAATTGATAACAGCGTTACCCACTACTAATTATATGCAAGTTATAATGGATGACGAATATATTCTTGAAATAAAGAGCAAAAAATGTATGTTTTTGAAACTACAGTGCAGTACGAAAACGAGTTAGAACCTCTAAATAATTGATTTTGATTTGTAAAAATATGAAAAACATTGAACTAATTAATAATGTGACGACCGAAAAATAAATTTAAATGGAATTTTTGGGATAACAGTTAGTAGCTGTTCTATTCAAATCTTAAACCAAACATTCAGTAATACGAACGGAAAATTTATGGATAGATTTTTCTACACCCACAATGTTAAGTACAATTTTTCCAAACATTTCAAGTTTACTAATATTATACTTAAAAATATTGTCAATTTAACATATATCGATAATTTAAGATATCATAAAAATGTACACTACTTTGTTGGATCAAAGATTCTAACGATTTTATTAATAACTACTTGCGATGTTTTTGAGGCATAAATAGCTAAAATCAATTTTGAAATTCACTTCCAACAAAATTAGGAGCACGACATATTGTGTCGAACAAATTGCGTTCTGGACGCAGTTTGAAAATGTATGGAAAAATACGTGGTTAACCCGGTAATGGCCAAAATCACAAATGAAGCTAAAACTGTGTAGTTTCGTGACAGTGTTTTATTATTTCAATAAGCACGAAATAACCTTATTTGCAACAGCACCGGGACTTGGTGATTTTCATTAAGGGAGAAACCTACTTTAGACGCTTGAAGAATGTGCCATGTTTGTGATTTTTTTCAGCGATTGCAATACAATATATTAGGGTAATTCTTTTTTGGTAACATAAATACACTTATGAAATATAATAATATTTAATTTTTGTCTTTTATTTTTTTTTATACAAGAAGCGGCTTTAAAAAGAACGTCTTCTTGGTGTTGATGGTTTTGTAGAAATGGCTTATTTCAAACAAATAAATTAAACGGTTTCATGATTGGTATGAGATTGGGTATCGTTTGACCCATAATTATAAATTTTCATACAAAAATACCAAAATGGGGGCCGTTTCACCAATTTAAAAAAAATTTGTAGGGTAATTTGATACCGAAAAAATTTATATTTTGCAAAATTCTAATTTTTTTAGACTCGGACGAAAGCCCTATATGTGTAAAATACGTAATTGAAGTTTGGTGAGGGTTTATTTAGTAGTTCCTTCAAAAAGTACAACGCCGTTTCAAAAAATGTTGTTTCGAAACAAACGCGTTTGAAATTTTTTTTAACGGAAAAAGTTGATTAATCATACCTAAAGCTAATCTGCGATGCCAGCACCATAAAGTGTTTTTTCAGCTTCTTCAAACAAGTCATTTTTCTCAGAACGAGTACCCTAAATTGAGTTTGGCTATGATTTAAAGGGGTGGTAGTATATTACTATTTTGGTCAGTACAAATTGGATGTTCAAAAACATATGAGTGGCAAAGTATATGAAAACGAGGAGTAACATATCTACATATGAACAGCTCAATAAATGATTGAGTGCATGAAAATCCAAATGGGCAGTAAAATGAATAGTTGGGCAGTTACGCGCGAGATGTTGTTGAATCAAAATTGGGCAGTAAGAAATGCTGCAATGAGTGATTCTATGAATTTTCATGGATACATTTTAGTGAAGTTGTGCATAGTTGTGGGTGTGTGCATTTACATACATTCGTGGTTATTTTTTTCTCAGAAGATAACTTTCGTTTGGCAGCTTTGCCCAATTGTAAGAGTCTGTCCACTCTTTTAAACTAATTATGAGGAATTTTGAAATAAAATGCTCCTCTGGATTCTGCATATATTTAGTAGACCATTCATTCATCATTTCTTTGGCCAGCACGAGAAATCGAGAGAGCTGTAAGCGTTCTTGAAGCGTGTTTTTGTCTTTTATGACTCTATTAAAAGCCTCCAAGGCATTATTTGTCGAGGGTGATACTGGAGCTGCACCCAGATACCAATTTGGATTCTGCGTTAGCCACTGCTCCTCTAAATATTTTATAAATTTTTTTTGATGGTCATACTTTTGTAGAAATAATTTAGAACCTTTACTGAAAGCAACTTTGTTTGTGATGTGATGTAGTGTATCTACATCTTCTAACGATTGCTTCTGAAGTTTTCCTTCTACATCGCTTTCAATTCGCGACTTGATTTTGATTTTAGTATGGGCCCAGCACATACGCACTACGGAATCTTCAAATTTTTCTCGAAATGCATTTTCGATACTTATACTATTATAATTATTTCATTATACGAGATTATAAAGACCTATTCAGCACTTCTTTATTTATAGTTAAAGTTATAATGTGGTAGCAAAATATCTCAATGAATCGATTGAAGATTAAAGTGGAATCGTTTCTAATGCTGAAATTGTAATATATAATTATAAGACAGCAAGCCGTCATTGTTCGTTTATGAAAAATCTGCTCTCTTCGAAACTTGGAACTTACAAAACGACAGCACTGTTGACCGCTCATGCTGCAATGTACCATGATCATCGTCCATTTTCATGCAAGTGTGCCGCTTTTTTCACCCAAAAGAACGCTCAACTTTTACCGAGCGCCGAGAACTGGCCAAGTATTTATCTAACTGCCCAATCAATAATTTTACTGCCCAATCAGTCATTTTACTGCCCAAATAATAATTCCACTGCACTGCTGGAGTGACTTTCGAACTGCCATTATAGATATAAATAACGTACCAAATTCTATTATATTACTGGCTTCATTATACCGCCTGAAATGATTTAATTACTGCACAAAAAATTTCATACTGCGAATATGAATTATTACCTGCTCAGTGCATCTGCCCAACTGTTTAAAAAACTGCTTAAATAATCAATTCCCATTGAGTTTTGGCTTTCTTTGAAGTACTACAACTGCGGTTGGGGCCGTCAGTATGGTGTATGTCCGACGATTCTCGGGAATGTGCAAAATTCATGACACTTTGACCGATTTTTACTCCCGTGTTGGTTCATTTTTTGGGTGTAGTGGCAGCCTCCTTTATCAAACTATGGTGTTGTATCCCGATCGCTATATAGTCAAAACTTTATTTTTAATTAGAAAACAGAACTCACGCTGCGTTTTACGACTATAATTCTTTATTTTAATATTGTATATACGTATTTCGACACGCTTCAGTACACTGTTATCTTAAAAGACATATACTATTCCAACTTAATTACTATCCCTGCTAACATCAAATTTCTTAACTGCTTCTACCTACTTCTTACTACACAAAAGGCTGTAGTATATGCACACATAATAACCACTGCAGCACAGGCACATGTCAACATTCATCTCGTATCTCAACCCATGTACGATCCATTTAGCACGCCATCTAGGCATGTACGCATGTAAGCTCATTCAACTCTAATTAAGTATCCAATTACAATAGATGAATGAAAAGCTCTTTGTTTACAAATAACCAGACGCGGTCGAGTGTTTACTGACCTACTAATATCGCCGCCTGGTTATTTACCTGCGCTGTGTACTGATTCTAAATCGATTACTCATAGCCCATATTGATAAAATGGGTTGACATATGAGTATTATGAAATGGATAGAAGAATGTGGGAACCTAATCGCTTTTATTTGGATTGGTTGATTCAAACTTTAAAGTAAGCATTTTTATTATGTATTTAGAATTAAAATTTACATTGTATTTAGAGTAGGGATAAAAGAAGTAAATAGAATATTGTATAAATTAGGAGAACGGAATAAAGAAAATTAAGTCTGTCTAATAGACTCAAAGCAAATTGCTATTTTATTAGGCATCTGCCTCCTATCGGCAGAGTAAGACTTTGATCAGACTTTGCCTGATAAATTCGGCAAAAAGACAGATTTCTACTTGAGCACAAGTATGCCTTACATTGGCAAAAAAGTGCATAGAAATATCGGCTGCTTGAGTATTGTCTCTGCGCCAAATATGTGGCAATCTTCGGAATGCCGGTAGGTAGTTTTCCCTTCTTCAAAGAGATGTGAGTTTTCTCAATCTCCACTTAATATATATTTTAATAGAAAGAAGACGCGCATCACTCTGGAACAATACAGAGCTAAGCATAACTTCCAACATGGCGATCCAGAAACACTATAAGGTCTATTAGTTTAGAGTTGTTATTGACTAAATCTCCACTTAGAACATGTTATCTTATATATCCCACATTTCGCCTCCTAATTTTTTTTTTATCTTTTTTACTACCTAGTAATGATTTTAATTTACTATCTCGACTACTACTTGTTACTTCTAACTAAAAGTTTTTAAATATACGGGCTCATTGATTATATAATACAAAGTATGGGATACTTACTCTTATCTTCAATTTTTCATCGATCTTCGCATTGGCTACAAACAATTTCGATCAGTTATTTCTACTAGTTTGCTTCCTCTTCTTTCTAATCATGTATTCTATGGTTCTACCGTCCGCGTCCGTTCACCTCCGTTGTATCCATAATGTAATTTTTTTCCCTCATGTAGTTAGTGTTGTTGGGTGGTTCGAGCGGGAGCAAAAAAAAATTATAGATCGCATCTATTATTTCCCGTCGTGGGCCTAATCCGTTACGCACGTTTTAATAAAAAACAAGTTTTCTTATTTGAAATATTTATTAAAACGAACGAGTTTACAGTTTTTATTCGACTGTCTATATTGAATTCCCGGGTTAGACTGAGGAGCGGTCATGTTCGCTTTAACTTGTCGCCTCGCACCTTGCTGAGTCAGCGTCTGGGTTTCTTGCTGATTTTACCTCGTTGAGGAATCTTGTAAGATCAGCCCAGACAGAATCAGGTTTCCGCGATTGTGCATTATTGCACTTATTTAAAATGTGCGTGTCTTTCTTATTGTACATGACTAGTTCGTGTGAGATAATGGTATGCTTAATAACCGGTGGATCATATTACTATATGCAGCCAGTTTTTGGGGTGTAAGCATGCCAAGAAGTAGCTGGTATTGTTCTCTGGGTACTTGTTGGCTTTCGAAATATGTCGAACTCGAGTCTCCCCTCCTTATGCATAATCCATAAATCCAAGAAGGGTATCCGACCATCTTTCTCCAGTTCCATCGTTAATTTTATGTTACTATGTATACTATTCAACCCTTTCAATATTTCACTCGCTTTATCTTTTGGTACCACAGCTATTATGTCGTCCACATATCTCCACCACACTCTCGGCATCCATTCTTTTTCCTCTATGGCTACTTCGATGCTTGTCATGGACATCTCAGCTAATAATGGTGACAATAGGCTCCCCATTTCTAACCCTTTAGTAACTTTATAAAAGTTTTTCCGGAACATAAAATAATTTTCGCTCATGCATAAGGTCGCCAGTTTTCCAAACTGTGTTACTTTTTTATTCCAACAACTTGACCCCTTAAATTTTTCCAACCATTTCACCACCTCATATATCGCTTGCTTTACCGGAGTGCTCGGAAACAATGACTGCACATCAAATGACACTAGAACTTCATTCTCAGCCACCATTTCATTTCGCATTTTTTCGATTAATTCCAATGAGTTTCTAATTGACCTATCTCCATAAGTATGTCCTAACTTTTTACATTCTACGATAATCCACTTAGCTATTTAATAAGAAGGCGAGTTGCTATCAGCTATGATTTCTCGTATCTCTTCACCTCCTTTGTGCGTTTTCAATTGACACCTCAATTTTGGTAACGATGGGTTTGGCATTTTCAACTTGCTTATGCTTCCAAAAATACAAATTGCTTCGTGCATGGCCTTATTCACTCGCTTCACCCTTTCTCCTAAAGGGTTCACCCTCAGTTGGAAAAATTACCACATCTTAACTTCTCACAAACTAACAGATCATAATCCTTTTTACCCATAATCACCACTTCATTGCTCTTGTCTACTTTCAAATAATAAACATCTTTACTTTTAAGCTGTTTAACAATATTTTCTTCTTTTCCTCCCTTATTCAGGCACGCATCAACTCTATGCTTCGTTTTATGTCTGTTCTTATTTCTTTTTTTGTCTCATGGTCTAGCCATTTAATACCACCCTCTACATCAGCTATGATATTTTCTAATTTAGTATTAGTATGGACTGCTTGGTTTAACCCCTTATTTAGCAATTCCAATTCTTCTTGAGTTAATTCGATATTTGCTTTATTTACAACAGAATTTGGCACCAGTATTACACTAGGTTTCACTCTACTACTACACTCATTTTTCTTCAACAGATTTTTTAGTTTACTATTTAAGATCTTTTTTTTCCTACGACTTTAACATTCATACGCAATCCTTATTTTATTTATTGTAACTTCCAATTGTCTACCATCTTCCGTAATTAATTTTGCTAGTTTCAGGTGTTCATTATAAGCTAATAGAGTAATCTGGTTGAGCTTACTATACAATAACCCGATACTTTGTCTAATCATCATATCTCAAATTAACCTAGTATTCTTGTAAAGTTGTTTCGCTGTGGTCTCTGTAAAATTCCTCTTAATGCTCTGTTAAATCAAGTTTTAAAGCTCAGTGTATTTCATTTCCCCACCTAGAGTTTTCAAACTGTATATTGTATACACTGTGCACTTGGCCTGCTGTCTCGTGAGCACAGTGTATACAATATACAGTGGGAAAACTCTAGGTGGGCAAATGAAATACACTGAGCTTTAAAACTTAATTTAAGAGAGCATTACGAGAAATTTAAGAGAGATCCCAGCGAAACAACTATAGGAAATACAGGTGTAAAGCAGAGCAAATCATATGCTCGTGCTTAAAGCTTGAACCTTTTGGTAGTTCCACGGAGCTACCCGGCGTTGAAAATTGATAGTCCACTTTTTACTCTAAGTTTAACGACTAGTGTATCCATAGACTATGCTCGTGAGCATAGCATAAAGAATATATAGCACGGACACTTCGAGCTGTCAAAGTCGACTTGAGACAAAAGATGCCTAAATTACCCCTCCTGTCGGAGAGAGCGCTCTGGCTTTCGTTTCCAAGCTCGCGCGCGAAAGAGTAGGTTGAAATTTACATTCAAATTTCTCCAGGCCAGGTTGTGCATATGTATAGAGACGAGCTCGCCATTTTATAAAAGTTAATCGTGTACGTGTGCATGCCAAAATCAGCTGACTTGACACTAGTGTGCGTGAAATCAACGAATGTGGCGAGTACCCGATGCGAATTCGCGACTCGTCGAAGCATTTAGGGCTGCCCGATCAACAGAAACAACGAAAATACGCGGTATAGCAATTTAAAATTGAAATAAATTTTATTCAAAAGTCTTGTATGTGAGTATTGAAAAACATAAATAAGGTAATTTAGCAGTCCAACTAAATTGAGAATTCGTTAGTTTTGCACTTTATTGGGTTTTTAAAGTTTTTTGTATTCTCTCTCATTCAAGGAATTGCCAATTTTCAGTATCTGACGCACTTTATTCATCAGTCAGAGCTGATATTCGGAAACGAGCGCGAAAACCATACAAACACAACGTTACCGCGGAGTCTTTCACTACAATTTCACCCAACTATTGATACCTGCACACGTTCACTAGCAAGGAGTTTTCACTGGTTCCGTGTTGCAGTTCCAAGGAAATGCAATCCCTTCTTTGTTGCTCTATATTCCTAAATAAATAGACCACCGAAGAAGGAACTTTATTTCCTTTTTGGAAAGTATCAGCCACTTTTCACATTGATTTGAATTATGGCCATAAAACAATTCACCAGTTACTTCGCGTTGCTTCGCGGGCCACCGACGATCACAAATTTTGAGCGCGTTGTTTTTCCGCACTTGTCACTACGATTTGTTGCAATTTTCATTAAAAACATCTAAAATCTAATTACACGCGATATTCCACTCGCGAATTGTCAAATACACACTGACATTTCTCGCTGTCAGTTGCGATTCAACGAATTAACGAAATTAGCTTCTATGTGCATCTCTGTCTTTCGTGCACGAACCATTCACATGCAATTTGCCTATTCTGTTACGCATTCCAGGGTACACGGATATGCATTTACCTATACTTAGGCACCGGCTGGCCACTTGGGTTGTATAACAGATATGTGGCGAATTGGCTGGAGTGTCCGTGCTATGTATTATTTATGCTATGCTCGTGAGTAGCTCAGTCTCGGGAGCCAATTTAATAGCATGAACAATATCTTTGTCGGGGTGGTGCGTAGAGCCCCGGTGATTGCGCTCTTTCTTCGAGGTTCGCTTTCCACGCGAGCTTGTAGTCTAGAATTAGCCCCAAATACTTGATGAGACGATATGATGCTTATCTCATCGAGTTTGGGTGGGACAAATCGTGGAATTTTTTTCCTTCTCGTGAAGATCACAAATTTCGGTTTCTGCGAATTAATCTTTAAACCGCACTATTTTTGTCAGGAGTTTGCCACCACTAAGTTCCATAGAAGGGTGTTTACAAACATATCGTACGTTTCAAATTTATCCAGCTTAGTACAGAAAATAATTGTAAGAGGTTCATAGTTTTAGATTAGTTAAGTCAGTTGGGATTTTGAGCTTCAACAATAAAGTTGTTTAAATTTTTAAATTCGTCTTTTACTCATCATTAAAGAATTATTAGGACAAAATTCAATTTCGTTACAAACGATCATAACTGCATTTGGTCACGAACCTAGGTCCCGAACAATCTTACATTCGCTGAGAACGACTTTGCTCTGTAGGTAGATTACGCGAATCGTGGCTTGCAAGAAGCACAAGGTCATCGAGAGCATCGACACCCGCCGCGCAAACAACGAGCTCACTATCACTTTCCTCTGTGGAAAAATATTATCGAAAATTTAAGCGCCAAACAGCTGACGGTTGCTTAGAAAGTGTTCTGCTACAATAACGATAAGCACTTTCCAAGCAATAGGTTGGATTAGCAGCAAGCAGTAACTGGCACAACCCTGAACTCAAAGGTGCCATACAGGAGTACAAACAGCGAGCACGGAGAATTCCGAACGTGGCATTCGGCCGCAAGCCACGCTGAGTGAACCCGTCGTTGAATTGAAGTGGAGCAGCAGGTCGCTGACTTTTTATTGCGGCAAGTGAAAATTATAAGCGGGTATTGATGGCGGCAGCGCCTCTTTGCGTGCTTGTTTATTCGATTATTGTTGTTATTGTTTCATTGCAGCGTGCAAAAAGTCTGGAAATGGGGCTCTTTGAACTCATCGGTCTAGCGGTGGTTGTCTACTACGTCGCAAGTTTGATTCTATGGATAGTATGTGACTGCAATATTCAATTGGCATTCAAAGAAAAATTCGGCAAGCCTATTGGTAAGTGACTTCAAATCCATTCTCCATAAACAGTGCATTTTATATCTAATTTTTTGGATGTTTTCCAGGCTCGCTGCGCGGCAAAGTTGTTTGGATAACTGGCGCTTCGAGCGGAATTGGGAGATCATTGGCATTGGTGCTGGCGCAGCATGGGGTGAAACTAGCGCTATCAGCTCGGCGAACAGATGAACTGGAAAAAGTCAAGGAACAGGCTATCGGTAATGATGATTCCCCAATGCCATTAGCTAGTATAGAGCATTTTCTTTTACTGTCACTCACAAGAAAAATCAAAAAAAGATCCTTAAGCATAGCTCCAATTATACGTAGCCGCTCTTCCCTAAAATTTTATCAAAGCCCTGTTGACACGCACCACTGAAATTCTTACAGAGAGATCAAAGGGCCTTCTAAAGGACGTTGATGTCCTTGTACTACCCATGGATATTCTCAAATTGGAGGAACACCAAGAACTGTTTAATAAAGTTCTGAATCATTTCGCAGTACTTGATGTGCTCGTGAACAATGCTGGAAGATCGCAGCGTGCTAATTGGCTGGATGTGGACATTCAAGTAGATCGCGATGTCTTCGAGTTGGACGTGTTCTCAGTGATACACTTATCACGAGTTGTCGTCAAATACTTTGTATTAACTGGTCGGAAAGGACACTTGGCTGTAACCTCAAGCGGCGCAGGACTGGTGCCAATTCCATTCTCGCCGAGCTATTCGGGTGCGAAATTCGCATTACACGTAACTCAACTGTGCTGCATGTGCTGTTTAATTTGATTTGCAAGCATTTTGTTTGCAGGGCTATCACGGAAGTCTAAAGGTTGAACATCCTGAATTAGATGTAACCGTCTTCTGTCCTGGACCAATCGCTACAAACTTCCTTGAAGAATCCTTCACCAACGCACCTGGCCAGGTTCAAATTATCAAAACTTGAAATTCCGTCTGTAGTTGATGAATTTCGTGTATTCCACAGAAACATGGCATCCCAATTGATCCAAATGATAAACGAAGAATGACATCCGAGCGATGCGGGGAGCTGTTCGCCATTGCACTTGCTAATAAGGCGTTGCTGGCGTGGTGTGGTCTGTTTCCAGTTAATCTACTTATATATCTTTGTTTATATTTTCCTAACTTAGGTTCATTGTAAGTCAATACTGCGAATATTTAGTTTTTAATCAATTAATGATTAGTATTTTTAGAATATTGATCGCTCTGGGAACAAGAGGTGTGAAAAAGGTGCGCGAGGGACGCTAAAGAGTTGCATTTAACAAAATACAGTTCTAGAATTGGGTAAAGCTTTTTGTATTCATACGCTGGAATCAAAAATAAAATATGTTCCTACTGTGTATGTACGTCTTTCTTTTTCAACGTTGGGAGGTGGAAATCGTCAAAAGATACCGATCAGCTCCTGCCTCTCGGCATGTCGGATTTCTACCGACTAAAACCACATCCGTTTTCTTCAATCACTCTCTCCATCAAAATTTAGTAATTCTCCGTATTTAAAATTTTAGGACAGTACATCCCAAATTTAAATTAGAAAAACAATACTCAATGATATCCTAAATTATCAAATAAACCAAAAATAATAATTTCAACCAATGTTTTCTCATATCGGCGCTGAATATTCGCTTAGTCAAAAACGCATGTTTTCCATTAAAATAATATTTGCCATTCAAAGAGATCATTCTTTTACAGTCTCACAACGGTTTTGAAAGCACTAATTTCTTTTAAACGGGCCTTGTTCTTATCCTGGATGAATTTCGCGAAGGTAGATATGACTAAATCGCAGGTTAGATAATCCCGAAAAGTTGTCAATCCATGTTGTATGGTGGACAAATAATGTTAGCGAGGTGTCTGAAGCAGAACTTCAATTCCTATGCTAGTAGCTAGCACGAAGCATGGAAATTTGGAAAGTTTTAAATGTGCTAGTAGGTGGCGCACCGTTACCAATCCAATATGGCGGAAACTGCGAAAATAAGTACAAAATCATCAAAAAAGTCCCAAATATTTTTCTTTTGGTAGTTTTTGTTTGTTTTTGATTTTTGTACAATTGTAATACGTTTTCGTTAATTATCATTTTTTTAAAGACCTACTAAAATTCCTAATGCCCAGCGACAAGCGCTAGTCTCAACGGACCGCGAAATGCCTGTATTTCTAAAGCTTAGTATTAAGGCTGGTTCTGCCCAGAAAGTATACTGGACTGAAATGCTTGCCGAACTCTTATTTTATTTCGTACTCTACAGTTCTTTTATCCTAAAATCTATGTACAAAAACCTTACTCTAAAATTTAAAGTAGGGATGTAACTCTATGTACAGTATTAAAATCTATATACCCATACATAGGAGTCGCATCATGTGTGACCAACATTAATTAATTTCTTAAACATATCGATGGTCATCGTTCCCACGGATAGTCGTGGTGTTTATGATTAAAGTTTATGGGGTCATAAATGATCCTTCCACACTTGTCAAGACGATGACCAGCCATGAATTATCTAGAGTATTACGCTGAGCAATGCAGCAGGTGGGAATTGTGCATGCTCGATCTAAATATATCCTAATGGCTGATCGTCATTATGAATGATCTAGTATATCTAGTGGATGTGTCTCAGATCGAAGTGTACGAATAGTGCACTACACAATTATTAATGACTTATTTTGTAATACTAAGTGCATCCCGCAATTTAATTTTTTTCACTTGACGACATTTTGGACGCTTGGTGACACCGACCTTTTTGTTCAATTCTTCTGTGTGGTAGTGTCGCATTGGTTTCTATCGTGAATAGCGAATAGAGTGTACGCCCTATAGGATGGCGACATGAAAGAAATCATAATTGCAATAACTTCGCAATACGAGTATATGCGAAGTTATTGCAATCGAAAATTGAAATTGTCAACATATCTTTACGTTTTAATGTCTTTAGAGTATATTTAAAGTGTTTTTGGAAATAAATATTTTTGTGCTTAGTTTTTTAAATATTTTTGTAGATATTCCTGGAAAGTTGACCGTGTGGACCTAAAGAGTCGCACCTCGCCGCTTGTTTTTTTTTATTAATTTTTTGCTTTTTGCCATAGTTATTTTTAACTTCCCAGTATATGGGAAGTTCTTGTAATCGCCTCGAAAATCGAAATTGAAATTTTCAACATTTCTTTACGTTTTGAGGTCTATAGAGTATATATAAAGTGTTTTTAGAAAGGGAGATGTATGTGTGTGTGTGTGTGTGTATGTACGTACGTACATACGTATGTACGTTCGTGGACACTTTTTTCTACGAGCTAACTCACGTAAAAAAGGCCTATCGATTTTGTTAAGGTGTCAATCGAAGCGTCTTTGCATTTTGAAGAGCTGATAAGTTTTTGAGACACTTCGGTCGGGGGGGTTTGCTGTTTTGCCCGTTTGAAGGTCATTTCTGTCATGCGCTATATCTCGCGAACCCAACGCACGACTTCCTTGACCAAGGTGTCAATCGACGCGTATTATCATTTTCGTGATTCTATCAAATTTTTAAAAAAATTCTTGGAGCGGTTTTTTAATTCAAAAAACAAAGTGCAAAAAATTGGTTTTTTTTCCAAAAACAATAAATTTTTAACCTTATTTTCGAATCCAAGTAATCAATGTTTATAAAATTGATATACTCCTAACAATGTTTGTAAAAAGAACATCAAAACTTTTTCTCATGATAACGTAAAAAAATAAATTAAAAATAAAAAATCATTAAAAGTCCTCATGATTTTCAAGGTCATTTTTATCATTCACTATATCTCACGAACCAGATATAATATTTGTATCATTATGGTGTCAGTAGACGTGTATCAACATTTTTATGAAGTTTTTAACATTATAAAAATTCGTTTCAGCCATTTTTTAGTTTAATAGAAGAAAATGTGAAAAATTATGGTTTTTTCCATAAAAAAATATTTTTTTAAACTTGATTTGCACTGCACAGTGATACCAGTTTATAAAATATATACATTCTTATCAGTTTTTGAAGAGAAAGCAGCAAAATTTTATTCCATGATTATGAAAAAATTAAATAAAAAATAAAAAATCATTCAAAGTTACCATGTAAAGAGGATTCATACGATATTAGTTTATATCTTTTATTCTAACAAAATTGTTGTAAATTCAATCAAAGTGTTATAATATTTGCATAATTTGAGCAGATTTTTAATAGTTTTCATAGTCTTTTAATTAAAAAAACTGCTTAAATTTTGAAAACCAACAAAATTTCAATCAAATTTGCATTTGCGGTATCAACGCTTTGAATGGTAAAATGTTTTGTAGTCAATACTTTGCAAGATCATATGCTTAAAAAGCTTTCATCGAATAAAAAATTGTAGTTTTTAGTAGATTCATTCTTTAGTAATCGTAAGATTTCAATAACCATCATCATTTGTAATACAGTAGAATCTCGAAAAAGTTAACTCGCGGAAAAGTTAATCGCTCGGTTAAGTTAACCGAATTTCAGCTTCCACGTTCCGCTCTGAAAAGTTAACTTTTCAGTTAACTTTTCTGAGCGTACGAATTTTTCAAACCAACCGCTTTTTTCGGTCACTAAAGGGGCAATTTGGCTCCTATCAATACGATAGTTAAGACGACATTCCGTTGTCTAAATTGATTAAATCAAATAGTGCTTACGACGATACACTTCGAGAAGTTCAATTGTTGATGTCGAAGCTGGGTGATAATGTTGACATCAGCATTGATGTCATTGAAAATTGGAACAAGGATCAAATTGCGGAAGATGACGATGATTTCGAAGCTTCCGATAATGATAACGACGGGTCAATTATCGAGGAAGATATTCAACAACCAAAACTGAGCTTCTCGAAAGCAGTTGAAAGCATCAATATCTTGATAAAATTGTTTGAAAACAATAACGATGCAAATCAGGTGGCAGACCTTGTCCATATGCGTACGAAAATGATCAAGAGCTATTACACAAAAGAATAGAAACAAACAAGTCTCGACTGCTTCTTCAAACGACTCCACAAAAATTAATTAATATATCGCACGAAAATGATCAAGAGTGACTGAGAACCATAAACCAGCCGGTACAATTTTTTTTGTAATGATGAAAACTAAGTCATTGAAATAAATTTAGCGTGTTATTTACGAAAAATCTATACTTATTATTGTATTTTTTTCAATTTTGAAAACCACTTAGAAAAGTTAATAGTTCGAAAAAGTTAATTACCCATGGGACATTTCGGTTAACCTTTTCGAGATTCTACTGTACATTTTATTTTTACATGCAATTGAACCTATTTTTGACTGCATATACAAAAAAATTCCAAGACCAAAAAGGCCCCCACCGATTGATCCGCGTGAATATTCAATTTGTCCTCATCGACCAAAAACCTTACGTAATCAATGGACCCTCCCGTAGACGATTTGATTCATATTAACTCATTTCTGTTACTGCTATAAATATATCTCATTGTTATTACTTAAAGTAGTATTATTTTCAAAATTATTATTGTGTTTAGTGTTGTTGATGTTTATGTAGATGTTACTGGGAAGTTGACCGTGTGGACCTCAAAGGTCGCACCTCGCGGCTTGTTTATTTTATTTTTCGACTTCCAAACAAGTCTTAAAATTATTTCACAGATCAATTTTATGATTTCATATGATAATCAAAATAACCATTTTTTTTTGATTTGGGAGCCCCCATAACTTTTCATGGGGATGTGACCGCCGCGAACTTTTTATGCCATAGTAGTAGGTGAAGAGAGATCTTTCGATCTCCCCTACTGTCACTCCCTTTGGGGGTGAGGACTATAATCTTAACCTTTACCAATTGAAGCATTTTGAAATGTGTACATTACATAGACATGCCAACATTTGTCGGAATCACATGCTCAACGATTGGAGTTTCAAAATATGAAGAATGGATGTAGAAAGTATTGAAATTCTTTGAGTTGAAATTTTCCCAAATGATTTGGAGTTTTGCCCCAATTGATTTGGATCTAGATTAGAAAAACGGCAATTTTGTTTATTTTAAGCTCGAAATTAGCCTCATCGCTGGAAATGATTTGACGGTAAAAATGCGGTTCAACTTCTAACTCATTCTCAGCCCTGGCCCTGGTACGACGCAAAAGATAGTCCAATGTCTTCAATTGCTGCACTACCTAGGTCGTATAGGGCTTTGATCGAAGCTCTTCTCAAAAATTTCCATATAGTGGACGAACCGAGGCCAAGTTGTTTAAAACGGCGTCGAATCGATAAATTTGGATGCTCAGTCACATTAATCTCTACAGCAGCGATAGCTACCTCGGTACGCACCAAGGTATATAAACTAGACATGGTAAACCCGTGCGCAGCTTTTCTTCCGACTCGCTCGCACAGCGGGCATTTCGTGCGCCATTTTGCCCAAAAAATTCGGGCTGCCAAATGAACAAAACATAGGGTGCACATGTGGCAAGGCGAAAGAAAACGAGGCGCTACAATTCAAAATGTATAAATGGCGGAAATCGGCGGCGGATAGTCGGTGCATTGCGTGGGAAACTTGTAAACGAAAGACAAGTGAAGTGACGATGGTGACTTGTTCGGTGCGTGGGTGCAATAGCTGCAACAATAAAGCTTATTTCCAACATCACTTGCCATTTTCCCTTTCCTACTGGGCGGAACATGTTTTCCAAAAGGTGTTGATGCTATTCCTACTGGGCACTTTTCGGCGACTTGGGGCTTCTGTGACGTACATGCGCAGAAGTGAACGCATTTGGGAATCGGGAAGATGTTACCATGTCTAGTTTATATACCTTGGGTACGCACTGTAAAAGCACGTGTTGGATGAACATTGTCCAATAGACTATACGTGAGTATAAATCTTTCCATCGTATTGCTTATGAGCTGCTCAGATCGACGATTACGGCCACAATAAATTGCTCTTTAAGTTGGCGTACTAAACGCAAATTTCGGAAATAAATTTCCACTACATCGAGACATTGTTCAGGTGTGATTCTTTGCATGGTAATTTGCCAAAGTGAATTAAACATAATGTGAGAATGACGGCAATGTTTCCTAGCAACAATGACAGACATTTCTATCGAAAGTTGTATACCTTCTAGAAACACCCTATACTCCGTGGCAAGAATTGTTTGAAGAAACAGGTAAAAAGGATTGTATGGTGGCGAATGGAGTATGAATACGAAACCAATAAAAGTTGCTTGATGCGTGTACCAAGTTGTCATAGCTTCGACAATGCTTAATATAACCGAAGAGCCGCGATTATTGAAAGTATTCGCGTTGGGCGCTCAGCAACAAAAATCTTTCGATTTTTCGGGTACTCGACATCGAATGTGTATGATGTCGTCGCGAAATATAATGAATCGGATAAGTCCAGGAAAGGTTTTGCAACACTCACAAGAAAAACTTACACGAAGAAACGCGTGGTATGGGTACGCTCAAAGTCATTTAACGGGCTCATGAGATAATTTTCAGGGATTCAGGACAGTCAATCCGAAAATTGTCATCGGTTGTCGATGTGAGTGAAAAAACTATGCGTCAAATCGTCGAGGAGGATATTCGTTACAAATCTTACACAGTTAAAGTGTGACAGATGCTTTCTGAAGCCGCCAAGACAAAGCGAGTTGAACGCAGCAATCGGCTTTTGTGTTTTTTTAACAAACAATGCGGCCAGACGCAACAGATTTTTTTCTGACGAAAGTTTTTTTTACTGTTTATTTGATAATCAATTGAAGAAAAGATCTTTTGGTCTCCCATGACCCTGAAGATGTTCGGGCTTGCAACCGCTTCAGACCGAGAATGGAGGCAGACATTGAAGCAGGGGTAGCATATGTTGAATAAATAAATTATGTATGACCTTACAAACAATCAAGTTGAACAAATTGCAAAATTTTCCATTTGTGCAATAAAAATTATTATTGAAAATAATCTTTCATTTGTCCGATTTTTGTGCCGTAACCTGTATGTTGCAGAATGCTACTCCGTCCGCTTCGCCACTTCACAAAATTGACTCCACTTTCTTTATCATTAAGGCACTATTTTATTTTATCAATTTCTACCTAGCTAATATCTATCTATACTTAATATCTACTTACAATTTTGTTCCTTCCTCTTATCCTAACGCTACTGGCTCCAGATTCATATGCCACTTGTCGAAAGAATGAAAACTCCGCTTCGCGTCAGTGCGAGCTGTGTGATTGGTCTGCCACGTACAGCTCCGCTTTAGTGGAAACCCAGCTTTACAGTGCCACGTTTTCTGTTAAATTTAACAATTTCGTTCAATAATATCATTGATGTCGTTGGCTTATTTTATCACTGCTCACTGCTACTGTTACCGGTGTTGCGAGAAAATTGCTGACAAACAACGCTTCACGTTTTCATTTATCAACCGTAAAAATACGAAGCACCTAAGCTTAGGAATTATTTCGATTATTTCACATTGAGCTGTAACTTCTTTTGTGAAAAAAGTGTAATGTGCCCGACAAAAATGATTTGAGAATAAATGTGTGAGAGAAATAATTGTCAATCTTTCGGTGGCCCCTGAAGATAGGTGCCCTTAAGGTAAAGACGGTTTTGTCTGTTCCACATCTCTACGATTGCTTACTGAGCTCTGAGCGCTATCGTCTCCGGTGATTTCTTTTATTTTGCTGACCCGCGGTCTTAAAATCTCTTATTTGTTGCTGTTGTTTTATCACTCGGGAATGGTTCTGAGTTGGACTTTGTGTATTGATTATATAGCTTATGTAATTTTGGTAGATGGTTAGATTAAAGTAATTTTTTATTAGGATTTCGGAAGTCATTTTTTAGGCGGATTTCAGAAGTTATTTTTTCCCTATTCTATTTTATTTTTAAGCACACGTAGAAGTGAAATAGTGCGACAAGGCTACCCGAAAAACCCCAGCGCAATGTACAAGAGCGACTCATCTCTAAGCAGACTGCCCGAGAAACCACAGCAACCACAGCATAAACAATATATAGCACGAACATTTCGAGCTCTCAAAATAGACTTGTGACAGAACATGCATAAATTACCCGCCCAACAGAGAGAACTGGTTTTCTTTTCCAAGCTCACTCGCGAAAGAGTAGGTTAAAATTCGAATATATAAAATAATCGTGTACGTGTACACAAAGAGGTAATAAACACAGGAGAGGAAAATCATCAAATTTGGTGGGCTAACTTTTATGAGTGGGTTGTGACACTAACACTAAACTTGCTGACATTAAGGGCGTATATCGTATGCGAGTGAAAATGGGCAAATAAAAGGCGGGAGTTCAAAATGTATTTCAAACTTTGTATCATTTGTGAAAAGTTCAAGGAAAATATATTTACTGTCCAGAATACAAGCTTGTATTGAGCGTAACATTTGAAAGCATTAAGTAACGAGCATGATAGCAGCTACATCATTAAATGAGCCTATATGATTGGCTCGCACTGTAATCGATTATCAACTTCAACATGAAGCAATGAAAGAACTCAATACTATATGGAAAGAATAATCAGAAGAATTGACAAACTTGACAAGACATTCACAGATGTAAGGAGAAGCATGCAATTAACTAAATGGAAAAATTTCCCAAACAAGGATTAATAGAGCAACATTTCAAACATATTGAATAATTTACAAACTTGAGATTTGGTATTCAGATAAAAACAAAATGAAAAATAGCATTCTCAGTAGCTTTGACGTTGTATTCCAAGAAAGAAATACTTTTAAATTAAGAATAAAATGACATACTCATCATACAATAGCACAGTTAATTTGTTGATTTTAAGTGTACATAAAACAGGAAGCATCAGCAAAAGATCAAACTTCATTCTCCTATAAGATTAAGCGAGGAAATATTTAGGTTGAGTATTCGTTAAATCTAATATTCGCCAACTGTTGCATGTTCTGTTTGAAACAATGTTAATGCATCAAATTTAGACGCATACATTGTTAAATTTATACATACAACATTCAAAAATAGTTACCATATATTGTACATAAAATAAATAATCTTTCAGCCTCCCTCTTCCTTTTTTAACTGGGCTTGGGACCGGCTTCGGCGGAATTACGGCGACACTCATATCTTACATCCTATGGTTTCATAAATAAGTAGAATAAAAAGAATCATATTCAGATTTTTCATTCATTTAATTTAATTAAACAAACTAATTTGCGCCCATACTGACTACGCCACTGTTCAAGTTTTGACAGTATCAGTGCAATTGTCAGACATTATTGCGAGAAAATTCAATGCAACCAAATGAATCATTTATCACTGAAAAACACTCAGTTAACTTGCGGAAACTTAAAATACGTAAATTCCGGATAGACTCACACATGAAAAGATACTTCTTCCGGCTGAGAACGCGAGTTATTCGCACAATAAGCTACAACACACTTCATCGTTTATAACACTTAATTCACAGCTTTAAAATTGCTTCCTACACTTTTCGTCAACAGTAACACTTCTCACTGTAAAAAGACTAAAACTACGTATTAAATGAAACTATTTAGTTTAAGTTTTTGTGTCTTTTTATCGTCAAGCGATGTGTGTTGTATAGCGGCTAACGAATAACTGCAGTTACACATCCCAGCTGATTCACCAATACCAATACATATAGGTTGTTGTCAAATGCCAAGTTATGGAACGTTCACACTTATTACACGCTATTTTTTTTTATCAGATATTATTTAATTACTTCTATGGACTATCTTAATTACTATTCTTAATCCCCTCCGTATCTTTTTTTTGGGGGGGGGGGGATGACTTACACGACCACTTCGTGTGGTAGTTTCTGATTGTATCACAGCTGGGAGAGCTGGTGGTACAATGTTATCGACCTCAATATCAGATCCTGAAACATCACTTTCAGCAGTATCATATGCATCGGATCAAAGCAATGATTCATTATTATAAGCTGCTGAAAGATCTGTTTCATTCACTTCACAATAACCTTGAGTATCGTTTATGCTTTGATCTGTAGGTGGTAATATTGCAATTTCTTCAATATTATTTTGAACTGAATATCTACCATTAACAATATGTTCTTCAAATAATAATTCACTGGTATTAAATTCATTGTTTTTTTGATTTGGCTATAAATCGCCGGTTGCGTCTGAAATGATTATTGAAGTTATCTTTAATAATATATGATTTTCCATTTACATCACTACAATTGTACTATAATGCCAATTGTTTAGATCTTTTTTAAAGATCACCGTGTCACCCTCAGTCAGTAACGGTAATGATCTTGCGTTTCGATCATAATAATATTTTTGCTTTTCTTTTTTCTTTTTAATTTTTTGTTGAATTTCATTTTCGGGTACGTTTTTTCTAGCTAGCAATGAACTCGATACTGGTAGCATTGTTTTTATTAATCTACCAAAAATAGTTCGGATGGAGTCAATCGCAAGTTTGTAATTGGCGTTAAATTGTATTCAAGAATTTTGTATTGAAATTGATCGACTTCGTTTGTTTCGTAACATCTTTTTAAGATATTTTTTGATATTGCTACACCATTTTCAGCTAACCCGTTACTTTGCGGATAGCGTGGACTTGAATATTTAAATAGTATGTTAAATTATGACGCAAATCGATCAAATTCAGCTGAGTTAAACGGAACGTTGTCACTCTTTATTATTGTTGGATATCCGATATGATTGAATAGATCTTTTAAACCCATTATTATATGTCGTGACGTTTTGTTGTTCAGTCGAAATGAAGACAAGAAATTCAAATAAAAATCAAAAATTGCCATAAAATCATGTCCCACATATTCAAATAAATCCATTGGCACAATTTGATATGGATATTTTGGTGCTTCTTTCTGATTCAACGGTTCCCTTTGATTATTACGTTTAAATTTTTCACACACTGAACATGTTTCCACCAATGTACGTATTTGTGAATTCATTCCAGGCCAATAATACAACATTCGAGCTCTTGCAAGAGTCTTTTCAATTCCGAGATGCGATTCATGCGGCCATTTCGCGATTTTATTTTGTAATTTCGTTGGTATTACCAATCTATGGTTGTAGAACAAAAGTTCGTATTCTACATGTAATTCCGATTTAATTTTGTGAAAATGCTGACTGAATTCATCGAGATGATGATATCCCGGCCAACCATTTGTAACAAAGTTGCAAATTTTTTTATATTGCTCGTCCGATTGAATTATTTCCCGATAAAAATTGTGATTTTCTTCCGAAATACAGACAGATTTCATGATTGAATGAATCACACCCGTTAACTCCAGGATTTCTTCTTGCTGTTCAAGCTGAGCTCGCGACAAACAATCAGCAATTAGCATATCTATACCCGGTTTGTATGTCACATTTATGCCCGGATATTTGAGCAAAAACATAAACATTCGTTGTAGTCGCACAGTCACGTCATCAATGTCACGCTTTATTAATGTTTCAAGTGGTTTGTGGTCACTTTCAACAGTAAATTCACGTCCATAAAGAAAAAAATGAAATTTGTGACATGCGAACACAATTGCTAAAAGTTCTTTTTCTATTTGAGCCCATTTTTGTTCAGTTTTTGACAGTGTTCTTGATGCGAATGCTATTGGATGTCCATCCTGTATTAATACACATCCCAGCCCATCTTTTGATGCATCAGTTTGAATTAGTGTTGGTTTTGACGGATCATAAATTGACAACACCGGACTAGAAGATATCAGTTTTAGCAATTGTTCGAATTCACTATCATGTTTGTCAGTCCCATAGCATAAAGAATATATAGCACGGATACTCCGAGCTGTCAAAGTCGACTTGAGACAAAAGATGCCTAAATTTCCCCCTCTGTCGGAGAGAGCACTCTGGCTTTCGTTTCCAAGCTCGCGCGCGAAAGAGTAGGTTGAAATTTGTATTCAAAATTCTCCAGGCCAGGTTGTGCATATGTAGAAAGACGAGCTCGCCATTATATAAAAGTTAACCGTGTACGTGAACATGCCAAAATCAGCTGACTTAACGCTAGTGTGCGTGAAATCAACGAATGCGGCGAGTACCCGATGCGAATACGCAACCGATCGAAGTATTTAGGGTTGCCCGATCAACAGAAACAACGAAAATACGCGGCATTGCAATTTGAAATTGCAATAAATTTTATTGAAAACTTTTGTATATGAATATTGAAAAACATAAATAAGGTGTTTTAACAAATCAACTAAATTGAGATTTCGTTAATTTTACACTTTATTGGGTTTTTGAATTTCTTTGTAATTTCTCTCACTCACTGAATTGCAAATTTTCAGTTTCTGACGCGCTTTACCCATCACTCAAAGCTGATAATCGGAAACGAACGCGAAAACTATACAAACATAACGTTACCGCGGTAACGTCTTTCACTACAATTTCACCCAACTATTGATACCTGCACACGTTCACTAGCAATGAGTTTTTACTGATTCTGTGTTGCAGTTCCAAGGAAATGCAATCCCTTCTTCGTTGCTCTATATTCCTAGATAAATAGAGCACCGAAGAAGGAACTTTATTTCCTTTTCGTAGTGCTCCGCCACTTTTTCACACTGTTCGAAGTCGTAGCCGTAAAACACTTTTCCGATTATAACACGTTGCTTAGTGGCGCACCGATGCACAAATATTGCGAACGCATTTCTCTCCCGCACTGACACTATGATTTGTTTTGGTTTTCATTCAAAACATCTAAAATCTAATTACACGTGATATTCCGATCGCGATTTGTTAAATACACACTGACATTTCTCGCTGTCAGTCGCGATTCAACGAATTAACGAAATTGGCCTCTATGTGCATCTCTGTCTTTCGTGCACGAACCATTCTCATGCAATTTGCCTACTCCGTTACGCATGCCAGGGTACACGGATATGCATTTACCTATCCTTAGGCACCGGCTGGCCACTTATGTTGTATAACAGATATGTGGCAAATTGGCTGGAGTGTCCGTGCTATGTATTATTTATGCTGTGGTCAGTCCACTCGAATTGAACATCATTTCGCGTTAAATCACGTAAATTTGCTGTTGCTTTTGACAGATTTTGAATAAAACGTGCAATGTATTTCAAAAGTCCCAAAAATCGTAGCACTGCACTTTTGTCAGTTTTTATTGACCAGAATTGCATGTAAATATTTATCAAGCGGTTTAATTTTGCCCGATGGAATTGTATTTCCCATGAATTTTATTTGGTTTTGTTTGTATTGTACTTTATCCGGATTAAATTTGACATTATTTTTTCTTGCCCGATCAATTATTTTCATCATGATTTTATCGTGTTCAGTGTGATTATCTGCGAATACAAACATGTCATCAAAATAAACCATTACCCCTTCCAAATCCCCAAATATCTGTATCATTTTCCGTTGACACATTTCAGGCGCACAATTTAGTCCATATGGCACACGACGAAATTTGTATCGTCCAAAAGGAGTCATGAACGTTGTAAGGTTTGAACTTTTTTCATCTAGCTCCATATGCCAAAATGCACTGCTGAGATCAAAAACCGAAAATACTTTTTTATTTGCCAATTTTGACGTTAAATCTTCCACAGTTGGAATGAGAAAATGTTCACGCTTAAGACATGCATTAAGTGGCTTGAATCAAGGCATACGCGTAATTTACCCAATCAGTCGGTAAAATGATTTCATCCCGTGTCATTTGATCAAGTTCCATTCGAAGTTTGTCAAGCAATGCTGACGGAATACGTTTTTTATAATGAATAATTGGTTTTGAATTTTCTTGTAAATTTATTGTAAATTTTCCCGGAAATTTACCTATCCCGTGAAACAGATCCCAATTTTGTTAAATTAATTTTTCTTTTTTATCTGGTAAGCAAGCAATATAATTGACATCCACCCGTTTAAATAATTCAAATAAAATGCTAGTTTCTAATCCCAGTATCGGTTCAAAATCATTGCTAACTACAATAAACTCAGTTAATTTAGAAGCAGTTGTATTTAATTCCAAACAGTTCAATTTTACGGTACCAAAGATTTTTATTTTATTGTTACTATAATCAAATACGTTAAATTTTTGTTGATTTGATATTTGCTTGTTTAGTTTCTTAACTATATTAATGGGGATACAATTTACGTCGACCCCCGTGTCGATTTTGAACGTAACTTTTTGATTTTCTATTTGATATTCTTTGGCCCATATTCTTTACGATCTGAGTTTATTCTTCAAATAAAATTACATGAACTAAGAATGCGTTCCGAATTATGATTATGACTTTTATTTGACAACAAACCTTTTTGATCGGCCCTATGTGTTGAAACATTTTTGTTGTTGTTGTTATTATATTTTCGGTTTTGGCGGCACATCTTGGGAAAAATGACGCTTTTTGGAGCAGCCCCGGCACGTTTGACCCTTTGTTTTGCATATTTCAGCATGTTTTGGTGTCCAATTATTGTCGCCACAATTGAAGCAATAACGATTCACAGCATGGACAACTTGTTCAGATGACGATTCAATAGTCGCAATGGATTGTTTGTTGTCCAATAAAATTTTGTTGGCGCTCGCCGCTTCAAAAACTTTGCATGTATCGATTACATCTTTCAATGAACTGGATTGACCATCAAGTAACTTCATTTGGAATTTTTTGTCGTGTTCACCAACAATAATACGATCACGAAGCATTCGATCTTCATATGACACACCACACGTACATGAAAATTTGCATCGGTTTACTTGTGTGCGAAGTTCTGTTCCGAATTCACCAAATCATTGCTTTTCTTTTTGTGTAACCATGTTGAATTTATACGATTCCATTGTCGTGTTTTTTTGAGGTAAACAATGTTCATCAAATTTTTTAAATACAGCTTCCAATGAACGATAAGTTACATCTTCAACAGTACGTTCTGGTTCATCACCGACTGCTGCAATTGTTCGTTGTACGCGCGTCATTCCAAGCAATGAGTCTTGTTCGCCATCATTCGGAAATAATGTGCTATAAATGTTCGTAACCTGTGTGCCAATAACCCATAAAAATGTGGCGATTTTTGTATCTTCACTGTCATTTTGTTTATTGTTTGCAAACAAGTAAACTCTGAGATTTTGTTGATGGCCGTTCAATAGCTTAGTTCGAACAATATAGTTCACCTGGAACGCGTTGATTTTCTGCCATTGTAACGAAAATTGCACAAGATTTCGATGAGATAACCCGTTGAATTTTATTTGACAGCCCGTGAATGTGTTTTTTCTTTTCTACCCGATCAATGTGTATCTTTGTATACAGCCCGGTGAATGATGCAATATGACGAAATCGTTGCGAAATCAGCCCAATGTTTGACGAAATACGTTGACATACAAAAACGATATATCTGCATAATTTTAATTTTTTTTCCGTCGAAGTTACGATGAAATTTTATTAAAATAATATTTATTTTAATTATTTTTTCACTTCTGACACCATGTAAAAAGACTAAAACTACGTATTAAATGAAACTATTTAGTTTAAGGTTTTGTGTCTTTTTATCGTCAAGCAATGTGTGTTGTATGGCGGCTAACGAATAACTGGGGTTATACATCCCCGCTGATACACCAATACCAATACATATAGGTTGTTGTCAAATGTCAAGTTATGGAACGTTCACACAATATTATCTCTTATATTATTCTATCAAGAATAAATAAACGCAAAATATTGCGCGGAAGGCAAACTTCACAAAATTCGCGACGTTTTTTGTACAGCCAAAGTGACAGTAAGAGACTATTTAGAAATTATTGACATTCAACGATTAGGCAGCATCAGCAGAAAGTCGGCCAACTCACATATACGCATCTACACGGATTTCACCATTCCTCTAGTTCCCTGTTTAATGCGTGTAGGTACATGCCAAAAGCAGCTGACCTTACGCTAGGGTGCGTAAAATCAACGAATGCGGCGAGTACCCGATGCGAATTCGCGACCGATCGAAGCATTTAGGCTTGCCGGATCAATAGGAATAACGAAACTACACCGCATCGAGATTTTAAATCGCAATAAATTTTATTGAACATTTTTGTATATGAATATTGGAGAACAGAATTATGGTGTTTAAGCAGAAAAACTAAACTGCAAATTCGTTAATATATTGAGTTTTTCACAGTTCTGTGTTATAACGATAATTCCTTCATAAGTCGAACATCTTCTTCTCTTCAACAAGACTCACAGAATCACAAATTTTCGGTTTCTAGTGCGCTGTACCCACCACTCAGAGTTGATTATCGGCAACGAAAGCGAAAATCATACAATGTTAGCGTTACCTGGAAGTCTTTCACTAGAATTTCACCCAGCAATTGATACCTGCACACGTTCACTAGCAAGGAGTTTTCATGGATTCTGTTTGGTTTCGATTTCGTTGCTCTATATTCCTAAATGAATAGAACACCGAAGAAGGAACTTTATTTCCTTTTCGTAGAGCATCAGACAGCATTGTTCGAAGTTACGGCTATAAAACACTTTTCCGATGAATCCACGTTGCTCAGTGGATCATCGATGACCAAATATTTTACATGCGTGATTTTCCCAACTTGTCACTATTATTTTTTTTCAATTTTCATTAAAAAAAATTTAAATCAAATTACACGCGATATTACACTCGGGAATTGTCAAATACACAATTACATTTTTTGCTGACAGTCGCAATTCAACGAATTAACGAAACTAGCTTTTATGTGCATCTCTGTCTTTCGTGCACGAACCATTCACATGCAATTTGCTAGTCTGTTCTCATGCTAGGGTACACGGATATACATTTACCTATGCTTAGGCAGAGCCTGGCCCATAGCATAACGAATATATAGCCCGGACACTCCGAGCTGTCAAAGTCGACTTGACAGAAAACATGCCTAAATTACCCCTTGCGCGAACTATGGGTTTTATCTGCCCAATTAATAAAAAAAAGCGACTTTGGTAAAATAAATGTTTATTCCAAGAAGGTGAGTTAACAACTAAGTGAACATTTCAAATTTAATTAATAAGAAGGTTTATTTGCTGATTCAGCGACACGTGATGGCTGTGTTTGGTCCAAGGTGCGATGACACCGGAGCCGCAGGTTGACCGCTGCATTGGCTTTTTCCACGACTGTGGAATCTGTGTTGCGTCTAGTGGATGGCGTGGGAACTCGGCGTAACTCGCGCGTGCGAAAGAGTAGATTAAAATTCGTATTCAAATTTCTCCACGCCCTGTTGTGCATATGTAGAGAGAGGAGCCGGCCATGTTATATAAGTTAACCGCGTACGTGTACATGGCAAAATCAGCTGACTTAACGCAAGTGTGCGTAAAATCCATAGCATAAAGAATAAATAGCACTGAAGTGTCCGCGCTGAGGGACGCGTGGATTTAGATCGATTAGTATATGGTGTTACTTTCTTTTCGGTTGTATATTTTCCTTTCGTTTGTTTAATAAATGCCGTGCGCCGGAAAGTGGTTGCCTTTAGTTGGGAAGCAAATTTCAGTGTAGCATCGCTGAGTCGCATTCGAATGACGCTCACGTCTCGTCTCCAATGGGCTGATCGGCACCCAAATGCCTGAACCGATCGCTAAGGAACCGATTTAGGTCGTTACCCGGGAGGTAACGTTAACAAGCAGCTTTTGAATAATTTTCACATTGCCGTTTTTTATTTTAATGAAAAAACTGCTACAACACTAATATTTACAATGAAAGGTTGGTAAGAAGAATATAACCTAATTTCACTTATTCTGATTTCGAAAGAATCTCTTCTATCTAATTTGATCTTCTGCCAATCATTGTTTTTCGAACTCAGATGTGTTACGTTCTCATTAAATAAAGCGTCATAGTTTTTTTGATACTTTCAAAAAAAAAACAATCATACAGAAACAATAAACAATGAATATGTATAATGAATATAGGAGCGTCCATTAAATATGTATGGACCATTTGTCGAATGTGTAGAGCTCATTTATTGTAAGGGTTCGTAAGATTTCAGTTACTTTTTCCTCTATCTTAAGTAAGATTTTTTATGTTTTACATATAATCAGACATAGAATATTTACTGCGTATTGCTGTTTCAAAATCAACTTCAAAATAAGAAATGATTAAAAGTGTTCGAAGGTTAAACGGTGTAGTAGTACAGATACAATGGAAGTCAATACTTTTCCAAATCATATGCTTTAAATGCTTTCATCGATTAAGCAATTGTAGCTTTTACAAATTTATTAGTTTAGTTTTTAAAGGTTCGTATGATTTTAATCACATCTTCCCCATCTTTTGTAATACTTTATATTTTTACACACAACTAAACAGCGATTATTTACTGCATATTCAATGTTCTTCAAGATTAATTAGTTGGTTGGTTGAAGCAACCCCCTTCGTCAAAAGGCGGCTCACCTAGGCCAAGATAGGCCCATTGTGATACCAAATTTAAATAGGGGGTGCGGCACTAAAACCTGTTGGGTGACGAGAACCATTTCGATTCTCGTATGAAGCCGGCTACGCAGCTAATATTTAAACTGGCTACTTCCGTGAGGCTGTCCTGGAAAGGTGAGCCTAAAGTTTGCATGCGTTTCCTGGATAGCGCTGGGCATTCACACAGAAAGTGTTGGATCGTTTCCTCCTCCTTCTCTGATCTGCAGCTGCGGCAGAAATCGTGGAAGGGGGCACCCAGTCTTTCTGCGTGTCTGCCAATGAGACAATGCCCCGTCAGTATGGATACGATGAAACTTAATGTTTCACGGCTCGTGTTGAGGAGCTGCTTGGTGTGGTTTGAGTTTAGTGTATGCCAAGTTTGCTTGGTTGTCCTGCAGGTTTCTTCCAGCAGCCAGGCCCTATTTGCAGCCTCTATATAAAACTGCTTGAAACTTAGCTTGGAGGAGCCAACGGATGGCTGACTTAGGATATTAGTGTATAATCCTGGAGCTCAGTGCCAGCTCTAGCTAGGGCATCAGCTTGGCAGTTCCCAGGTATATCACTATGACCCGGCAGCCAGCAAATAATCACTTCACAGTGAAGCGACATCGCGTTCAGTAGTGTGCGACATTCCATTACAATTTTGGATGAGGTGTACACGTTGGATAGCAGCTTGACTGTCAGAACAGATGTTTAAATTTCTTATGGAAATTTTCTGATTTCTCAACCAGTCCACTGTCTTATGTATTGCGATGACCTCTGCCTGAAAAACCCTGCAGTGATCTGGTAGCCGGAAGGATAGTTTCAGCCAACTTTTCAATTCATTTTTGATTAGTGTAGATGTCTACCGATTCCTGTATCTTACTTCTTTTCATGATCTAGTTATCTCTACTAGAATGACTGACTTGACACTTCACAGTGAAGCGACATCGCGTTCAGTAGTGTGCGACATTCCATTACAATTTTGGATGAGGTGTACACGTTGGATAGCAGCTTGACTGTCAGAACAGATGTTTAAATTTCTTATGGAAATTTTCTGATTTCTCAACCAGTCCACTGTCTTATGTATTGCGATGACCTCTGCCTGAAAAACCCTGCAGTGATCTGGTAGCCGGAAGGATAGTTTCAGCCAACTTTTCAATTCATTTTTGATTAGTGTAGATGTCTACCGATTCCTGTATCTTACTTCTTTTCATGATCTAGTTATCTCTACTAGAATGACTGACTTGACACCGTGATGGAAGCAGGGAATCCGAGAAGTAAGGTCAACATTCCCAGGCGTCGGTCTATTCCTCCGTAATATGGTGGAGTGGCCAGTATTCTCCTCATGCCAGAGATTAAGAGCTTTCAATCGAATCGCAGAACACTTGGCCTGTTGTCTCGTAAAGAGCTCCGTCGGGAGCCAATTTAATAGCATGAACACCTGCTAGGGTGTCTGTTTGGCAACTGCGCGGTATATCCCTATGTCCCAGTACCCAACAAAGAATCACTTCACAATGAAGCGATATCATGTTCAGTAGTGAGCGGCATTCTATTGCAATTTTGGATGAGGTATGCACGCCGGATAGTGATTGGATAGCAGCTTGACTGTCAGAGAAAATGTTTAAATTTCTTATGGAAATTTTCTGGTTTTTCAGCCAGTCTACTGTCTTGTAAGTCGCAATGACCTCTGCCTGAAAAACACTGCAGTGGTCTGGTAACCGGAAAGATAGTTTCAGGTTTAGCTGTTCTGAGAAAACGGCACAGCCAACTCTTCCATCCATTTTTGATCCATCAGTGTAAATGTCGGTCAATTCCTGTATCTCGCTTCTTTCTATGGTCCATTCACTCCTACTCGGGATGATTGACTTGAAACCATGGTGAAAACAGGGAAACGGAGAAGCGAGGTCTACCTTCCCTGGCGTTGGTCCATTCCTTCGTAGTATTGTGGAGTGGCCATTGCTCCTCTCATGCCAGAGACGTAGAGCTTTCAACCGAACCGCAGATCACTTGGCCTGCTGTCTCGTGAGTAGCTCAGTCGGGAGCCAATTTAATAGCATGAACAATGCCTTTGTCGGGGTGGTGCGTAGAGCCCCGGTAATTGCAATAGCTGCAATCCTTCTGACCTTGTTTAGCAGGTTTACATTTGATGACTTCGCCATAGCTGGCCACCAAATAACTACGCCATACAGAAGGATTGTTCCACTATCGCCGTATAGAGCCAGGGCTCTTTTGCAGCAGTAGATTGCGCATGCCGCTTTGCGCGCTCTTTCTTCTATATTCGCTTTCCACGCGAGCTTGGCATCCAGAATTAGGCACAAATATTTAACTTGATGAAACTGTATGAGGCTTGTCTCATCGAGTCTGGGTGGGACAAATCGTGGAATTTTGTACCTTCTCGTGAACAGCACAAATTCTGTTTTCTATGGATTAATCTTTAGACCGCATTCTTTGCCCCACTGGGTAAGAGTATCCAGGGCAAAGTTTAGTCTTTCAGATAGGGTGTTAACGAATTTGCCCGATATTGCTATTGCAACATCATCGGCATAGGCTACGACTTTGCAGCCAGTCGCTTCTACTTTTGACAGGAGTTTGTCCACCAATAGGTTCCATAGAAGGGGTGACAGCACCCCATCTTGTGGGGTGCCTCTGCAAGTCCTTCTTCTTAAGGTGATGTTTCCTAGTGTGGAGTTGATGTTCCTGCTGCTTATCAGTTGTCCGATGAACCCTATTAGGTTGTCATCGACATCGCTTTCCCCGAGTGCTTTCCCAATAGCCTTATGCTGACATTATTGAAAGCCCCTTCGATGTCCAGAAAAACCGCCTGTGTATATTCTTTGACGCCTAGCGATTTTTCAATTTAGCTGGTGAGCGAGTAAAGAGCTGTGTTTCAACCATTGAATAAGGAGAATAAGAAAGCGGAGTCACCTATGCCCGCCTGTAAGCGGCGGTGAAGCAATTTTACTACATTCAAAGCACTTGCTCTCATGAGAGTGCAAAGCAGCACACATTTCCCCTTACTCGCCCCGTGGCCTATACATTTCACCTACACTGCTGCCTAGTCACACAGCAAGGTGTGCAATACATACAAATTCCCTCACGGATAGTATGCCGTGGTCAAACTTGAGTGTCAAACTTAGTCCCATATGTTTCTTGTTTCGGCCATTTTTTGCGGAATTTCTTTGGCGGGATCGAGCGTGACGCGTAAAAGTTATAAAAAATCGTCGAAAAGGAACTATTTAGTGAAAAACTGGTGTGAAATCGCGAAACGACAGAATAATATATCGTGTTTCAGTGATTCATTGGTGAAAAAGTGAAAGATTGCCGTATATTAAGAAGACAATGCGTTGCTGTTACCCGGGATGCAAATCTTTGCAGGGAAACAAAGCCGTCCGACTTTTTTTCTTTCAGTGAGTAAATAACATTTCACTTTGTACAAAAAGTTTTGGTTAAGTAGATATTTGTGATGTTTTCATTTAAAATTTGAAGTGCAAAGTTAAGTAATTGCATTTCCAGCCATGGTAGACTTAGTTGTCAAATTCGAGACATATGATCATCGGTAGTTCAGTGTCGGTACAATGATATCATGAAGTGGGGTTATCAACTTTTTGAATTTATTTTCAGATTTCCGAAGTCACCAAGTCGAGCCACACAATGACTACATATGTAAGACCTCCTCCGATAAGCTTTCAGTTAGAAATAAGTATAGCAAATTAATTCATTTTAAGGGGATGAAGTGTTTAACCATAATTATGTATGTCAGTCTGTTTGATTTAAGCTAATTTTCCAATTATAAATGTATAAATTAGTTAAATAAATTTTTGTTGTATTTCGTAAGGTTAATTCAAGTCTTTAATTTCCCAATAATTTCTTTAGGCAATATAGATTTTTGAATGAATCCCATTTGAATCAACGATTTTCACCTACGGCACTGGTGCATTTTGCGTGATTTTCTGTCTCGTTCTACGAAAGTCGAAAATTGCTTCAATTCTCTTTGCTGATTTCGCTTCCTTATTCTCTCTATTCAATGGTTTCAACCGATCTTATTTTTATGGATGGGTGCTGCGCATTAGAGAGTGGTTTCAGAGCTATCAAATGAATCGCTATAAGCCATTCCAGAGTATTCAGCAGAAAAGAGGTGAGGCTGATAGGTCTATAGTCCTTCGGTGAGGAGTGGGATATCTCACCCGCTTTGGGTATAAAGACTATTTTAGCTTCTTTGTTACAGCTATAATTCGCGCAACGTTCTCCACTACACCGTAGCTGGTCTCAGCCACGGTTCGGGCAATCCCACCCGGCTTCGCCCGCGAAGAGGGGTGTGGGAAAATGTATTTTAAAAAAGAAAGGGCGCCACCCGTTTCCGCACCGGGACTGCCCTGTCCGCGAATCCCGAAACGGGAATCGGATTCACGATGATCCAAAACCACCGATCGATAGGGGAGCACAAGAACACAGCCAGGAACGCGATTTCCGCCTCGCCACCTCACCAAATCACACAATTTATAATTTAATTCAAGGCACAATTTATTTTGAAAGAAAACCTAGCTAAACCCTAACTTCTACTAGATACACTTACATCTACTTACAAATTCGCTTCTTATCCTAGTTCCTCCGAATTCTCCTTCAGCGCGTTGTCCTCCACGCGAACCACCAGTTCGCCGTAAAACTCAAAACCGCAGCTTTGCACCACACACTGGCGTCCAGAAGAAAACAATCGTCCGAAAGGAAACAATCGTCCAAAAGAAAGCAATCGTACAAAAGAAAACAATCGTCCAAGCGCTCGACGTCCAGCCAACGCCCAACTTCCACCCGCGGTTGACGTTGAAAAGCCCCGTCAGCTGCTCTCGCAATGCTATTTAAGCCAAAGCCCAGTCCCGTTTTCCGTGTCGTAGGTCGATGACCGCTGGGCAGTTGACCCCATCGCAGCTTTGAAAAGCTTGGGGAACTGGTTTCGTCAGAGGTTGTGTTTCGACGCGGGGCAAAGCTGTGAAAGCTGTGGGATGCGACTGAAGCGCGGTGAAATACTCATGGCGGTCGTTAACCATGGTGAATTGCCAGTGCCAATGGTTGTGGGTATCACTGGCGCATAGGGGACTCCATTGGGGCGCATCGTAGACCTGGCGGGGCCTGGACTTGGATCCACTGCGCGATTGGGTGATCGTCTCGCGCGCATGGTCATGAGCACTCCATCACAGCCTTACTACCTACTTATCTATTTACTCCAATATCCTTAACCTACCTACATCTCTATATTTATATAATTCAAGCTCTACTCCAAACCATATAATGCAAACCTCTACTTCCTAACAATATAATTCGTTAATAACAATATAGTTAAACTTAATAACAATATAATTCAAAAATTGGCTTGGTTGCGTGAAGTGGCGAACGTGACATTAACAATTTATTCAAGACAGCGTTTACCCGCACGGTGGTTTGGGGTCTTCAAGGACAGGGCAGATCCCTATTCTGCCCTTATGGGTTGTGGGTCGACCACGTTACGTGGCGAACGTAACATTACCCCCCCTTCTTCAAGTGGGTTTTCCCAAAATCCACTCCAAACAATAATAGGCGGGACGGTAACGTTCGACACGCGGACACCCCCGACGAGCCACCGAGCGATCTGTGGACACGACCTCCAGCGTGCACACGGCTGGCAACTTTACTTCCGACTTTGCGTTCACTGAAGCTCGAGACCAAACTCACGAGTCACACTCACAAGACCAACGCACTAGCCTAACGAACTCAACACCACTTAACTAACCCAGAACCGAAAACCCGAACTATTTAACTAAAAGGGAGGATATGAAACAAAAGGAGAAAAAGAAAAAAAAGGAAAAGTCTAGAGAGGGGTGGAAATATCCGTCAAGATCCTAGGAGCAGGGGCGCAGGAAAAGAAAAGGATCGCGGGGAGGTGACGAAGTCCTGGACCGGTATGGCCTGTACCAGTCTATACTTGGTCGTATGGTTAGTCGTTGTAGGGCTTCAGGTCTTTGGCATGCCATACGCCGGCGTCTTTGCTCTTCTCGTCCACTAAGTGGTAGGTGGCCGTAGACACCTTCTCCTTCACTGTAAAAGGCCCTATATATTCGGGTGCCAGTTTTGCGGAAAAATACTGGGCTGCATTTGAAAGGACGAAGTTCCTTCTCCACACCCAGTATTTTGGGTAGAAGGGTTCTTCTCGCTTCCGGAGGTTATACCGGGTCTGTGCAGCTTCCGCGGCCTTGCTTAAACGAGCAGCTACTTCCTTGCGAACCTTGTTCAGCACTTCGGCCCGGTCCTTAGGGTGAAGATCCCGTTGATCCCCATTTGGAGGTGTGGGTTCTCCGCGGAAGGCCACCATCTCCCTTCCGAAGTTGAGGAAATACGGCGTTACGCCCATCGCTTCATGCGTGTATGTTCGAAGCGCACAACCTATCTGGGCGAGATCGTTGTCCCACTTGCGGTGATTGTCGGCCACATAGGAGCGCAGCATCCGCTTGATGTTTTGGTTGACGCGCTCTGCTGGGTTGGCCTGTGGGTGGTAAAATGCAGTGTATTGCACCCGCGTTCCAAACTTTTGCGCCAAGTTCTCGAAGATCTTGGAACGAAACTGCACCCCGTTGTCGCAAATGATCACTGCCGGCACTCCGAACAGCATGAAGACGAATTCCTCCAAATTGCGCACCACTTCGGGTGCCTTGGCTGTTCGAAGAGGAAATATCATGGCGAATTTGGTGTAATAGTCCACCACGCTAAGGATATAGCAGTTCCCACGAGTCGAGCGTGGTAGGGGGCCTATCAAATCAACACCGATTATCTCCCACGGGTGTTTGGCCTGTCCTGCTCAAGATACCATTGAACCTCGGGGTGCCCTGCGTTCAAACTTGACTGCCTGGCATACCTTGCACTTTTCCACATATTTCTGGATCGTGTGGCTCATCCCTGCCCAGTAAAAGCGCTGTGCCACACGATCCAGCGTCCGTTTCACACTCATGTGCCCCGCTTTTGGGTCATCGTGACCCTGCCTAAGTGCCCTGCCTCGTTCTCCCTCAGGTAGTACCCGTTTCCACACCTGATTTTCCAACTCTGGGTATCGTCCGGGCGTGTGCTTCCACAGTACATCCTCTTCCAACCTCCAGTCCGCGTATTTCCCCGGGTTTTCCGTCACCATTTTCTTCATCCGCTGGTACCATTTCCTTGTTTCCCCTTTTACCGAGGCCACCTCTGGAACCCCTCGAGACAGCGCATCGGGCACCAAATGCTCCTTGCCTTTCCGGTGTACGATGTCAAAATCGTATTGCTGTAGTCGAACTGCCCATCTTGCCAGGCGGCCTGTTGGGTCCTTCAAATTATTCAACCATATGAGTGAATGATGGTCGGTCACCACGGTGAAATGCGTACCTTTCACGTAAGGGCGCAGTTTTTCCACCACCCACAGAACCGCCAGACACTCCTTTTCAGTGGTGGAGTAATTCCTCTCCGTCCTGCTTAGCGACCGGCTTAAATAGCAGATCACTTTTTCACCCTCCGGGTGAGTCTGACTAAGCACCGCGCCCAGCCCCAGATCTGATGCATCTATAGCTATAGCTATAGCTATAGTCCGGACAAGTCAGGATGGGTGCCTGAGAAAGACGTACCTTGGCCTGAACGAAAGCATTCTCGCATTCTTGCGTCCAATCGAACCGCTTGTTTTTTTCAGGAGGTCCGTCAAGGGTTCCATGGCTGTTGCAAAGTCTGGAATGAATCGCCGGTACCACGACACCATTCCTAGGAAGTGCCGAACTCCCTTGACACTAGTAGGGCGCGGAATTTGGAATAGGCACTCCACTTTACCCGGATCCACGTTCAGCCCCTTCTCGTCCACTACGTAATCCAGGTATTTTAGCTGGCGTCGACAGAATTCGCATTTCTCTCTGGAGACGCGTAGCCCCGCCTCCCGAAGCCTGCGGAATACTTCCGTAAGTACCTCCACGTGCTTCCGGAAGTCTTGGGTGACAACCACGATATCGTCCAGGTACGTGAACACGTAGGGCTCGAGCTCGGGTCCCAACACTCGGTCAATCAGACGTTGCCATGTTGCAGGTGCGTTTTGCAGCCCAAAGGGCATCCTATTGAATTGAAACAGCCCACGTCCTGGTACCGTGAACGCTGTATATTGGCGTGGCGCTTCCGCCATGGGTACCTGCCAATACGCCGACTTAATGTCTAATGACGACAGGTACCTCGCGTCACGTAGCTTATCTAGGGTGGCTGCTACATAAGGTAGTGGATAAGCGTCTCGTTCCGACACCTTGTTTAATTTCCGGAAGTCGACGCAGAACCGGTAGCTCCCACCCTTCTTCTTAACTAGAAGGATCGGCGATGACCAGGCGCTCGATGAGGGCTCTATAACGCCCAGCTGGTCGGTCTTGATGACGTGTTCCACCATGGTGATACATCCTAACCCTGTACCCATTCGGTCAAATTCTCTCCCTAGGGTCTTCTTCAAGATTGCCTCCTCGTGAGGCGAAAGCCGAGAGCGTGGTAGTAATTGCTCCGTGGAGCCAAATTCCAGCGAGCTAAGTAACTCCCACGTCCCTCCTCGACCGTCCAATAGGACCCCGAAACGCCGCAGGAAGTCCACCCCAAGAATTGTTCTCTCCTTGAGGGACGGCACTACCAACATTTCCATCCATTGGGTATCGCCACCGACTTTGATCGGGACCCAAACAGCTCCACTGACGGTACACGCGAGACCGTTGGCCATTCGCACACCTTGGTGTTCCGAGTTTCTGAGCACAACCCCCAGGGGCCTCAGTTCTTCCCATGCATTTTCACCCAATATCGTTCTGGAGGCCCCCGAATCTACCAATCCCAAGAACGTTCGACCCAAAATATCCACGCTAAGGTGGGGTAGGTTGTCCCCTGAGCGTTGTTCCAGAAGAAAATCTACCGGGACTCGACTCTTTCGTTTCGGCCGTCCACCCGTTTTCGATGGCTTCGACCTGCGCGAGTTCTCCTTGCATTCAGTGTCCCGTTGGCCAAAAACGCGGTGTGCATGGGGAGCTAATTCAGTCCGGACTTGCGCGGCCGTCACCAATACCGTGCTCTGCCTGCCGCTTAGTGAGCACGGGAATCGTTTCCCGACCGCCTCGGGTCTGTGTTCCGGGGGTCTGAGTGGGAAACCGGCCTATTTCGATCGGTTGCCGGGGAACAGGTAGGACATCTGGCCCTGACTGTGCCCGGTCGTCCGCACCCAAAGCAACTCCGTGCTTCACGACATTCCCGAGACCAGTGGCCGGTCCCCTGGCAATTCCAGCATTGCCTTCGGCTCGTTTCCTGAGCTACTGCGGCGACTGCCAGCTCTCGGGTGTCCACATACGCCAGATCAGGCTCCAGGAGCCTAGGAGCCACTCTTGTGGATTCGAGCTTCCTCCCCAGAGTGACGATCTCGGCTATCGTTCCCACCGGCATGAGACCCAACTGAGTCTGGTAGAAAGGGGCTATATTTTTCCGCAGAATCCTCAGTTTTTCTCCCTCGCCGCATCTGGTGAACAACCTTCGGAATAATCCCTCCATCACTGCTACATACACGCCGATCGACTCACCATTGCCTTGTGTTCGATGGTGAATCTCCGCCCATAGCCGATTATCATAGTCGGGAGGCAGGAATTCCGCCCGCAACTCTCGGTACACCTCGTCCCACGTCTCAAAGGTCCCTCGATTGGCTCGGAACCAGATTAGCGCCTTGCCCTCAAAGAGATCGATGGCCGAGCGAAACAGGTGGGCCTTCGTCATACCTCGAGCTTCTCGGAGCTCCTCCACCCTCTCCAAGAAGGCGCTAACAGAGCCCGAGGCCTCACCTGAGAATTTAATGCCCCATTTGGCTACTTCCAGGATTTTAGGCGTAGCCGCCGGGGGATTTTTAGGTGTCGAAAAGGCTGGCATCTCCGACACTTCTCCTCTTGGTGGCTTCCCGTCCTCCAAATTTTCGACTGTCGGTGCGGAATCGTCTTCTTCCTCTCCGTCTTTGGTCGCTACGACAATTCTGCCCATAGCCTGTACCAGACGCCGTCGCAGTGCTTCGACGGTGGGTTCCTCTGTACCCTTCTCCCGGAGCATGTTACGGATCCGCCGCAACCCGAATTCCGACTTAGCCTGAGCCTTCAGAAACTCAGGGGATTTGGGGTCCCCCCTGAAATCCATCGCAAGCGCCTCTACTTCCTTCACCTTTGCCGTGACCGCCTCCAGGTCTTGTTCGCAGGTGAACGGGTAATGGATGGCACATAGGGACGTTTCTAGCAGCGCCTCCGCCCGCAGCGGCTCCCGGAGCTCCTTCCGCATGGCCTCGATGGTTCCCGTAGGCATGCTGCGTACTTCCAACTCATACGCCAGCTCCTCTCTGTTAAGACGGTCAACCAGGGCTTTGGTGAACTTTGCCATGTTGAATCTAGAAGGGGGGAGAACAGTACAAAAGAAAAGAAAAATACAAACTAGACGGGAAAAAAAAGTCACTTTCTTCTTTATTTTCTTATTACTAACTATACAATTCCTCTGACAACACTACACACCCACAATTTCGCACACCCGCAACTTCACACACCCACAACTTCACACACCCGCAATCAGCACACTCCTGTAATTGCACGCACGTGTCAGCACGTTGAACTCAGCCACTTTTATTCACAGACACACTCACTGAACTCGTCGAACGGATCCGCCGTTCGAACGCTGCCGTACCCAAGTCCTGTTTTTTTTCCTTTTTTATAACGAAGGGACGCAGTTAATTCGTTGGAGCTGGTGATACCGAACTATTAGATGTCCCCACTTGTGGATTTATTGGTGTCGCCGACGCTGCTGCGACATTGCCGCTAGTGCTTTTGCCCATCATTGTCGCTGCTCAACTGAATTGCGCAACCTAGTTTTCAACCGTTGTAAATTTAACGACTGTGGTGCATCTGGATTATTGCAGGCTCCTTTTTTCAGGTGTACATCACTGCAGAATTGTAAGTTTAAGATAAAGACGTCGTTTAATTCATCCGCGGCTTCGGATGGGCATTTCAAAATCAGCATCTTCGTTTGCTGATCGAATGCAAGAATTTCGCCTTCCACGGTTTGATCGAAACATGTCTTGCAAGCAACGATACTCCCAATCGAAAAACAATCACCGACCGCCGCCATCTTGAAACTTTTCCAACATTACTAAAAAGCACTAGAAGGGAAAATGAAAAAAATGTGGAAATGAGATTCTAACGATATGTACATATATATAAAAATAATAAAATAAAGAAGTAATTTCCTAGTCTAGTGCGTGTTTCTTTTTCTCCTTGTGCTGTTTTCATTGTTCGTAGGTTCAATATGGCAAAACTCACGGAGGCTTTAATCGATCGCCTCAGCGAGAACGAGCTCAGCTATGAGCTGGTAGTACGTGGGATCGCCACTGGAACGGTGTCGGCGATGCGGATGGAGCTTCGGAAGGCCATGGCTTGGGACTATGATGAACGCGTCCTCACCTTACCACTTCACTTACCAGCAGGACCGGGAGGCGGTAGAAACGGTGACGGAAGAGGTAAGGGCGCTATCAGTGGATTTTTGGGGGAATGAGAAGTCCACTGCGTTTTTGGTAGCCCAATAAAAGACGGAGTATGGCCTGCGGAGGATTGCTAACCTGCTACGGGTGAAGAAAGCTGAGGATCCCGCAATCGAGAAGTTGCGACGGCAGCTTATGCTCGCCTTAGGTCATATGTTGGTGCAAGGGAGGACAACGCGCTGAAGGAGAATTCGGAGGAACTAGGATAAGAAGCGAATTTGTAAGTAGATGTAAGTGTATCTAGTAGAAGTTAGGGTTTAGTTAGGTTTTCTTTCAAAATAAATTGTGCCTTGAATTAAATTATAAATTGTGTGATTTGGTGAAGTGGCGAGGCGGAAATCGCGTTCCTGGCTGTGTTCTTGTGCTTCCCTATCGATCGGTGGTTTTGGGTCACCGTGAATCCGATTCCCGTTTCGGGATTCGCGGACAGGGCAGTCCCGGCGCGGAAACGGGTGGCGCCCTTTCTTTTTTAAAATACATTTTCCCACACACCTCTTCGCGGGTGAAGCCGGGTGGGATTGCCCGAACCGTGGCTGGGATCGGCTACGGTGTAGTGGAGAACGTTGCGCGAATTATAGCCGTAACATCTTTCCGCCGCTGTGGAATGTAAGTCATCCGTAGGCATGCTTTGAAAATGGCGTTTAGCCATGGCAGTGCCGTACTGATTCCCTGCTGGATCTCAACAGGTGAGATATTATGCATGCCAGGAGATTTAAAAGGTTGAAATAAGCTGATTGCCCATCGTATGAGCCTTTCTTTTACAGGCACAGTGGTTGACAGGCAGTTCGCGGGCGTATGTGGATTAGCTTTGCCATCCACATCCTCACTACCCGGGAAGTGCGTGTCCATGAAAATGGCCAGCGTCTCGGAGCTGGATTTAGTCCAGACCCCATTTGGATCTTTGACCGACCCCAAAAATAAGGGGGAACTCGTCATGACTTTTCGCAGCGGACTGGCATCCTTGGAGTTATCTATTTCCACACAGAAATTTCTCCACGAGGTGTGTTTAGCCTTTCTGATAAAGCATTTGAACTTCAGATTTAGTTTATAAGAAGACCAGTCATTGGATTCTTTAGCCCGATTCAAGGACTTCCTACATTCCTTCCGCAGCTCCACAATGTAACTATTCCATCATGGGGGCTTGTACTTCCCTCTAAGCTTCGTTGAACTGCATGCAGACCTTGCTACGTCATTGAGGGCCAATGTAAGGGTCCTAACGGCTTCCTCAATACCGCATGTGTCTTCAATCTCTGGAGGTCCGCCTTCAAGCGCAGACTCGAATACTGATTGGTATTTGGAACAATCCATCCTCCTTTTGTTAATGAAGGTTCGATTTGTAGGCCACATCGAACCTTATGTATAAATGGTTGGAGAACGAGCACTTTAGTGCTACGTGCCATCCTTTGATAGCGTAGTGCGAGTGCTCGTTCGTTAGAGTGATATCCAGAACTTCCCTACGGCTTGCCGTAATGAAAGTAGGATCCTCACCTTTGTTTACTAGGGCTAGGTTGGTTGGTTGGTTGGTTGGTTGGTTGGTTGTAGTGGCAGCCCCCTTTGTCAAAAGGCGGCTCACTTAGGCCAAGATAGGCCCATTGTGATACCACATTATAATAGGTAGCGGCACTAAAACCTGTTGAGTGACGAGAACCATTTCGATTCTCGTATGAATCCGGCAACGCAGTTATCAGCTACTTCCGTGCGACTGTCCAGGAAGGGTGAGCCTAAGGTTTTCATGCGTTTCCTGGACAGTGCTGGGCATTCACACAGAAAATGTTGGATCGTTTCCTCCTCCTCCTCCGATCTGCAGCTGCGGCAGAAATCGTTTAAAGGGACACCCAGTCTTTCTGCGTGTCTGCCAATGAGACAATGCCCCGTCAGTACGGATACGATGAAACTTAATGTTTCACGGCTCGTGTTGAGGAGCTGCTTGGTGCGCTTTGAGCTTAGTGTGTGCCAAGTTTGCCTTGTTGTCCTGCAGGTTTCTTCCAGCAGCCAGGCCCTATTTGCAGCCTCTGTATAATACTGCTTGAAACTTAGCTTGACGGAGGCCAACGGATGGCCGACTTGGGGTGTTAGTGTATAATCCTGGAGCTCAGTGCCAGCTCTAGCTAGGGCATCAGCTTCGCAGTTCCCAGGTATATCACTGTGACCCGGCACCCAGCAAATAATCACTTCACAGTGAAGCGACATCGCGTTCAGTAGTGTGCGACATTCCATTACAATTTTGGATGAGGTATACACGTTGTATAATGATTGGATAGCAGCTTGACTGTCGGAGAAAATGTTGAGATTTCTTATAGAAATTTTCTGATTTCTCAGCCAGTCCACTGCCTTATGTATGGCGATGACCTCTGCCTGAAAGACACTGCAGTGATCTGGTAGCCGGAAGGATAGTCTCAGACCTAGCTGTTCGGAGTAAACACCACAGCCAACTTTTCCATCCATTTTTGATCCATCAGTGTAGATGTCGACCGATTCCTGTATCCTATTTCCTTCCATGATCCAGTCATCTCTGCTAGGGATGACGGACTTGAAACTGTGGTGGAAGCAGGGAATCGGAGGAGTGAGGTCTACTTTCCTTGGCGTTGGTCCATCCCTCCTTAATATGGTGGAGTGGCCGATATTCCCATCGCGCCAGAGATTTAGAGCTTTCAATCGAATAGCAGAGCACTTGGCCTGCTGTTTCGTTAGGAGCTCAGTCGGGAGCCAATTTAATAGCATAAACAATGCTTTTGTCGGGGTAGTGCGTATAGCCCCGGTGATTGCAATAGCTGCAGTCCTCCTAACCCTGTTAACCAGGTTCGCGTTTGATGTTTTTGCCATTGCTGGCCACCAAATAACCACGCCATACAGAAGGATTGGTTCCACTATCGCTGTATAGAGCCATGATACAGTTTTGGGTCTCAGTCCCCATCTTTTCCCAATAGCTCTTTTGCAGCAGTAGATTGCACATGCCGCTTTACGCACTCTTTCCGCTATGTTTGCTTTCCATGCGAGTTTGGAGTCTAAGATCAGACCTAAATATTTGACTTGATGAGATGGATTGAGACTTGTCTCACCAAGTTTAGGTGGAGCAAATCTTGGAATTTTGTATCTTCTCGTGAAGAGCACAAATTCCGTTTTCTGCGGATTTATCTTTAGACCACACTCTTTGCTCCATTTGGTAAGAATACCTAGGGCATAGTTTAGTCTTTCCGATAGGGTGTTAACAAATTTTCCCGATATTGCTATTGCAACATCTTCGGCATAAGCTACAACTTTGCAGCCAGTCGCTTCTATTTTTGACAGGAGTTCATCCACCAATAGGTTCCATAGAAGGGGTGATAGCACCCCACCTTGTGGTGTGCCTCTGCAAACCCTCCTTCGTAAGGTACTGTTTCCTAGCGTGGAGTTGATGTTCCTGCTGCTAAGCAATTGACCGATGAACCCTATCAGGTTGTCGTCGGCATTGCTTCCCCCGAGTGCTTTACCAATAGCCTTATGGCTGATATTGTTGAAAGCCCCTTCGATATCTATAAAAACTGCTTGCGTGTATTCTTTGACGCTTAGCGATTTTTCGATGTAGCTGGTGAGCGAGTGAAGAGCTGTTTCAACCGATCTCCCTTTTGTGTATGCGTGCTGCGCATTAGAGAGTGGTTTCAGAGTAGCTCTCAAATGAATCTCTATCAGTCGCTCCAGAGTTTTTAGCAGAAAAGAGGTGAGACTGATAGGTCTGTAATCCTTAGGTGAGGAGTGGGATGTTTTACCCGCTTTAGGTATGAAAACTATTTTTGCTTCTCTCCACTGCTGTGGAATGTAAGCCATCCGTACACATGCTTTGAAAATGGCGTTCAGCCATGGCAGTGCTGTATTGATACCCAGCTGGATCTCGATAGGTGAAATGTTATCCATGCCAGGGGATTTGAAGGGTTTAAATGAGCTGATTGCCCAGCGTAGGAGCCTGTCATTTACAGGCACAGTAGTTGGCATGCACTCCGGGAGCGTGTGTGGATCCGCTTTGTCAGCCACACTCTCACTGCCCGGGAAGTGCGTATCTACGAGAACGGACAGAGTCTCGGAGCTGGATTTCGTCCAGACTCCATTTGCGTCCTTAACGGACCCTAAAAATGAGGGGGAGCTCGTCATGACTTTTCGCAGGCGACTGACATCCTTGGAGTGTTCTATTTCTGCACAAAAGCTTCTCCAAGAGGTCCGTTTAGCCTTTCTGATAAAGGATTTGAACTCCTTTAGTTTTGTTTTATAAGAACACCAGTCATTAGATTCTTTAGCCCGATTGAAGGACTTCCTACATTCCTTCCGCAGCTCCGCAATGTCACTATTCCACCATGGGGGTTTGTACTTCCCTCTAGGCTTCGTTGGACTACATGCAGACCTTGATGCGTCATTGAAGGCCAATGTAAGGGTCCCAACGGCTTCCTCAAGACCGGGTATGTCTACAATCTCTGGAGGTCCGCCTTCTAGCGCAGACTCGAATACCGATTGGTATTTGACCCAATCCATCCTCCTTTTGTTAATGAAGGTTGGATTTGTCGGAGGATCAGATGCCAAATCGAACCTTATGTATAGGTGATCGGAGAACGAGCACTCTTGCGATACGTGCCATCCCTTGATAGCTTGGTTCAAGTGCTCATTCGTCATAGTGATATCCAGAACCTCTCTACGGCTTGCCGTGATGAAGGTAGGATCCTCACCTTTGTTAGCTAGGGCTAAGTCATGTAATAAGATAAATTCAAATAGTGACTCACCCCGTTTATTCGTGTCGGTGCTACCCCAGATGCGATGATGGGCATTGGCGTCCGCTCCGACTATTAGGGGGATGCCTCTTGCAGTGGCTTCCCTTGTGATCCTCTGCAGGCTAGTTGGAGGTGGCAGAACATCATGCGCCATATAGCAGGAGACAGCCCAAAGGGGTTTGCACTGTCTTTCCACTGCTATCGCAACGGTGTCCTGATCACTGAAATTATACAAGGTTAAAAACTTCAAGCCTTCCTTTACAATTATGCAAGCTCTCAGTTTACCTGCTGTGTTGAAGGATACTGTGTTGTATCCTTTCAAGTTGAGCCCGCAAACCCGGTTTCCAACAACCCAAGGTTCCTGGGCTAGTATTAGCTCCTCTCCTTTTTGGGCCAGGTGGAGGAGCAGTGCGGCGGATGCCGCCTTAGAGTGCTGGAGGTTAATCTGCAGAAACCTCAGCATCGCGACACAATGTTTTATCCGCCTCCTCGTCAGATAAGGACATCTCCTCCTCCTCATTTGAGAAAGTCCCCAGCCAACTCCGCAGTGGAGGTGGTACTTCTTCCGTCATCGGAGAGAAGATCTGACTCAGAAAGGTCCAAGGTTCAGGTCTACTGATGCTTCCACAGTTACCTCACTCTCACTCTCTTTACTTGGTTCCCGTACTGCCTTCCCAATCCTTGCGATATACTCGCAGGGTGATAGCCGAAAAGCCGTAGCTTATCACCCCTCTCTTCGACTCCAATGGAGTAAGTGATTGCTCGTTGAGGATTATAAGGGCCTGACGCTGTCCATTGCTAGGCTCGTTTACCTTAGCTACCTTCCAGTTTTCCACCGGCAGTTCAGCATTGCTGAGCTTAATTAGCTCAACGATTTCCCGCGGTGTGGATGGCTCCGCTGGTATCCACGCCCTGGACCGAGGCCGATTCGGGATGTCTTCCCTGGAGACAGCATCCAACTTTGCTCCGGGCCAGACTTCTCCCAATCTGTCGATAGCCTGCTTGTACAGATCTGCTGAACAGTGATCCGTACAGGCTATCAGCTTTACGTGACCCTGGTACCAGCCAGCGTCACGACAACTTGGCGGAGGACCTGGATTTGCCTCTAGTATGGATATGTACATCCGAACAAGAGCGATTTCTACCATCTTCCAGTTTGACGGTGAGATGGTTCCATCGCTGCTACTGCTGTCAATGACAGCCCATACCAGGCTGTCCTTGGTCGCTTTGCCGAAACTCCTGTTTTTAACAGGGATGGACGTGACCAACAGTTGGGCGGTCTGCTGATTTGGGGCTGCTTCATTAGATCTGCATCTTTTATGAGTTGCCACTTGCTTTGAAATAGAAACTTTGTGAGGGTCTACTGTGGAGGCTGCCCATTCAAAGGAGATTTTGTCCTTCTGGGAAAGACCATCGGAAGGTAAATCTTTCAGCCTTTTCAGGACTTTGAAGGCAAATCTTCTGTCCCTGTGAGCCATAAAAGAGGGTTTTTGCTGCTTCTTAACACCTGAAGTGGAAGCGGTGCTGGAGGGTGCTCCGACAACAGTGCGAACCGGCTTGTTCGCCGTTACCTTGGGGTTGCCGCTAGCGCTAGCAAGGGATACTTGCCCCTGGCATAGCTGCCTTGGTGCATGCACCCCTCGAATAAGTGTGGGTTTGGCTGGTTGCTGTTCGATTGGACATTACGTTCTTCTTCCCTACAGAAGGACGCGTCATCTTCTTCTGCTTCCCTTCCGGGCTGAGTGGATCCTCCTTGTACTGTTTGTACTCATTGTGATTGGGTCCCTCCTCGCAGCCGCTATCTCCACTCTTTGTACAGTTCCCCTGAGACCCCATGGTTATCTATGCCGAAGCAGGTAGGGCTTGCGAGGGCTTGCACATTCCCTTATGAGGATATGTGCTCAGAGCCGGGCTAGGGATTAATCAGGAGTCCAAACTCAACTGAACCTACACGGCTAGACTAGTGGCGACGAGTTTTGAATGTGCCGCGAGGCCTGCCAGGGTTTTACCAGGATGGCGGTAGCAGAGGCATTAGCCTGAGAGCCATTTCCGCAAGATGTCACTTTTGTGTACTCAGGTGACAGAATACCACAGCTATCAGCCCAAAGCATCAAAAATAGTCGTTAAGACGAGAGAGTTGTCCAGAAACATTCGAAGTCGTGCAGTGGTAGATTTAGCGTTATCCAGGATGCACCACGAGGAGGCGATCTACCCTAGATCCCTTCAAGATTAATTGCAAAATAAGAAATAACTATTAGTGTTATTAATGTGAAATGGTGAAAAATACAGATTCAGTGGTTATGCAGCAGCCATGGAAACTTTGGACGCAATTATTGAAAATGGTCAATACGCAACCAAATCTCTTCAGTCGTCGTAGAAACAAAAACTGCACTCAAAAACCCAGAAATCCTAGTTTCGCCAACGTTTTCGCTGGCGCCCTTTTGTCTCTTAAGCATCGATATTAAAATCACAAATTACGTAGAAAAGACTTTGTAACCTGTCTCCCCTCCGATTGACCCACGTAGAGATTCAATCCGACCCCCAACCACCAAAAGTCTTACGTAATCAATGGACGCTCCCTAAAATGATACGATTCAATTTCTGTAATGATATCTTATCATTATTGTTCTTGAAAGCAGCATTATTTTGATTATTATTATTGTGTTTAATATTTTCAATATTTATGTAGATATTACTGAGAAGTTTACCGTGTGGGCCTCAAGGATCGCACCTCGCGGCTTTTTTATTACTTTTCGATAATCGTCATTTACTTGCATGGTTTTAAGTTTGTTCCTACATTCCATGCATTTCTGCCTCTACCTACGTTCCCACATTTTAAGGAGTATACGTAGTATGTAGCAAAAACAGAATATTATAGAATCTTAGCGACAGGCCCGTCGTTCCTGAATCGGATTTAGCTCATTAGTGTGTTGGCGAATCAACTGAGCTAATGGGATGTTATCGTCCTCATAGAACTCATCTTCAAACTCGAACAGCTTCCGAAAGCATTTCTTTATTTGGGTTGGTGTAAGATCTTCCCAAGCCTTAGATAGGAAAGATTCAGCATGCTTTAAATTTATTTCTTATATTGCTTTATAGATATTATCTCCTTGTAAACCATTCAAATGTCATAGTAAAAGCTTTTTATAGCATTGCGCAGTGCAATTGGGTGGCATGCACAAAACGGTTATAAGTCCATCGTTACTACAAAACCCATCACACTTAGGATGGCATGGCGCGTTGTCAATCAAAAGAAGGGCCTTTATCGGCAAATTTTTCGATTCAAGGAATTGTTTCACCACAGGAACGAATGTGCCATGAAACCATTCTTCAAAAAGAGCACAAGTCATCCAGGCGGATTTATTTCCCTTATAAACCACTGGAATGGACGGCATTGACCTCAGTGCTTTAGGACGCAAAGATTTCCCAATAACCATCGGCTTGATTTTGTGCTCTCCGGATGCGTTGGTACATGCCACGAACGTTATCCTCTCCTTCGAATACTTTCGGCCAGGTGCTGATGCCTCTTGAAGAGTCACATAAGTTTTGTTGGGGAGTAACTTCCAAAAGAGGGAGCTTTCGTCAGCGTTGTAAATTTGATGCTCTGTTACTTTGTTTGTACGAATATTATCCTGAAATTTGCGAAGAAACGGTCTTATCGCATCCTTGTTATTCGAAAGTTTCTCGCCGCAAATTTTTAAAATGCGTATCCCGTATCGTTTTTTGAAATTGCAGAACCAACCATTGCTCGCATTGAAGCCGCTACTGCTTTCTTTGATTTGGGCATGGAGTTGAATAGCCTTTCCCTTCAACAGGTTTGCGGAAATCGGTAGGTTATTCAACCTTTGATTTTTAAACCATTTGTACAATGCTGCCTCCATTTTGGAATGTTCTGGATCACGCAGCCTTTTTATGTTCCCAATTTTAACTTCCAGACATTTGACACGCTCTCGGATTCTTTCCTTTTCTTTATTTTAGATACAGTGGCTTTGTTTATTTTGAACTTTTCGGCAAGTTTTTTATATGCAACACCAGTTTTTATTGAATCCAAGATATCAATTTTATCTATCAATTGCAACGTATGCCTTGAAGCAGGAGCCATTTTCAAGAAACTGTAAATGGTTTCGACACATTTATCTAACGTGTAATGTAAACAAATTCTTACCTAATTTGTTCCGATGGAAATTTCGAGCAGATCACACCCAACACTAACTGCAGCTTACAGAAAGACATATGCACGTGTGCTGCCCATTGAAAGAAGAATTAGCAATTCTAGGAAAACAAATGAAAATATAGTTTTCATTCACTTCAGAAGATGCTTCACATAGAGTTGCCTTTATCGAGTTCATTATAAGGAGGCGTTGCTTATACAGAGTCAACAATGTTGAAGATGTTTGTGTTGCTTATATCAAGGAGTTGCCATTACCAAGTGTTGCCTTTACGAGGTTGTACTGTACATAGTCCGCTGAACAAAGGGTTTCTGAGAACCACTTGAATTCTCTTATAAAGCTGGTTGTGCTGCTAATGCAAGGTTCTCCTTTGCACGAAAACCTAAATCGTGACGTCACGATTGATGTTTTCTGCGCATAAGTAATTCTAGCGGTCGCTTATATATTAATGTGTCGTCAAGTTTCAGGTAATGTGCAGAACAAACCAATTTACATAGTCGGAAGAGTATACCATGTTTTGTCTGTATACCTTGCTGCTATCGTTTATGTTAGCTACTTCCAAGAAGAGAGAGTCTAGAATCCTCAGACCTCTTTTAGAAATAGTTGGGCGTCATTCTGCGTGTCTGCCGAATAGACGCAACTTAATGATTCAATGCTCTTGGTGTTGTTGATTGAATACTATCTATCTATCTACTATCTATCAGTGAAAATGTCAAAGTTTCTGCGATTCATTTTAAATTTGTCAGCCAGTCATTGTATGTTGCCACCATACCTGCTTGAAATATGCCTAAGTGGTCGGAGAGTCAGAAGAATAGTTTTAGGCCCAGCTGCTCAGGAAATATACCAAAGCCGACCGTTCCCTCCATTTTTGATTATCCGTGTAGATTTTGATCGATTGCTGCGCTGTACATCTTAGCTTTCCCATTTATCCCTGGTTGGAATAACTGTCATGAAACTATGATGGTGGTCTAGTCTGAACTCAGCTGAGCTTAAGCTAGATCTTAGTTCCGAGGACATGGTACCACTGGCGATCGAGAATCAGGGCAGAAACTGCTGGAATGCTTCAGCTTACTCGTACATGCTACAGGATGATCCGAATGAACCACCACCGGTTGCGGTCAGGACACTTATGGAGGTTGCGGTGCTATCGCACGTTATACTGTTGGGGGCAATATTAAACACAGAGTGAGCCTTGTGTGACCACCTGTTGGAGATATTAAAAGTGGTAGCAAATCTAAGTTTGTTATCAGTAATAGGAGACAGTGTTGTAAAAATGTTTTGTTTTCATAGTAGTTGACCAAGAATAACACACGCCGGGTTCAAAAAAAGAGAGAAGTTTATTAGAGATTATTTCACTGAATGCGAGCGAGATACATCTCAGCTAACTTATTAAGTGGCATTCATAAAAGGTGTGCCACTCTATACAAGCTATTAATTTTTGTCAGCGTGTTAAACGGACAACCTGACTGACCGTCAATTTAAATTAATTGATTCCATTTACCTTTCAACTTGATGTAGTTGCATTCTCCACAACCTTGCTTAGAAAGTAAAGGAATGAATCCTCTTTGTCGGATTCCTCCTTTTATATGTTACACAGATCGCTTACTTACTATTTGTTATAGTTTTGCATTTTCAGTAAATTATTAATAATTTTCTTATTCAAAAACTGAATTGCCTTCCTGGCCCAAAAATCATGGCCCACTTGAAGCTAAAGTACTTGAGAACATTCAATCGAATTATTTGGTCATCTTTGCTAATGACACATAAATTTACATAGCTGTGCAAATGTACGTGACACAAATGAAGGCTAGACCCAGTAGGACCAGTAATTCTTACTGCATTGATTCCGTAATCATTCTTCGGAAGCTAATACGGATCGTTTTTGCAATACCGCATCGATTACTTTAACATGGCGATGTCATTGGCAGGATCCGTGCTAACTCCATTTCGCATTACCAGGAAGCGATACTGGAATCAATGCCTCAGAATGTGTGCCGTAATGCTTACTTGGTAATCTTTTCTGGAAGGCATCCATTCCACACAATATGTTACCATCGCTTCATTTTTGCATTACTAGGTAATGTATAGAAGTTTTCAATCATTCAATGATTACTTTTCAGATTCCCTATGCATTCCTTTGGAATCAATTCCATTTTCCGACATAAGCATCGATGAAATCATGCATTACCAAAGAATTGATTTCAAAAAGTCCGACTGGGGACGGTTAGTCGCCAAGCGCACACAATGAAATTTGATATGCATCGTCTGATTTGTGTCTTATTTACAGCGTACTTTAAGGTGTCATTAATGTTATGATAAATGATCGTGAAAATAGCTGTTGAACCGTCGTGGGAAACTAGAAAATATTAATACACTACATGAGGTTCTGGACTGAACACTTGTGTAGAGATATTTAAAATCGAACAGAAAAGAGCTCATGGAGGTATTTTTGTGAGACAATTGAGAAAACGGCGGAGGCATTCAGACTCCGGAGAGTTCTTGCATCTAGCAGTAGCTCATCCAGCTTCGACAGCATGACGGCGTTGTACGGCGTATCGTGGATGTTTAGAAAATTAATTGGGCGGTAAGATCATTCTTGCCCTTTAAATCTCCTAGACTGGATGGCATTAGGCGAATATTACACCAGCAGTCTCTTGTGCACATCGTTGCTTACCTGGAAAGAATTTTCATCAGATGTCTTTAGCGTGGCTGTATCCCAAGAGCCTGGAAACAAGTAAGAGTGGATTTTATTCCCAAGAGATCGCATCCTTCATTCTCAAGACACTAAAAAGGCTAGTGGACACCTTAATACGGGGTGAAAATAGGGACCAACTATCACGATCAAAGCACGCCTATACGCTGGGCAGGTCCGTAGAGACGGCATTGCATGGCGTGATTTCTACTGTTGAATGTGCCCTCCACTATAAAGAATATGCAATGGTAGTGGACATAGAATAACGTTAATACCGTTTAATAACGTTAAGCCGGACGTCATTTGTCGTGAGCTAAGCGAGAAAGATGTTAATATAAGCTTGTGTATTGTATTATGCATTCACACAATACTTGGAACAAGAATAGTGAGCTCGTCCATCAGTGGCCTGACTATCAGGAAGTACTTGGACAGGAGAACTCCTCAAAAGCGAGTTCTTCCACCGCTACTCTGGCTTACGGCAGCGGATAATTTTCTGTCGGCAATGGAGGGAGATGGTGTCAAGCTCATTGTATACGCATACGACGTAGTCAACATAGTACTAGACAGATTCGTCGACGTTGTGTCTGAACGGATGCAGTTTGCCTGAAATATTATCAGTAGGTGGCCCAAGGACTGTGGCCTTGGTGTAAACCCCACTAAGACGGAGCTAGTCCTTTTTACAAGAAGGCGTAAGACCTCAGACTCTTGTTGCGGATCAATTTTCATTTTTGTAGTTGTTCACATTTTTCAATTCTTCCAAATTTGGAATATATTTAAATTTCCCTCAGTACACTGCCAAATAATCAGCATTGGCAGTACTAACTCCCAATTTAGTAATCCACCACACGCGTTGTCTCTCTCGAGAGGTGAGTTCAAGTGATCGAGCGCGAATCGGTTCTCATGTTCATGCTGTCGCCCTCTGATTGGCCGAAAACATTTTGGCGTATTACCATATATGGTAATAAATGAAGCAAAAATGCTTCGACTTGGGATCGCGGTGAAATGAGTGGGAGTTGAGTAGAAGAGTTGTTGCCGTCAAGTCAGACGATGGGCCGTGCCGCTGGTTATTGAAAAAGAGTGCCGGATCTTTTACCGAGGCAACATGTTGTTGTTTTTTCGCGGTCGGCGATAGATACGCGGACAGTTGTTTTTCAGTTCGTTTCATTTCGCATTTACCAAGAACTTAAATCCTACGGACTTTCCGAGTTGGCAGGTGCTTATCGAGGACACGGCCCACTGCAAGGCACTGGATGTGTGGAACCGCGTGCGGAAGCCTGCAACGCCAACAGCTCGCCGGTGGTGGTGATCGCAGCCGACACAATTGTCGGGCTCAGCAATAAAGTGTACAGGAAGCCCGGGACACCGGATCGAGCGTTCGACATGCTGACGGAAAGAACTAGTGTGTAAGGAAATAAATGAATACGCTGAGCTTCTGGAAGCGCTTCATCTACAAGAAATCGAAGGTTTACCACCAGGTGGTGGCTTGCAATCAAAATATGATGTCATTGAGAAAACATTTAAGGAGATATGGCCTAACTTGGCGTACCAGTGTGAAAGCCCAACACATTGATTTCGATGTTTCGACCTCACTACCTGAGTGTTTGCAATTTTAATTTCACTCTTCGATAAAAATTAAAAATTGAGCGTTTCATGTGAAAGCTCTTTGTAATAAATACTTGTATAAAATATCTATCGTAAGTAACTAAAATCAGTTAGAAAAACACCATTTAAGAGATTCATTTGTTTTACATACAAAAAAAATATATAAAAGTGAAAATAATATGAAATGAGTTTTTCATGGTTCTCCCCTCCTCAGCATGTGCGTGATTGGGTTTTGTCCGGTTCTAGATGTTTCCTTTTTTTCGATGTGAGTTTTTATTAGCCCACGACCTGGTGAGCTAGCCGGTTTAAAAAAAAACATTTTTATCTATGGTCGCCACTATGCGGCCACTGTTGGTGGGTGCTCCGAACGGATGCCTCCTCTCGGCGGTCATCTTCCATGTTGCGTCCGAAGTGGCGGGGCACATGAGGTGAGTGAATGCGGGGCACGCAACACTCTCAGTCTCATGCTCTTAAATCAGCTATTGGATCATAAGCTCATTTGGAAATTGAATATAGAGGAGAGGGTGAGGGAAGCTACAATAGTCTTCTTTGCTTGCTAGGCATTCTTTGGATCTAAATGAAGAATTAGGTTACGAGTGGTACACTGGATGCAGACAGCTTTAGTGAGACCAATCTTGACCTATGGGGCTATAGTGTGGTGGAAGGCATTGAGTAAGAAATGCAACATAGCTCAGCTAACTAGGATCCAAAGAAAGACGTGCTTGGGAATAACGGGTGCACTGCGCACCACTCCCACAGCTGCACCAGAAATAATCTTACATTTATTGCCATTAAGCGAGTGATAAGCTGTCGTTACCAATCTCCATTTCGCGTATACGCTTTGTGCGTTAGAAAGAGGTTTCAGAGTCAATCCCAGAAGAGGAAAGAGGTGAAGCTGCTACCCCTGAAATTCTTAGGCGAACTTACCTGCCTTAAGTACAAAAGCTATTTTAGCTTCTTCTCAACCCTATGGAATATAGCTACCTTCAGGTTTGAAGGTATGATTCAGCGATGAATGTGAAATCATCATAATTTAACGTAAAATATTTGGATTTTTTGAGTCTTCTATGTCAGCACATAAGTCCCTCGACGTTTAACTTTTTTGATGGATTTTTGGAATTCCTTCAATTTGATTTTATAAAATTGATAGAAAATCTTCCTACATTTTCCCACAGCTGCGCAATTTCCCCGATGGTTTGTATTTCCCTTTGGGCTTCGTTGGGTTGCTTGCAGATTTTCCAACTTCATTCAAGGCATATGTATGGGTCCCAACCAAGGTATATAAACTAGACGTGGTAGTTTACTCCCGATACCCAAATGCGTTCACTACTGCGCATGTACGTCACTGAAGCCCCAAGTCGCCGAAAAGCGCCCAGTAGGAATAGCATCAACACTTTTTGGAAAACATGTTCCGCCCAGTAGGAACATGGCAAGTGATGTTGGAAATAAGCTTTATTGTTGCTGCTTTTGCACCCACGCACCGAACAATTCACCATCGTCACTTCATTTGTCTTTCGTTTACACGTTTCCCACGCAATGCACCAACTATCCGCCGCCGGTTTCCGCCATTTATACATTTTGAATTGTGGCGCCTCATTTTCTTTTGCCTTGCCAGATGTGCACCCTATGTTTTGTTCATTTGGCAGCCCAATTTTTTTTGTCAAAATGGCGCACGAAAAGCCTGCTGTGCGCATGGGTTTACCTTGTCTAGTTTATATACCTTGGGTCCCAACAGCTCGTTCCTGATCATTTGTGTCTTATATTTTTGAAGATCCACCTTCAAACGTAGACACGGTATTTGCCCCAATCCATGTTTCTTCTTTTATTGAACGATAGATTTGTTGGAGAGTCGCCATCCAGATAGAACGAAATGTGTGCATGGACAGAGAATGAACATTCGTGAGATACATGCCACCAAGTTGAAAATTGGGAGAAGTGCTCGCTCGTTTAATTAAGATCAAGCAACTCTCTACGATTCGCTGAAATTAAGGTCGATTCTTCATCTATAATAGCTTAGGTTCGATGTACTTAAATAAATTCAAAAGGTGACTCGCCCCGTTTGATATGTAACTAGTACGTAACAAAAGTCAACGCGTGATTTAAAATTAGGGTAACACTAGTGTGTAGCTACTAGGTAAAATAGAAACAACAAACGCTATTCCACATAACATTTGCAAGTTGCAATTGTTATGTTCCATAGTAGTAACCAAAGCAAACATAATTTGTGGCTTGAGTTATATAACATTTCAGTGGCGGCCAGGGAACATTTCGCTGCGGGTTCTGCAGCTTATCTCTTAAGTTTTTTTGCATTGACATTTTTAAGAGTAACACGTAACCTAAGCAAAAAGTAAAAATCTATTTGATTGATGGTGTACACCACAGTATAGGTAGACCCAGTATGCAATCGGAACCCAAAAGCTCGTATTTTCTTTCCAAGAAATGGCGCCATGTGCTGGCCATTTGCTAGCAAAAATTGACGAATGCCTAGCACTGCCAGATTTGCAGAGGATAAAGCATTTTCGCGGACTTCATCTTTCACTTCAACACAAGAGACATATTTTCTGTCATTTTGGCTTTTTCTCTCAATCAATTTGTCAAAAGCAAATGAAATTTTGTGTCAGCAAAGACGTTTCACCATTGTAATTCAATGAGCCGAAGTTTCTAACGGCGTTTTTCACGCCTAGCATGAAACGTGCATGGCAGTGCTCCGACCAGTAGATAGCTACCATCTTGCCATAAATGGTAGCAGCCATATGATAAATGGCAGCCAACATATGATAAATGTAAACAAACATATGCTAAATGTAAACAAACATTTGACGTCGTCCCGTAGAACCGCGGGCCGTACTTGATAGTGCGCCTATATATGAAGCATTACCTACTGGGTGTACCTATACTGTGGTGTACACTTCACGCAAAATTCGCATTATTTATGAATCTTAGGTACATAATAGTAGTTCATAAAAAATATCGATATATATCATAAATATAAATCGAAAATAATACGTTTTATAAAAGAATCCATATTCCCCATACCATTCTGACCAGAATTTGAAATTACGTATGAATATTTATATCTTCTAGTTGGTAGTTTCATAGTATATTATGAAATTTGATATGCATCGTCTGATTTGTGTCTTATTTACAGCGTACTTTAAGGTGTTATTAATGTTATGATAAATGATCGTGAAAATAGCTGTTGAACCGTCGTGGGAAACTAGAAAATATTAATACACTACATGAGGTTCTGGACTGAACACTTGTGTAGAGATATTTAAAATCGAACAGAAAAGAGCTCATGGAGGTATTTTTGTGAGACAATTGAGAAAACGGCGGAGGCATTCAGACTCCGGAGAGTTCTTGCATCTAGCAGTAGCTCATCCAGCTTCGACAGCATGACGGCGTTGTACGGCGTATCGTGGATGTTTAGAAAATTAATTGGGCGGTAAGATCATTCTTGCCCTTTAAATCTCCTAGACTGGACCCCACTAAGACGGAGCTAGTCCTTTTTACAAGAAGGCGTAAGACCTCAGACTCTTGTTGCGGATCAATTTTCATTTTTGTAGTTGTTCACATTTTTCAATTCTTCCAAATTTGGAATATATTTAAATTTCCCTCAGTACACTGCCAAATAATCAGCATTGGCATTACTAACTCCCAATTTAGTAATCCACCACACGCGTTGTCTCTCTCGAGAGGTGAGTTCAAGTGATCGAGCGCGAATCGGTTCTCATGTTCATGCTGTCGCCCTCTGATTGGCCGAAAACATTTTGGCGTATTACCATATATGGTAATAAATGAAGCAAAAATGCTTCGACTTGGGATCGCGGTGAAATGAGTGGGAGTTGAGTAGAAGAGTTGTTGCCGTCAAGTCAGACGATGGGCCGTGCCGCTGGTTATTGAAAAAGAGTGCCGGATCTTTTACCGAGGCAACATGTTGTTGTTTTTTCGCGGTCGGCGATAGATACGCGGACAGTTGTTTTTCAGTTCGTTTCATTTCGCATTTACCAAGAACTTAAATCCTACGGACTTTCCGAGTTGGCAGGTGCTTATCGAGGACACGGCCCACTGCAAGGCACTGGATGTGTGGAACCGCGTGCGGAAGCCTGCAACGCCAACAGCTCGCCGGTGGTGGTGATCGCAGCCGACACAATTGTCGGGCTCAGCAATAAAGTGTACAGGAAGCCCGGGACACCGGATCGAGCGTTCGACATGCTGACGGAAAGAACTAGTGTGTAAGGAAATAAATGAATACGCTGAGCTTCTGGAAGCGCTTCATCTACAAGAAATCGAAGGTTTACCACCAGGTGGTGGCTTGCAATCAAAATATGATGTCATTGAGAAAACATTTAAGGAGATATGGCCTAACTTGGCGTACCAGTGTGAAAGCCCAACACATTGATTTCGATGTTTCGACCTCACTACCTGAGTGTTTGCAATTTTAATTTCACTCTTCGATAAAAATTAAAAATTGAGCGTTTCATGTGAAAGCTCTTTGTAATAAATACTTGTATAAAATATCTATCGTAAGTAACTAAAATCAGTTAGAAAAACACCATTTAAGAGATTCATTTGTTTTACATACAAAAAAAATATATAAAAGTGAAAATAATATGAAATGAGTTTTTCATGGTTCTCCCCTCCTCAGCATGTGCGTGATTGGGTTTTGTCCGGTTCTAGATGTTTCCTTTTTTTCGATGTGAGTTTTTATTAGCCCACGACCTGGTGAGCTAGCCGGTTTAAAAAAAAACATTTTTATCTATGGTCGCCACTATGCGGCCACTGTTGGTGGGTGCTCCGAACGGATGCCTCCTCTCGGCGGTCATCTTCCATGTTGCGTCCGAAGTGGCGGGGCACATGAGGTGAGTGAATGCGGGGCACGCAACACTCTCAGTCTCATGCTCTTAAATCAGCTATTGGATCATAAGCTCATTTGGAAATTGAATATAGAGGAGAGGGTGAGGGAAGCTACAATAGTCTTCTTTGCTTGCTAGGCATTCTTTGGATCTAAATGAAGAATTAGGTTACGAGTGGTACACTGGATGCAGACAGCTTTAGTGAGACCAATCTTGACCTATGGGGCTATAGTGTGGTGGAAGGCATTGAGTAAGAAATGCAACATAGCTCAGCTAACTAGGATCCAAAGAAAGACGTGCTTGGGAATAACGGGTGCACTGCGCACCACTCCCACAGCTGCACCAGAAATAATCTTACATTTATTGCCATTAAGCGAGTGATAAGCTGTCGTTACCAATCTCCATTTCGCGTATACGCTTTGTGCGTTAGAAAGAGGTTTCAGAGTCAATCCCAGAAGAGGAAAGAGGTGAAGCTGCTACCCCTGAAATTCTTAGGCGAACTTACCTGCCTTAAGTACAAAAGCTATTTTAACTTCTTCTCAACCCTATGGAATATAGCTACCTTCAGGTTTGAAGGTATGATTCAGCGATGAATGTGAAATCATCATAATTTTACGTAAAATATTTGGATTTTTTGAGTCTTCTATGTCAGCACATAAGTCCCTCGACGTTTAACTTTTTTGATGGATTTTTGGAATTCCTTCAATTTGATTTTATAAAATTGATAGAAAATCTTCCTACATTTTCCCACAGCTGCGCAATTTCCCCGATGGTTTGTATTTCCCTTTGGGCTTCGTTGGGTTGCTTGCAGATTTTCCAACTTCATTCAAGGCATATGTATGGGTCCCAACCAAGGTATATAAACTAGACGTGGTAGTTTACTCCCGATACCCAAATGCGTTCACTACTGCGCATGTACGTCACTGAAGCCCCAAGTCGCCGAAAAGCGCCCAGTAGGAATAGCATCAACACTTTTTGGAAAACATGTTCCGCCCAGTAGGAACATGGCAAGTGATGTTGGAAATAAGCTTTATTGTTGCTGCTTTTGCACCCACGCACCGAACAATTCACCATCGTCACTTCATTTGTCTTTCGTTTACACGTTTCCCACGCAATGCACCAACTATCCGCCGCCGGTTTCCGCCATTTATACATTTTGAATTGTGGCGCCTCATTTTCTTTTGCCTTGCCAGATGTGCACCCTATGTTTTGTTCATTTGGCAGCCCAATTTTTTTTGTCAAAATGGCGCACGAAAAGCCTGCTGTGCGCATGGGTTTACCTTGTCTAGTTTATATACCTTGGGTCCCAACAGCTCGTTCCTGATCATTTGTGTCTTATATTTTTGAAGATCCACCTTCAAACGTAGACACGGTATTTGCCCCAATCCATGTTTCTTCTTTTATTGAACGATAGATTTGTTGGAGAGTCGCCATCCAGATAGAACGAAATGTGTGCATGGACAGAGAATGAACATTCGTGAGATACATGCCACCAAGTTGAAAATTGGGAGAAGTGCTCGCTCGTTTAATTAAGATCAAGCAACTCTCTACGATTCGCTGAAATTAAGGTCGATTCTTCATCTATAATAGCTTAGGTTCGATGTACTTAAATAAATTCAAAAGGTGACTCGCCCCGTTTGATATGTAACTAGTACGTAACAAAAGTCAACGCGTGATTTAAAATTAGGGTAACACTAGTGTGTAGCTACTAGGTAAAATAGAAACAACAAACGCTATTCCACATAACATTTGCAAGTTGCAACTGTTATGTTCCATAGTAGTAACCAAAGCAAACATAATTTGTGGCTTGAGTTATATAACATTTCAGTGGCGGCCAGGGAACATTTCGCTGCGGGTTCTGCAGCTTATCTCTTAAGTTTTTTTGCATTGACATTTTTAAGAGTAACACGTAACCTAAGCAAAAAGTAAAAATCTATTTGATTGATGGTGTACACCACAGTATAGGTAGACCCATTATGCAATCGGAACCCAAAAGCTCTTATTTTCTTTCCAAGAAATGGCGCCATGTGCTGGCCATTTGCTAGCAAAAATTGACGAATGCCTAGCACTGCCAGATTTGCAGAGGATAAAGCATTTTCGCGGACTTAATCTTTCACTTCAACACAAGAGACATATTTTCTGTCATTTTGGCTTTTTCTCTCAATCAATTTGTCAAAAGCAAATGAAATTTTGTGTCAGCAAAGACGTTTCACCATTGTAATTCAATGAACCGAAGTTTCTAACGGCGTTTTTCACGCCTAGCATGAAACGTGCATGGCAGTGCTCCGACCAGTAGATAGCTGCCATCTTGCCATAAATGGTAGCAGCCATATGATAAATGGCAGCCAACATATGATAAATGTAAACAAACATATGCTAAATGTAAACAAACATTTGACGTCGTCTCGTAGAACCGCGGGCCGTACTTGATAGTGCGCCTATATATGAAGCATTACCTACTGGGTGTACCTATACTGTGGTGTACACTTCACGCAAAATTCGCATTATTTATGAATCTTAGGTACATAATAGTAGTTCATAAAAAATATCGATATATATCATAAATATAAATCGAAAATAATACGTTTTATAAAAGAATCCATATTCCCCATACCATTCTGACCAGAATTTGAAATTACGTATGAATATTTATATCTTCTAGTTGGTAGTTTCATAGTATATTATACAAATATGTATACATTAAATATAAAAGAAACGAAGCTGACGCTCATATTCCCGTGAAAATGAGTTCATGTCGACGATCCTTAGCAGTAAAAAAATTATCGATTACTTTTTCATTGGTCTCCAATCTCATCCAATGCAATCAATCGTTCTCCAGACAAAGTATTCTAGGAAATGTCTGAATACGTTTCAGGGTTGAAAAGCTATTTTCTGGATCTGCTGTTGTCATCGGTATTGTTGTAAGAATTTCCAACTTTTTGGTTTTTCTCAATGGTTCTGCTAAATTATTATTTAAAATATATTTCAGTAAAATTTGGCACTTGTTATGTCTCTACAATCGTTCCTTGAGTAACTGATCTATAGTTCAGTTTCTAGTCGTTCTCTTTCCAAGTTGGGATAAGTGACACATGTAGAATTCAATTGAGAATTGAGAAAATTCAATTGATACTCTCGAAAACGATTTGCGTAGCTACGAGTTGACCATCAAATGCGAATCTACCTTTTGCAGCATTTAATACTATATCGCAAACTCCCAAAGCAGCGAGACGATGACCAACTGGATTATTTCGGGGACGCTTTCCTCTCTCTATTGTAAGTTCCATATCATTTGGATTAAATGCTTCGTGGACGATGCAGTGAATTTTGTTTCGGATTTCTTGAATATTTTCCGCAAATGAAACATTTGATTTCAATTGAACAGAGTCGACTTGTTTCTGATGAAATAAAATGTCGACATGTGGAAGCGGCACTACAAACGGTACCATAAGCAAATTCCGCTTTTATGACTTCCATGCATTCAATTAAACCTTTTCCATGCTCGAATACAATTTCAAAAGTATGCTAAAATTCCATCGCGTTGACGCACCGTGGAGCATTTTTTTTTCTATTCGACCAAACACTGCAATTCTAAGAGATTTATTGAAAAATCCAGAGATTTCATGCAAATTTCCAGAAAACACAGGCACTTGTGAGTTTGACGGTGCAGCAATTCTCGTGATTAAATTTTAATTGGTGTGAATAGTAGTGTACAAAATGCGCAAACATATATTTCCTTTTGATAATGGCTTGAACCACAGCTCGTTGAACACTCATTACATATGATTTGTGCTATTAGCTTTTCCACTGAATTATCCAATATTGGATATCATCTATTAAGTACATGTTCGCTTAGAGCTGAAGCATCTAGTTTCGAACGATTTAAATAGCACCAAAAATGCTCCGTGGGACTTCAATTTTAGGTATATCGAAATATTGCCACAAGTTGTAATTTTGTGGACTCATCGGTTGCCTCATCTAACATATTGGCAAAGTACGGAGCTTCTTTGATTTCGGCAGATATTTACTCACGGCAAACAATTTAATAAGTCTTTCTGAATGGTTTTGAAAGTACCTTTAAAATTTGTAGCGTTTTCCAAATGGTCTTGCAACGCATTATCGAGCTCTGCTGAAAACTCGATAAGGCCGCGGTACACATTTAGATTTTCGGAGTTTCCAGATTCATCATGGCCTTGCAGAGCTTAATTAAATGGCCCACAAAACTTAATACAGTTTATTATTTTAGATAAAACATATCGGTTTCGGGAAACATTTTCATTTTGTTTTTTTGATGAGATTGGATAGGCTGAATCTAGTTGAACTTGTATATTCACCATTCCTAATACATTGAATTCCATTTGATTATAGAGGGGGGCTCTAGAGTTTTCAGTGTTTTCTCCGCCAGGTGTATCAAATCAGCGACTCCAACCTGTGTCCACAGCTTTTAACCACTCAAAAGTACGCACGGAGAACAAAATAATGATTTTTTGGTTGCATCCATTAACCCAGCAAAATTTTGAAATATCGACTTATTTTTTACCAATTTCCTACCCCTTTACCTTTAAAAAATATTTCTTAAAATAAGTTAGAATAGTATAAAACGGTTTCAAGTGCGAGCGCGTTTTTGGCTCTTCGCAGCTGTCTGCCGCATAGCCTCGATTGTGTATTCCCTCTTTCTAAAATACCTTGCAACAGGAAACTAACAGGAACGGGATGAACTGAATAAACGCCTATACGTGTGTGGTATCAATAGAGCGCTGTTCATAAGTGTCAAAGGTGCATAAGTGTCAAACGACTTTCATTGACAGGTCTTATAAAAAAAAGAAAGCAAAACGCGTATTAATTGAAATGTAATGGTTTTTTACAAATCCTGACCTTGTTTCGAGGTACTGTGTGACAAAAGCAAGTGATAATTTTAGGTGTAGCAGCCCAAAGAAACCAGTGTTGATAAATTGACGAGACAGTTGGTGAAATTCAAGAATTTGGAATATGAAGTGCGAAATTTATGGTTTTGAAAATACATCATATTTTCGAGATAAAGGAGTGCATTTTCCTACTTAAGTGCAGTAAATATTCATGTTGTTATCTGTTTAAAAGATTGAGTGCCTTTAAAAGCTGTTTTAATTGAAAATTTCATATTATCTGAAATATTCAATACAAAGAGTGACATTTCCGAAAATTGTGTACAATTGTCAATCAGTGGCGTTTCAGAAATGGATGAGACGAAATGAATTTTATTAATTATTTATTTCAAATTCGATGTTGGTAACAGCCATAATTCTGCCAAAGCCGGTCCCAAGCCCGGTTGTGAAAGGAAGAGGGTGGCTTCAAAGTTGAACAAATTAAGTCGAGTGTTCCCGTTTTTTACCGTTAATATTAAATATTGAGTGGTTTACTACAATATTGACGGGATTTTTAAAGTTTAGCCATAACCATAGAAAATCAGACATATGATTTTAATGTTTTTTTGCTGTGCTTAAGACTAAAATTATTAACCCTTTATGGAGCTATGTTACACATCTGCAACATACCATTTGAATTAATGTAAAAATATAGCGAAAGCGGAAAGACCAATTTTGCTCAGTGTTGTACAACGGTAACAGAACATTCTCAAGAATTAGTAACATATCAGCGGACTTTATGGCCACACTTGCATTTATGTGGCCTTGAAATCATAAACACAAACAAACCGGTTTAGCGTTGTTTGAGTTTAGTGTTGAAAAGTGATTTATTGGTGAAATAGAGATTTTTGGCTTTTGAAATTGATGTGAGTATAAGGCAAGAGGATGGATTTCAGTAATCAATAAAAGTTTTTTTCAAAATCAAGTTTTTTTTACTATTTTTGGACTGATTTTGTTTTGTTGCATAAATGCAACATTGCGCGTACCAAAGACATTTTTTTAACGGTTTATTCGAATTTGAATGTTTCTTTTTAGAACGTCTCATTCAAAATAAAAGGAAGAAAGGTCCAGCTCAGTATGTTCCTCCAAAAGATGTGAGGTTGGACCAATACGGACACTGGTCAGTTTGGCTGGATAAACGAATGAGATGTGAATTTCCATGCTGTAGTGGGTTTACGCAACCAGCTTGCGAAAAATTTGGAGTTAGCTTGTGCTACAATAAGCAATATAACTGCTTTAAAAAATTTCATGTATCATAATTTTTTTTTGTATTATTGATGCATTTCTGCATCAAACAGTTTTTTAAGAAAATAAATACTTTTTTGTAATGATATTTTTTAAATAATTTTTACTTTTAACTATGTCCCATTTGCCAACTTGTGTCCGTATAATTTACTAAAATAACGATCTTGCGCCGTAAAGGGTTAATGTTACATGTATTTGAGAACTCATTCAACATGTTCAGAATTTAAACGTTAAGTGAGTGGGCTGTTGCCTAACATGCATAATTGATTTTGGTTTCTATTTGATATTTATGCAATGTTGATGTTCCACTCCATTGTTACCTCTATTTAAAATACTCATGATAAAGAGAATAGAGGTAACTATGGAGTGGAACATCAACATAATTTATTGTAGCAGTTTCACTAAGTGTTTGTGACACCTTCATGTAGTGGTGGCTGTCATTGGCGGACGGCATAAAAAATTTGAGGGACCGAAATTTTGGCGCAAGATTTCAAAAAATTTACATATCGAAACATTATTCAAGAATATATTACGGCAATTTTAGACCTTCAATGAAAAGAGTTTGCATGAATATCAAATAGAAACTGATATCAATTATGCACCATGTTAGGCTACAGACCACTCACTTAACCTTTAGATTCTGAACATATCGGATAATTTCTCAAATACATGTAACATTAATAATTTTAGTTTTAGACGCAGCAAAAAAACATTTGTCTTCGAGATGACTCTCTATGGTTAATGTTAAATTTTAAAAATTCGTCAATATTGTAGTAAACCACTCAATATTTAATATTAACGGTAAAAAACGGGAACACTCGACTTAATTTGTTCAACTTTGAAGCCACCCTCTTCCTTTCACAACCGGGCTTGGGACCGGCTTTGGCAGAATTATGGCTGTTACCAACATCGAATTTGAAATAAATAATTGATAAAATTCATTTCGTCTCATTCATTTCTGAAACGCCACTGATTGACAATTGTACACAATTTTCGGAAATGTCACTCTTTGTATTGAATATTTCAGATAATATGAAATTTTCAATTAAAATAGCTTTTAAAGGCACTCAATCTTTTAAACAGATAACAACATGAATATTTACTGCACTTAAGTAGGAAAATGCACTCCTTTATCTCGAAAATATGATGTAATTTCAAAACCATAAATTTCGTACTTCATATCCCAAATTCTTGAATTTCACCAACTGTCTCGTCAATTTATCAACACTGTTTTCTTTGGGCTGCTACACCTAAAATTATCACTTGCTTTTGTCACACAGTACCTCGAAACAAGGTCAGGATTTGTAAAAAAAACCATTACATTTCAATTAATACGCGTTTTGCTTTCTTTTTTTTATAAGATCTGTCAATGCAAGCCGTTTGACATTTATACCCCTTTGACACTTATGAACAGCGTGATATTGATACCACTCACGTATAGGCGTTTATTCAGTTCATTCCGCTCTTGTTAGTTTTCCGTTCCAAGGTAAATAGACACAGAGGTAAACCCTATTAAATCGTCATCCTATTTCGCTCGCACATTCCAAGTACTCTACGTCATGGACATAGCATAAATAATACATAGCACGGACACTCCAGCCCATAGCATAAATAATACATAGAACGGACACTCCAGCCAATTTGCCACATATCTGTTATACAACCCAAGTGGCCAGCCTGTGTCTAAGTATAGGTAAATGCATATCCGTGTATCCTAGCATGAGTAACAGAGTAAGCAAGTTGCATGTAAATGGTTCGTGCACGAAAGACAGAGAAGCACACAGAAGCTAATTTCGTTAATTCGTTGAATCGCGACTGACAGCGAAAGATGTCAATGTGTATTTGACAATTCGCGAGTGGAATATCGCGTGTAATTGGATTTTTGATGTTTTTAATTAAAATTGAAAAAAATCGGAGTGACAAATGCGGAAAAACAACGCGATCAAAATTTGTGATTTTCGGTGGCCCGCGAAGTAACTGGGGAAGTGTTTTATGGCCATGATTTAAATCAATGTGAAAAGTGGCTGATACTTTCCAAATAGAAAATAAAGCTCCTTCGTCGGTGGTCTATTTATTTAGGAATATAGAGTAACGACAAAGGGATTGCATTTCCTTGGAACTGCAACACGGAATCAGTGAAAACTCCTTGCTAGTGAATGTGTGCAGGTATCAATAGTTGGGTGAAATTGTAGTGAAAGACTCCGCGGTAAGGTTGTGTTTGTGTGGTTTTTGCACTCGTTTCCGATTATCAGCTCTGAGTGATGGGTAAAGTGCGCCAGAAACCGAAAATTTGCAATTCAGTGAGTGAGAGAACTTTAAAAACCCAATAAAGTGTAAAATTAACGGATTCTTAAATTAGTTGATCTGCTAAAACACCTTATTTATGTTTTTCAATACTCGCATACAAAAGTTTTCAATAAAATTTATTGTTATTTCAAATTGCAATGCCGCGTAGTTTCGTTGTTTCTGTTGATCGGGCAACCTTAAATGCTTCGATCAATCATGTATTCGCCGCAGTCGTTGATTTCACGCACACTAGCGTTAAGTCAGCTGATTTTGGCATGCACACGTACATGGTTAACTTTTATAAAATGGCGAGCTCGTCTCTCTACATATGCACAATATGGCCTGGAGAAATTTGAATAAAAATGTCAACCTACTCTTTCGCGCGCGAGCTTGGAAACTAAAGCCAGCGCTCTCTCGGAAATAATAAAAATGAAGTGTATAGTGGAAGGTTGCAATAGGGGTAAAAACTGTTTCAAGTTACCAGGTGATGAGGGCGCGTAAGCTGTAATTTTAAATAACAATATATTATATTGAAATTGTTTGTATTATATTGAGAACTTAATGTGGTGTTGCAGAAGATGAACTAAACTGCAAATTAGTAAATTACTCAGAGATGCATTTACATTTAATAAAGGGCAAATGAATCTGTAAGTTATTTACGAATTTGCAGTGAAGTTCATCTGTCCATCTCTTTTATTTAAATACGAAATAAGCAATTTCTAATATTTAAATACAAAAATTGGAATAGCTTAGATAACTATATTGAGTTTTTAAAAATCTGCGTAACAATGGTGAATTTATAAAAAAACGGTTGCATGTGCTTTAACGTTAAAGTTATATATGATGAAAGTCATTCATTATTTGCGATTTTGTTTAGATGCGCATAAATTGCAACATGAAATTGAATTCTTCATACTGACTTAAATGCAGATATATTGTTTTTATGAAAAACTCACAATCATATTATTAGTGATAACAAAGCATACGTGATGTTCTTAAACAAAAATTAAATTTGAATTTGGGAGAATGACACGGTGTGCTTGGTGTGGACAAAGTAGGACATGTTTTACCTTGTAACGCATTTTGACCGTTGTTGAGTATTTCTTTGCGCCCAATCGAAATAAAATTCCTATTCATATAGGTTTCTTTCTATTTCCCAAAGAATATCGGCTTAGAAGCCGGCAAATTGCTACGAAGCCGTTATTCCACGGGAAAGAGAAGAGATATATTTGCATATTCGGTTTATGTTGAGTATACGCAGGTATATGTATGTATCTTCTCATCACGAGTAAAACATGGTGATGCTGTTAGATGAATCGTCGAAGAACGATCAGAGATCGCAGAACAACGATAACTTTTTTGCACACGAAGAACTTGCCGGTGTTGGAAATAATGGGCCTGTGAAAAACAGGCAATAAAATGTTTTATTGTCCAGGACCCGGAAACCATATTTTCATTGCAGGTAGCTTAGATAATCTACAAATATTTCTTGTAAATTAGTGGTTAACAATATCATGAATATTTTGCACGATTCATGCAAACATATACTTACAACAGCAAAAAATCCAGAAAGATATGCAACATACTGACTGTATGATCTTCGTCATGACACGGTGAAAATACATTCAAATTATGTGGTTGAGGTAACGACTGAAATTGTTGTTAAATACATTAATACATATCTCAACTTTTAACAGTAAGCAAACATGCAAAATGGATTAAATTACTCTTTACATCAATATTCCTGCATCTTAAGGTGAACGCAACCTTTGATAGCAATGTCTTTTATATTGTAGACGCAATGTGTGGCTGCACATTTTGAACCGCAAGGATCTCTCTCGGTCCACTAAACGGCACTATGTGTTCACTTTCATCCGATTATGTTCACCCTTAGTGGAAATCGATTGAAGCAAACTGCAGTCCCATTTCTCGAAGGCAGTGTTCCTGGCCCGTCGACACGCAACCTCGTGTTTTAAAATTTTTCTGCAACGAAAGATTTTGTCGGAGAGAATACATGGGAAATATAAAATCCATGGGAAATATAAAATCCATGGAAAATGGAACTTACCGGACATATTCCGCTCAACGCGGACGAGAGGGGATGGCACCAAAAGGAGAATAATGTGGCGATCACACTTCTTGTTCTCAATCTCCTTATTTCGCCTTCACGTGGTGGTGCTGTACGCTAATTAAATGAGGTAAGATACGCTTAAGCGAAATGCGAATATGTTCCGCCGTGAATAATTTTTTTTCGAAAAAAAAATTGATAGAACTAAAATTTTAAACATACATATATCATAACCTTTATCAAAGCATCGTTTTGTTAAGAAATGCAACTTACCTACCAAACTGAGTGTGAGCGCCTTTTTGTAAAATAGTTTTTTTTGTCGGTGGAAGGTGGGAATCTTCAAAAGATACCGGTCGGCTCCAGTCTCACGGTATGCCGGATTTCTACCGACTAAACCCACCTCCGTGTCCTTCTAGGCAATGTACCCAAGACAATAGAAACTATTTATTTATCCATCCATATTTTAAAAAATGCTGGGCACTTTCTAGACGATAAAGATCGGTATAAGGGACAGTGCCTAATTTTCGATATATAAAGTCATTTATTTTCGTTTATATTAACTTTTGTGATATTTTTGAATTCTTCATTATGAGCTTTGAGAAATTGCGGAGCTGATGTATTCATTTCAAGTTTTGTTAACGTATGAGGTGTTTTTTGAGTGTCATTTTAAATAAGTTAGAGTTTGTTATGTCCATTATATAGCTCGGTAACGTATTGTAAAAGCCAGCTGCTTTATTAACAGGGTCCTCTTTTAGCCGTTCCGTTCTAGCATATCCGATAACTATATTGTTGGCATTTCTGACATTATATATGTTTTTACCCGAAATTTTCTCTAGGCTCAATGAGCTATATTCTTTTAGATTTAAGTGTTTACGTATGAGTTTCACTCTTTCCATATGTATTAGGGATTCTAGACTTACCGCTTTAGCTATTTTATACACCTCGACTGTAGCGGTTCTCATAGGGAGTCTGTAGATAGTTTTATAAGCCTTGGTTATTTATCTGGAGATGGCTATTAGGTTACTTTTTGAAGTTTAACTCCATATCAGTAGACTGTAGGTAACTTTTGACAGAATATGGACACATATAATTTGAACTTTTTTGCTAATCGGAAAGAAGTTGAATCGGCGAAGGAAACCTACGACGGCTGCTATTTTTTTCTAAGTTCGGCTATGTGTGGCGTCCATGTGAGTTTATCATCGATTGTGAGTACCAAGTAATTTATTTGTTGTACCTTTTGAAGAGTCATGCCATTTATTTTGATCAGTGGTTGGATTTCAGCTTTGTTTTTTTGTTTAAACACGATATATTTTGTTTTTGTATAGTTCATAGATAGTCTGCACTTTACTTTACTTCTTCTGCTGGATCGACGTAAATCGAAGATCGAAGTAGCAGAAGGTGATCTTTTCAGTAAATATACTACCTTTTTCTTTTCCATCCATACAAAAGCCGATCACTAAAGAGGGAATTTCATTACGTTTCTTCCACAACACCGAATTGCAAATTTTCAACTTCCGACGCACGTCGCCCGTCACTAAGAGCTGCAAATCAGCAAACTAACGCGAAAACTTTACGTTACCGGAAAGTCTCACTAGAATTTCACCCGGCTATTAATTCCTGCACACGTTCACTAGCAGGAAGTTCTCACTGATTCTGTGCTGCAGCTATAAGGAAATTCAATCCCTTCTTCGTTGCTCTATATTCCTAAATAAATAGGACACCGAAGAAGGGAGTTTTATTTCCTTTTTGGAAAGTATCAGCCACTTTTCACATTGAGTTAGATTATAGGCATAAAACACTTCGCTAGTTACTTCGCGTGCCACCGACGATCACAAATTTTGAGCGCATTGTTTTTCCGTACTTGCCACTCCGATTTGTTTCAATTTTAATTAAAAACATTTAAAATCTAATTTCACGCGATATTCCACTCGCGAATTGTCAAATACACACTGACATTTCTCACTGTCAGTTGTGATTTAACGAATTAACGAAACTAGCTTCTAAGTGCATCTCTGTCTTTCATGCACAAACCATTCACATGCAACTTGCTTACTCTGTTACTCATGCTATGATACACGGATATGGATTTACCTATACTTAGGCACAGGCTGGCCACTTGGGTTGTATAACAGATATGTGGCAAATTGGCTGGAGTGTCCGTGCCAAAGAGGTAATAAACACAGGAGAGGAAAATCATCAAATTTGGTGGGCTAACTTTTATGAGTGTGGTTGTGACACTAACACTAAACTTGCCCACGTTAAGGGCGTACATCGCATGCGAGTGAAAATGGGCAAATAAAAGGCGGAAGTTCACTATTTATTTGAAATTTTGTGTCATTTGTAAAAAGTTCAAGGAAAATATATTTACTGACCAGAATACAAGCTTATATCGAGCGTAAAATTTGAAAGCATTAAATAACGAGCATGATAACAGCTACATCAAGCAAGGAAGCATTTATGTTGAGTATTAATTAAATCTAATTTTCGCCAACTGTGGCATGTTTTGTTTGAAACAATGTTAATATATCAAGTCTAGACGCATACATTGTTAATTATATACATACAACATTCAAAAATAAATACCATATATTGAATTTAAAAGAAATCATATAATCATTTGACCTCCCTCTTCCTTTTTTAACCAAGCTTAGGACGGGCTTCGGCGGAATTGTCGCGACATTCATATCTTGCATGCTATGGTTTCATAACTAAGTCGAATAACAAGGGTCAATTTTTTTTTATCTTCGGAAGGTGGAAATCTTCAAAAGAAACCGATCAGCTCCCGCCTCTCGGCATGCCGGATTTCTACCGACTAAAACCACCTCCTTCTCCTTCAATCACTCTCTCCATCAATTTTCAGTAATTCTCCGTATTTATATTTCAGTACATAGTACTTCCCAGACGATAAGATAATTTTGGTGATGTTAGATATCGTTTACATTCCTGAATGATTTTAGTTAATCGCTACCTAATAGAATTTTTTTCGGATTGCATTTTCGCTATGAAATGATATCGTGTTTGCAGATACACTTCAATGACAACTTTAATGAAAATACAGTAATGTTGAGTTTCCACCATATGCTTGAAATAGCAATCAAAATAGTTTTCTCCGATGCAACCAGCTAACACGCTGATAGATATGGATTGGAATATTCGCGATTTTAAAATGTTTCCATCCTTACCAAGCTGATATCTTCGAATTTGCCGTTCAGTTTTCTGGCAAATGAGTGTTACGCTTTTTGAAGGTATTTTAAGCAGCCCTCTGGTTTTGTAAAGTATGAGTGATGATGGCACAATATCTCCTTGGATTGCGGATAGGCAAACATCACATTGAAGTGTTTTGTTTATCTTGAACACAACAAAACCAGCTATGTACTCAATAACACAAACAGCATACTCCGTAACTGTAGCGTAACTATGTTCTTGTATAAACATCAGATCGTACGGAGTTGTGTCTACCATTGGTTTTTGTTCTAGCATGGTCTATTCGCTGACAAATTTATGTCTTGCACAGGACAAGTTTTATTGGCGTTAAGGATAGAGATTTGCTCCAAAAGAATGCAATTTCCCAAGCCACCATCGCGAAGTTGTCTTCTGAAGAGTAATTTTTTGTAGCGTGCTATAAACTGTCTAACTGTGGAATTGTTATATCTCAGGCCTGTCCGTATTGATAAGAAGAAAAGTTCTATATGATCTTGATTGATCTTGTATAGCGGCAAAAACTTGAGTTTTTTCGACTCTATAAATCTTTCATATATAACTCGTATATTACACAGACCTGCAATCAAACCTCTAAATCCTACATTCCTTTTGGATGCAATGACGAATATACCGGAGGGAAGGTACGATCCTTCAATGTACTTTATGGAAGCTTCAGTGAATGTTTGAAGAAAGTGAAAATTGCTGTCACATAGCGCTTTTTTGGTGAGTTCAAATTCAGATACTTTACGACTATTCAAAATATCGAAAATGTCATTGAACGTTTTTACGAATTCAGAAGTTCCTTCACTTCCTTTGAATTCGTGCAAATGCAAAACATCACGGCAGAAATCTAGTGCATCAGCCACGGACCTACTCAAAGTCTGCACAGCTAAGCGAACTTTCATCTTTTGGTTAGGAAAATAAATATGAGCTTTTCGCATCTTTGTGCCTAAATGCAAACCCTCTTTTTCTTGAAGCATTAGTAATGCCTTAAAATACTCCCACTTAATCAAAACGCCACCACCATCCATAATGACACCCAAATCAGCTAAGGCGTTTCGTACCAACTTCAACATGTGGCAGGGATCAGGATGAAGAATGTGTTTTCCATGTATTCCTTCGAATTCAACAAATCCTTGCGAATTTGAGATTCGAACGTCAGAGCCTAACAAATTTGTCATTGTAAGATTCGCTGCAGCTCCATCAAACGTAATGTCGATTACTTCAACGCCAGTATCATTCAAATGCTTTATGCATAAAGACAAAATATTTGTTTGCTGTTCTGCGTTAAACTTGCTATTGGGAAAAAGCAACCGGTATTTTCCATGCTCTGTTCATCCACACAACGAGCAGAACCAATATCTGTGTGGCTACGGTGTCACTATTGCCACCGTCACCAATATCCTAAAAACCGTAGGATTGCACTCCATCCCATTCGGTTTGCAGGCGAATATTGATTTCATCAAAAACCAAATTGACTACTATCGTTTCCGAGCTTTCAGTTGCGTTAACAATTTTCCTAATTGCTTCAAACGACTCTTTTGTGAAACCTGGAGCACAGCCAACTTTCTCATACCACATTTGTAGGGTTCTGTTGTGTGGTAGACAATTATCAAATTTATTGCGGACGTATTCGTATGCACGCGGTGATAAGAAATTTAGATTCAGTACAAAAGCTTTTAATTCTGGACCGTAGCATTTTTGTTTTACTTTCGAATCCGCCCGAAATAGTTGGCGTTCGAATATGAGTCGATTTGGACCGCTTACTTTTTCAAGAACTTCTCGCAAGTTTTCGCTCATAAAATTCTTTGACTTCAAAGTAGCCAATGCGCTGCTGACATTTTTACTACATTTATATCTTCGTTGGTTTTGCCTTCGCAAATTTCTTATTATACTATTTTTCTGTATTATTTTAGCCTTCAGAGTTTTTATTCTTGCTTGCAATTTTTTCGTCATTTAACAATTGCAAATTTCAGTTTTCTATAATATGTTACGACAGCTATAAGTGTTCAGAAGTTACTTTTAAAAGTTCCCCGCGACGGATCGGTACATACATAGTTTCCAATAGGTGTAGGGACAAAACACAATGTGTGACTAAACATTAAACAATCACAAAAACACCAGGCACCGTTAGCTTCCATAAATTTAGCGAATCACTTAATTATAATTAAAGAAATATTCCAGCAAAGGTAATACATTTGTGGATTATTTTGAGGTAAGCCTCTTTAAAAAATTTGAAGCAAAATGATTAGCCAGATTATGAATTCACTTAATAACTGCAGATTTTATATTAAACAACCATCAACTTACTGTTTGAAAGGTGTTGCTGCTTCATTTTTAAATTGCACTCATTGTTGCTGAGGATTGCACCTGAAATAACAATATTAGTTTTGGGCTATTCTAATTGACGAAAAAGTTAACATAACAACTTTGTGTTAAATTTACCGTGCTATACAAAAAATTATCCGTATCACCCATAGTCGAGTTGGAGATACACTGCATCTTGCCTTTGACTGTACTTCCAACTGAAAAAGAAAACTTATTACGAGTTTTAATTTTAATTTGGAAACCCACATTTGATGTTCGCTTATTTCCTGTAGCAATTAAATTCCCGCTGCCTCGTTCCGAATCATTGATGGGGCTCGTCGAAGGAATCTGAAACATCACATTCAAGTAACATATAATTTTAAAATACATCACTGATTACTTACCGCAAACAAAGTTGAATGCTGTAAATTAGTAGCAATTTGCATTTCCAATGTATTTTGTGATGCATTTGGAGTTTGATATATCTGCAAAAATAATGTAGAACATATTCCTGAACCTATGAACTTAACAACTTACTATAACTTGCGGAGCCATATTTTGGCTTTGAATTGCTTCCGACGTGAGAAATTTTTTTTTTCAACTTGGATAATATCGGCATTCTTAAAATGGCGCGAGCATACCATCGTGTTTTTCCCTATCTTCGTATCAGACAATCCAATTGCTTGCAGCCATTGTTGCTGCAAGCTCCCATTCACAGGAAACCTAAAAATAATATATAAGTTATCATGCCATATACAAAATTCATCAATTCAGATTGTCTAAATAAATTGAGACAAACTTTTCTGATACGCCACTGAATTGTGACGGATCCAATTGGAAGAAATGTCAATGATTCAGTTTGTTATTTTAATTACATGAAAATTACAAATTTATGAATGCATACTACTTTCCATGCGGCTTGATATTTACATAAAATATAAATTAATGCAATTACCTGTGAAATGAAACTAATCCGCGTTGAGAATATGATGCGTTTTCGCAGTCTGCAACCACACACTTCATTTCAAAAATTTGCTAGTTTTGTTGCCTTTATTGTTAACTTGCCAGTATATGGAAAGTTCTTGTAATTGCCTCGAAAATCGAAATTGAAATTTTCAACTTTTCTTTACGTTTTGAGGTCTATAGAGTATATATAAAGTGTTTTTAGAAAGAAGTATGTATGTGTGTGTATGTACGTACGTACGTACGTACGTGCATTCGCCGGCAGTTCTTCTACGAGCATATTTCACGTAAATAAGTCGTATCGACTTTGTTAAGGTGTCAATCGAAGCGTCTTTGCAATATTAAGAGCTGATTAGTTTTTGGGAACCTTCGGTCGGAGGGGTTTGCTGTTTTCCCCCTTTGAAGGTCAACCATGTTATGCGCTATATCTCACGAACCAAACGTACGATTTTTTTAAACAAGGTGTCAATCGACGCGTATTAACATTTATGTGATTCTATCAAATTTTTAAAAAAAATCTTGGAGCCGTTTTTTAATTTTTTTAAAAAAAGTGCAAAAAATTAGGTTTTTTTCAAAAACACAAAATTTTTAACCTGATTTTCAAACCTAAGTAATCAATGTTTATATAATTTATATACTCCAAATAGTTCTTGTGAAAAAACCAGCAAAAGTTTTTTTCATGATTACGAAAAAAATTAAATAAAAAATCATGAAACGTTCAAGGTCCTTTACGTCATTCATTATATCTCGAGAACCAAATATAATCTTCCAAACATTAAGGTGTCAATCAACGCGTATTATCATTTTTATGATGATTTTATATTTTAAATAAATCTTTAAAGCGTTTTTTTTATTTATTAAAAAAAATTCGAAAAGTAGTGTTTTTTCATAAAAAAAATCATTTTTAACCTGATTTGCACATCGTATTAATAAATGTTTATAGAATTTGTAAACTTTTATCAATTTTTGTAGAGAAACCAGCAGAAACTTTTCTCATGATTACCAAAAAAAAATTAAATTAAAAATATAAAATCATTCAAAGTCACCATGTAAAAAGGGTTCATTCGAATCATTATACTTTAAATCTCTTATTCTAAAGACATTGTTGTATAGTCAATCAAAGTTTATTAATATTTGCAAAATTTGAGCAGATTTTCAATAGTCTTCACAGCACCATGTTTTAACTTTAATTAAAAAAACTGCTTTGTAACCTGTCCCCCTCCGATTGATCCGCGTGAATAATCAATCAAACCAATGCACCAAAATCCTTACGTAATCAATTGACGCTCGCGTAGATGTTACGATTAATATTAAATCATTCCAATAACTTTTATGAGAGGTACATTTTTATTATTTGTAGTAGTATTATTTCCATAACTATTATTGTGTTTAATATTTTTAATATCTACACATGTAGATATTACTGGGAAGTTGACCGTGTGGACCTCATGGGTCGCACCTCACGGCTTGTTTATTTTACAACGGATAACTTTCAAGGCTTGGACGATAAAACGTTATGGCTGATTGTTTGCCAGCAACACTCCGAATCACTCCTGAAACCCGCACTAAACCACGAAACTTCGATGATCACGAACTTTGTTTACGCTTTCAAGTGACGTTTTGTTCGACGTTTTGTCTCCTTTGACATCTTGTTTGACATCTTGAATTGATACCACTCACATATACGCTTTTACACGGATATCACCATTCCTCTAGTTTTCTGTTCCAAGGTCCGTGATATGTATTATTTATGCTATGTAAAATACCGATTTCTTCTATTCATTCACAATAGAATACGAAATTTTTGTCTTCTTACACGTTCAATATTTATTCTGATGTTTATAAGTATACTCGTGTGTCGACAAAATGGGTTCATTGCCAAACTTTATTCACGATTTTCTCGAAATGACGTCAACTGGGCGCTAATTGATCTCCGGACCAAACAGATGAGGAAAATCATCAAATTTGATGGGCTAACTTTTATGAGTGTGGTGGTGACGACAGTATATAGAATCATGGTATAATGCTTAGTGAAGGTAAACCCATTAGAAAATCGTCATCCTATTTCGCTTGCACATTTGAATCACTCTACGTCACGTATTCAGTGAAATTAGGGCTACCAAAGTAACAAATCAGAGACGGCACGTATGGCATGCCAAAATATAACGAAATGTCACATTTGAATCAGGCGTTGTAAAAAAGCCACATATAAAAATTTAGCAAATTGTCAGGTAACAAAAACGAATGTTTACTGTAGTCAATATTATAACTTAGGAAACAAACAAATATTCTCTAAAGAATATTCACATGGCACATTATTTATCTTTTTCTTCCAATACGTTTCACTCTACCCAGCAGGAAAATCATATCTTGTTTGCCGAAAAGTGTTCCTGAAATTCCTACTAGGCAAAATGTCATGATTGTCTGAACACACTACGTCACCGCAACTTCGGAAGAGACTACCTGGTCGTCTTTATACCATGTATAGAATAGACAGTAGGTAAACTCGACCTTCGCGAGCGAATTTTACCCAAATCATCTGCCGAATACTCCCGAAATTTGACGTATCATATGTACTACCAGCTGTACAGAGAATAAAGCAGTTTGGCGGACTTTTTCAAAATTGTTAATTCAGAACCATATTAGAGGAAGGCAGCGTTATGTGTGTTCAACAATGCGATGTTCAATTCGAGAGAAATCTGCAACTAAATAACTTAGATATAGTTGTTAGTTGCTAATTGTAGTTGGTTTGTG
>OZ012659.1:40516642-40754142 GCA_963942545.1 Oxycera nigricornis
CCAAAATCGATCTTATTTGCGAACTTCTGCTACTTGGAGCCCCGATGATGTTTTCGCATTTGAGGATCTTACTTACTTTCATCCATATTTTGGAGTATGTTATTGGAGCTCTCCACACTGCTTCTCTTTCCGCCTCCTGTTTGAAGAGAGTTGTTAGTTTATTCCTCTTGAACTTACCTGTTTTCTTTTTGATGATGGATAAAATTTCGGATTCTCCGTATCCATTTATTCTGGCTGTGTCCAAAATATATTTCTTCTCTCTTTCGAACCTCTCGTTCGTTAACGGAACAGAAATCATTCTGTGTATGTACGAGTTGTAAGCTGCCATCTTCTGTTGATATGAGTGGTGTGACGATGAAGGGATGGTCCTTTGTGTGTTCGTGGGTTTTCTGTGTATGTCAAACTCCAATGTCCTGCCCTTTCTAATCATCTTCAAATCCAGGAAAGCCAGCTCTTGATTCGAATCAACCACTCATATCAACAGAATATGGCAGCTTACAACTCGTACATACACAGAATGATTTCTGTTCCGTTAACGAACGAGAGGTTCGAAAGAGAGAAGAAATATATTTTGGACACAGCCAGAATAAATGGATACGGAGAATCCGAAATTTTATCCATCATCAAAAAGAAGACAGGTAAGTTCAAGAGGAATAAACTAACAACTCTCTTCAAACAGGAGGCGGAAAGAGAAGCAGTGTGGAGAGCTCCAATAACATACTCCAAAATATGGATGAAAGTAAGTAAGATCCTCAAATGCGAAAACATCATCGGGGCTCCAAGTAGCAGAAGTTCGCAAATAAGATCGATTTTGGCCTCGGTTACAGACAGGAAGGAAAAACACGAAAAGAGTGGTATTTATAGGATAGCTTGTTCGGAGTGTAATAAAACGTACATCGGACAAACAAAACGATCGGTGAGGACGAGATTCAACGAACACATACGAGAAGCACAACTAGGCAGATATAAGAAAACGGAAACGTTGAAATCCACAGTAGTTAGACACATCAAAAGTGAAGGACACAACATAATATGGGATGACCTCGAAGTGTTGAAGGAGGTAGCAGGGACAAGTAGATTAGACGCATATGAGTCGATGTGGATATTGAGGCAGCCGGAAAAGCTGAGGTTGAACGAGGACACGGGTAATTGCCAGTCTACCCTTTTACGGCTTATTACCTGAAACCAATCAGGTTATCCGTTTGGGAAATTATTAGGAGATATGTTTATTCGTGTGTTTGGTATTAGCTTATACGTTTCAATATATAAGGGTTTTTCTTGTACAAAAGTTAGTTTTATACACTGAAGAAGGGTGAACAATTACTCCCGAAATGCGTATATGTAAAATAACTCAAAATAAAAATAACATTCTAAAGGAACAGTTAAAAGTAATCTTTTTAATCAATTATGCGAACGTTAAACAACCGGGATCAGGAAAAGCGAATTAGGTCAGCTACAAATCAATGAATTAGGTGAAAACGTTACACCCTCCCAAAAACAAACAATATCAAGTCTGAACGACAAATAAGCGCTCACAATTTTTAAGAACGGTCTAAAAGAACAATACAAAAACACGTTATTTGCTGCCAGACCACAAAATTTAGCTGACGCAATCAATTTAGCGTTGGAGTTAGAAAAAACGATAGTTTACAGTCTAACAATGTCCTACATTTTACTAAAAATCATAATCAAAATAACAATCGACACAATAGAAATTTTAATAAAAAATAGCGATTTTAGGCATCATAATAACAACCGTAACAACCATACGCAAAGCTATAGTAATCATAATACAAATGAAACGAGCAACAGATATATCGATACCTATCATAGCAACATGCAATATTACAACAACAATAACAATAATTACAGAAATAAGAACAATAATAATAATAGAAATAATAAAAGGTTCTACAGAAACAATCATGATATGAATAAGAATAATTTTCATAACCGGAATAAACGCGTACACATTATTCAAGACCAGGCAAACGTCCAGCTTTCCGAAGAGGAGTAACAGACAAATTAAATATCTACCCTTCCGGAATAAAGAATAAACAAAACAATACATATACAATTTCCAGTAATTGCCCTAATTATATCAAATTATACTGTAGGAATCTGACTTTCCTGATAGACACAGGAGCAGACATTTCCATATGTAAAATATGTACCTCTTTAACAAATAACGTTAATCACAATAATAGATGCAAACTAACAGGTATCACAACTGAAACAATAAACTCGTTAGGAACTGCAAAACTTAGATTGCAGCTAGAAGCTTAATAACAGAAAAATCGTTTCATATAGTAAATGAAACATTCCCTATCGTTACTGATAGTATTATCGGCAGCAATATTCTAGAAAAATTGCACTGTAAAATTGATTATGAGACCTACACGATAACCTTTTATGTTAACAACGTAGAAATAATCATCGCAATGAGCACTAAACCAATAAATGTATTTCAATTAAGCATAACCTCCACATCCGAAAAATATTGCCAGTCGAATTGATGAGAAAAGAAGACAATCTTGTACTAAGCAAAGAGATTCAAGAAGGAGTATATATAGCCAACTCCATCATACCAGCAAAAGGTATATGCCGTAGAAAAGTTTTGAATACCAACGAGAAAGCGGTCAAATTCAATAAATTTGAAATCGAAACAGAACCCCTAAGAAATACATTAAACTGAAGAATAACCAACATAAGGGGAAACCTGATCCAGAACATTTGGAAAAATTAATCAAAGGTATAAATCAGATAACAATGACGTAGAAACTAAGAACAACCTGATGGGAATAATTAAAGAGTATCAAGATGTATTTCATTTACAAGGCGAAAAATTAAGCGTGAACAATTTTTACAAACAAAGAATCGAACTTTTGGATAACACTCCAATATACATAAAAAATTACAAACTACCGCATTCTCAACTTGAGGAAATTGATAAACAAATTGGAGAATTAAAGCAAAATAACATAATCGAACCATCCATAAGCCCATATAATTCACCTCTATTAGTAGTACCAAAGAAAAATTCTGATGACAAAAAACAATGGAGATTGGTAGTTGATTTTCGTCGTTTGAACAGTAAAATTATTAACGACAAATTTCCCCTTACGAGACTTGAAGACGTTTTTGATATGCTAGGAAGAGCCAAATATTTCTCTACTTTAGACATGACTAGCTCATTCCATCAAATCGAACTAGAAAAGGATTCAAGACCTCTTACAGCTTTTCGACCGGAAATGGTCACTTTCAATTTAAACGTCTACCTTTTGGACTTAAAATTTCTTCAAATAGTTTCCAAAGAATGCTTACTATTGCTTTGACAGGTTTAAATTCAGAAACATTTCTTTATGTTGACGACATTATTATAATTGGATGTAGTATTAATCATCACAACCGAAATTTAATCAAAGTTTTAGAAAGATTACGCAAAAACAACCTTAAATTGAACGCAGACAAATGTCAATTTTTGAGATCAGAAGTTATTTATTTAGGCCATTTAATAACTAATAAAGGTATAAAGACAGACCCGGCAAAAAACGATATTATAAAAAATTATCCGATTCCAAAAACGCTGATGACGTTCGTCGATTCGTTGCTTTTTGTAACTACTACAGACTTTTTATACTCAAATTTGCAGAGAAAGCTAAATGCCTTAATGCTCTACTGAAGAAAAATTCTACATTTATTTGGAACGAAGTATGTCAAAACGCCTTTACTACACTGAAAAGCAAACTGATTCAACCCCTTATTCTACAATATCCTGATTTCGATAGGCCATTTGTTCAAACAACAGATGCATCAAGCTACGCGTTTCGCGCAGTTCTCTCACAAGGAGAAATTGGATCTGACTTATGGATTTCGTACTTCAGCAAATCTCTAGGCAAACATGATATCAACAAGCCGATTATTGAAAAAGAATTGCTCGCGATACACTGGGGAATAAATTTCTTCAGGCCATACTTGTACGGCAAGAAGTTTATTGTGGTTACTGACCACAGACCCTTAGTATCTCTCTTCTCACACAAAAACCCTTGATCAAAATTGACCCGAATTAGACTGGATTTATCCAACTACGATTTTGAGATTATTTTCAAACAAGGCAAAATGAATTGCAACGCGGATGCTTTATCGCGAATAAAATTAGATTCTGATATACTCAAAACTATGATTCCTCCTGAAAGAGATGAAAACGTTAAAAAGTGTTGGCAATTACAACGGGTATGTCTGTGAAACATAAGACAGACAAAGTTAATAAAGATATTAGAATGGACAAACCCAATACACAAGTGAAGCCTGATAAACTTTACGTATGGGATTGCACACCAATATCAGAAGTAAGAAAAGTTAAGAAATTGAAATTTATGCTGCGCAAAGATAATAAATTCGATATCGTCAGAACAAACGACGAAATTATTGTATACTGTAGTGCAGTGGCGGCTCGTGGGAGTTAAGTATGGAGGGGCTACTGGTACGAATTTTTCTATCACCAATATAAGTTCTTATGTGAGTTTCCACTCCACCCAAAGGGTACCACATGTGGAGCGTTAACACAGGCGGTAAGCCAAGGTTTCTTACTGAACCAATCAGTAGAAAAGTTTCGAAGTTGCCTTTTGTCGCAGCTGCTGCTTAATTTAAAATTAGAAAGCTGGTGAGATCCCAAGCGCTTAATTTCAAGTTTTTCTTCAAAAGAACGCGAGCAAAACGGGTTGGAAATTAAATTTTCTACAGAATTCATATTTTGAAAATACCGAAAATGTTTACTACAATTGAAATTCAAACTTCTAGCAAGTTTTAACACATGCAAGGAAAATCTTGTTAATTATTTATTTAATCAAAATCATAAATACCATAACCTGAAGAACCCTTTTCTGAAACAAACATGCCCACTCCCGCCGCTTCAGCATAGAATTCACGCAGTCAATCAAATCGAAATACTCTCTTTCGGGACAAAATACATGTAGCCCCTTCCTTGTAGTAAAAGTGGAAAATTGTCAAACAGAAAATAAGTTTGAATTTTACTCTCAGCTTTAACTCGGTGAATCGGTAATCATCAAAAAGTGGTGGGGCTGAGCCCCACTAGCCCCAAAGGTAGAGTCGCCACTACAGTGTAGTGATAAAGTTACCGAGAAATACGTTTCCGCTAACGAAAAGCTATCAGTGAGCTCACATACATTAAGATGATAAGTCCAGTGCGATATACGTATCCACCATAGAAAAGTTGTTAGATAGAATTCTCTAGATGAAAATATATGAATTAGCGCTATCAAATAATGATGTTATCTTCGACATAATGACAAAGGAAGATTTTAAAAATATAATAAATACGTTGCAACGATGTAAAAAGTATGAAAGTCGCGCAAAATTATGTATAATGATGTATGAACCCCCAAAAAATATTTTAGATACTGCAGTACAACATCAATTAATAAAAGAATATCACGATATGCCACACGGAGGACACTTAGGAATTAGAAACTAAGGATGCAAAAAGAGTTGCATCAACATTAATCAATTAATTTTTATTAAAATACGACTACTTTTAAATATTAAAATCAGACTAAGGTACCGAACTTACAAATCCCTTAATGCAAGGAATTTGCAAACTTTTAGATATTGAGCAGATATTTTCCATACCGTACCACCATGAAACTTTGGGTACAATAGAACGTAGTCATAGGGTACTCAATGAGTACATATTAAAATCCACTGATGTGAAATATGGCGTCACTTTTTATTCTGCTTCACAATAAAGTATCAATAACACAACGTTTTAGGTGTATCCTGACTTTCTTCCAAACCGACAATGATCTGTCCCTCTACCTAGACTAGCTCTACAACTATCCTTTTTCTAATGTCCTTAAAACTACACTGTTGCCATTTTCAGACTACAGGAAATTACGGCGTTGCCGGCGTTCTTTTTTTTCTCGTCAAACGATTCCGTTGCTTACAGCTCGGCCACGCTTCCATTCGCCGCGTCCTCGAGGCAATTTATGGGTGCTTCTGCAATTAAAATTTAAAAATTTAATAATTGACAACGACAACTTTAACATATAAATAAATGATATTTCGCTAGATTTCTTCTTGCGAAGAACTTTCTTCGTCTGCATGTACTTGGTATATCTTCATTTTATCTGCTGCCCATACTCCTTTATACTTTCTTTTGGCTCTAGTCGATCCTTGCATGTCTTCAATGATATACCTATCATACTTTAGCACTTTTGTAACTACGTACGGCCCACCATATTTGGGGAGTAGCTTCCTACTTGCTCCATCATTTGACCCCTTCGGTCTTTTGATGAGGACAATTTGTCCAATTTGAAACTTTTGAGGTTTTGCCCTTTTTTTATCAAAATTCTTTTTCTGTGCATTTTGATGACGACCTATGGAAGCAGAAGCTTCCTCTCTTACTTTTTGCAAATCTTTTCGTTCGTTATCACTTACCTCGTTGGCTAGAAACGAATCATTCGGACTTCTGGGCGTGTAGCCGAAGAACATTTCATATGGGGACTTTCCCGTTGATTTGTTGGTTGTTACATTTAACCCCCAACAAATTGAGCTAAGGATCGTATCCGATTTTCTTTCATCTTGACAAGAAGAAGACAAACAACTTAAAATTGTGCGATTGTAGCGTTCTACTTGTCCATTCGCCCTTCGGAGTTGAGGATGCGTTTAATATTCTACTTATGCCCAAAGAACGGCAATAGTTTGTGAACTTTTCACTTGTAAAACAACTACCTCTATCACATATAACTCTCTGTGGAACATCAAAAGTATGAATGATTTCATCGAATGTTTTTATCACTGGTCCTACTTTCGTAGTGGGAACAGCTCTTAAAAACACAAACTTAGTAAATCCGTCAATTAGGACCAGTAAATAAGTATTTCTCTGTGAACTTTTCACAAAGGGTCCTAGGTGATCAACATGCAACGTATGCATGGGCATCGTCACCTTCTCAATACTATGCAAATACCCTGGCACTTTGCCACTAGGTACTTTATTATAAAGGTAGCCTAAACATTTTGAAATATAATTCTTAACATACTTACGCATTGAAGCGAACCAATACTTCTTGGCTATGTGCTCGACAGTCTTTTCTACCGAGAAATGACCAATATTATCATAGTGACACATGACAATTTCTTTTCTTGCACTCTTAGGTACAACCCGTCTTTTAACATTCTCTGTGTTTTTATACAATCTATTATCCTTTAAGCTATATTCTTTATGAATTCGCCTTTCATCTTCATCTTCTGCGTTTCGGGTAAGTATCTTAATTATTTCATTACATTTTTCATCCTGTATTTGTGCTGACAACACCCAGTCTTCCTTCGTAATATCAATAAACAATGTAGGCACTTCATCTGACCTAAGTGGATTACGACTTAAAGCATCTACATGAGCCATTTTATGTCCAGCCCTATATTCAATATAGAAGTTATATTCTTGGACGGAAAGCCACCATCGTCCGACTCTTGGAATCATATCTTTTTTCAAAAACGTTGATCGTATGGCATTACAATCGGTTATTACACCAAATTCAATTCCCACTAGATAAACGCGAAAGTGCTTCAAAGAACAGACTACAGCCAGAGTTTCCAATTCATATGAATGATATTTCTTTTCTTCTTTTGAGGTTGTCCTTCTGAAATAAGCTACGGGACTCATGTTGCCATTCAGTTGTTTTTGTAATAACATCCCAGCTAAGCCAAATTTAGAAGCATCAGTATGAAGTTCTGTTTTTGCCAATGGATCGTACAAAGCCAGCACGGGTCTATCTGACAACTTATCCTTCAACAACCTGAATGAACTATTTTCTGATTCCTCCCACCTAAACTGTTCGTTTTTTCTAAGCAATTTAGTCAGAGGAAGTGCTACCGTGGCAAAATTAGGAATGAATTTCCTGAAATAACTAGCTAACCCCAAAAACTGTCGTATATTATGGACGTTTTCTGGTTTTGGGAAATGTTCTACTGCTTCTATTTTGCGTTTCCCAGGTTGTATACCTTCGGAACTTATCTCGTAACCTAAGTATTCTATTTTTCGTTTGAAAAACGAGCATTTGTTTAGTTTTAAAGTAAGATTCGAATCTTTTAATCGTTCAAGAACTAGCTCCAAATGTCGGAAACCATTTTCCAGGTCATTCGTCGGGATTAATATATCGTCCATATAAGCTAATGCAGTATCAAACCGAAGTGAGCCCAACACAGAGTTAATCGTTTTTTGGAAGACCGCTGGTGCATTAGCTAGCCCAAACGGCATGCGCAAAAACTCATAGTGACCATCTGGTGTTATAAATGCAGTTTTCTCAATGGATTCTTCACCAACTGAAATTTGATAGTACTAGCAAGATCTAAGCTTGTGAAGAATCCACAGCCTTTCAAACGTTCTATTTGGTCGTCTATTCTAGGAATAGGAAAGCTTTCTTTAATAGTATTCAAATTCAATTTTCGATAATCAACGCACATTCTACACTCTCCTGTTTTCTTTTTTACAAGAAGAATGGGACTACTATATGAAGAATCAGATTCTCTGATAATTTTGTTTTCCAAAAGTTCATTGATGATATTTCTTACCACCTCTCTTTCCGAGTAGGACATTCTATACGCTTTGTAAGTAACAGGTTCATCGTTTTTCAATTTTATTTTCATTTTATTTAACTCGGTGTTACCTAACTCTTGAATGTTTTGTGCAAAACACATGCTATATCGATTTATTAAAGCTAGCAGCCGTTCCTTCACGTTTACTTCTAATTCATTTTCTACTTGGTTCTCAATGTCAGAAATTACAAAAGGTTTCAATTTTGATGTGTCAGCTTTAAATACAGTTTTTCTACCTTCCGAGTTCACAAATTGATCTTTGCAAATTGTCCCTCCAGCTATAATTTGTTTTCTCTTAAACTCTATTGGATGCTTTGAAATATTTATCACATTGATAAATGCTTCCTTACCTTTTGTTTAACATCTGCTTATCCAGTACTCACCATTTGGTACTGGCCGGTGTTGTTTCTCGACGTAGACATCTTCGTCCACATCGCCTTCTGCCTCCACAAAACATGCCGTATTCGGAGGGATTACCGTAGCACATTTTACCCACAAAGCAACTTTTGCTGAGGGTAACGCATCAATTTGTGGTAAGCTAATCTGCTCCTCAAAAATTCGAACTTTCGTTCCTTGCACCACCATGCTGATTCGCTCATCATTAATAAATGTTTGGCCGATCAATATCGATACACTTTGTACTTGATCGGCCACTACCACAGCTTCTACCTCGCATTCGGCGAGATCAACCTTCAAGGATATTTTTACTTTTACTAGTATTTTCACAAGTCCACCACCATAACCAGTTATTATTGTCAAACACGGATATATTTTTAGTTGCAACTTGCGTACTACACTTGCAGTTAGGATTACTACACTGCACCCTGTATAAATGTATCCCTTTAGTTGCATTCCGTTTACTTCACATTCCACAAAGTAACAATTGTTTTTATTTTGGTATGGTTCCCCAACAACCTTCACCGTTGTTTTATTTTGCCTATAGCAGTTTTTGGAATCGTGTCCTAAACGCTTGCAAATGTTACACTCAAGTTTTTGTTTATTACATTTTGTTGACACGTGTCCTTTTTCACCACAATTGAAACATTTTATTACTTTCGTATTATCGCTTTTGGTACGCTGCTGGCTGTCAATGAATTTATACTTTTTAGTAACTTTCCTTTCATTGTCTTCGGGATAACGCTTGACGTTAATGCTCACACTTGCCAAAAACTCACTAAACAACTCCTCAGGGGAACTATATCTACCCGCTCTCGCACCAGTTTGGATTGTTGTATCCTGAATCCCGTCGATCAAGCATGAAACTGCATCTTTGCCGGTTATTTTACACGCTTGGATCAAATTCATTTTTCCGAAATAATATTCGGTCATACTCTCATTTGATCGTTTGGTTCTGTTTACCAATTGTCTAAGTGTTGTTGCAAAATCGTAGTGTTCTGGAAACGATTTCATCAGCAAATCCTTCCACTCACTCCAAGATCTATCATAAGAATTTAGATTTCCGTACCACGACTTCGCCAAACCTGATAACCGACTTTGCATGTAATAAATTTTTGTATTGTCGTCCCACAAACTTATTTGACCAAGTTGATCGATTTTTCCGAGCCATTTTGTTACACTCGCATCGGATTGTTCTGGATGAAATTCAGGTATACAATCAGCCTTAATGCTATACCTCGTCCTTTCACATCGCTCGCTCTCGTTCCCTCTTCGCATCAGCGTCTCTAGCATACACTCTAGGCGTTGAAGTCTAGTGTCCATATCGTTCGGACTTCGTTCTCGGTTCCTCCGACTCATCAGATTTGAAGGATGACTTTCACCCTCTCTCTCATTTCTACTGTTCTGACCCGGAGGACTAGGGGATCGCGACTCGACACGTTTATCACGCCGTTTTTCCCGGTGATCATTTTCCGATCTTAATCGCGAATCACGGCGACGTCCATTTCTCCCATATGAGGTACTTATACGATCGTACCTTTCCGCACTGCTATTTGAGCTCGATGAAGACGATCGGCACCTTTTACCACGGCCCATAATTATCTTCAATATTAATTTAAATCAATACTCAAATCACACACACAAATCACTTTTATATTTGCGAATGGCTTCGAATCCCACTTCTGAACTAAAATCCACTGATGTGAAATATGGCGTCACTTTTTATTCTGCTTCACAATAAAGTATCAATAACACAACGTTTTAGGTGTATCCTGACTTTCTTCCAAACCGACAATGATCTGTCCCTCTACCTAGACTAGCTCTACAACTATCCTTTTTCTAATGTCCTTAAAACTACACTGTTGCCATTTTCAGACTACAGGAAATTACGGCGTTGCCGGCGTTCTTTTTTTCTCGTCAAACGATTCCGTTGCTTACAATATTAACTTTTTCCCAAGACTCAGAATGGGACAAGTGGATCCCTTATTATACTTTTGCTTATAATACCACGCCTCACGTAGACACAAACTACACACCCTACGAGTTGATATTTGGCAAATTACCTTACTTGCCAAACGATGTCTTCAACAAGACAAATAAAATCAATGATTTGGACAACTATGCCAACGAGTTAAAAATTCGATTGCAGCATGCAATCAAAAGAGCTAAAGACAAAATCGACCTAGTTAAATTAAAACGAACCAATAAGAATGCAAACTTCAATCCAATTAACGTCGAAAAAGACGACTTAGTACTTTTAAAGAAAGGAAGTAGAAAAAAACTCGAAAAACTCTTTCAAGGCCTTTTTAGAGTAATAGAATCAAAAGGTATAAATACTGTAATTGATGTAAATGGAAAATTAAGGGAAGATGAATGAAAAGAAAAAAAAATTGTAATATTTCTAATTAGTAATTAAAGTACAATATGTTAATCACCTCGACACCGGATGCCTCGTGTGCACACGCGTCGCCGGGACTGGTACAACGTCGACCGCATAGTGGCAGTCCCGATTTAACATTTTTATTCCGCGACTAGCTCACCGAGTCGTGCGTTTTAGAAAAAAAGGGAAACCATGAAACCCATTCGCACACGCGTCACCAATGAAAAAAAAATCACATCACTTGTTTTAATTTTCTTATTCCATAATTATTATTATTCGTTTTTATTTGAAAATGGATTTACAAAGACTAAGCCGACAGCCAAGACTAGAACTGGGGCCGTTTCAATAAGTTTCAGCTTATTTTCTATTATTTACATTTTTACATACATGATCATAATTTTTGAAGGTTTTTTTTCTTCTGTAAGATGGTCAGCCATTTTAGCATCTAGGGGCGCTGTAGGATTGCTCCACTAATTAAACATCGCACGACTCGCAAGTCCGCCCGCCTGGGCAGGCCACCAACCACACGACCAAGAACTCCGCCCTGTCTCGAACACGACGCCGGGCCTCCAACGGGCTTTCACTTCTCCTGGAACGGCACTTTGCAGTTTTCCGCACTTATCGCCACGAGAAAACCACGCCAGCGCCTTGAATACGGCAACAAATCTCCATTTGTTGCTATGCGGAGGTCGGAACGGCAAGCTTGGACGGCCCGAGAGTTCTAATCCCAAGTTCCCAACTGGATTCTTCTCGGCTCGCCAAAACACTTCTTCATTCGCTGCTGAGAGCTAGTACTAAGTCTGGCGGGGTCGACAGTCAAATTCCAACGCCCCGGGATGCGATCCTTGAACAGAACCTTCTGTGGCAGCAAAACGTTATCCCTCGTTTCGAGGATACTCAATCTTGATTTTTCTTTTTTTCTTATGCGACACCGCACGCAAATACGTCCGGCCGGTTCGACCGTCTCTCCCACACTCACGCACCATTTCCGGCACGTCGAACATCGAAAAGCTACTTTTCGCGTAGCGTGGCATGATCGATCACTCTTATTCGCGAAAGCTTGAACACGATCCGAGGGTTGGAGCGAGACGACGCGTTTGAACAGCTTTACACTCTCAGATAATCATTAGGTATTTCTCGGATTTAGTTATTTCGGGCAGAAAAGGCGCGAAGATAATTTGAATCTAGTTTATGATACGTAACAACCTCATAAAAGTTTGATCTTAATGACCACGACTATCCGTGGGAACGCGATTTGTTCGTGAAAGTAATTAATTTTGGTCACACATAATGTGACTCCTATGCATGAGTATATTGATTTTTTAAACTACATTGATTTACATCCCTACTTTTAATTTTAGAGTAAGTTTTCTGTACATAGATTTTAGAATAAAAGAGCTGTAGAATTATTTATTTATTTACACCAAACAAGGCATCAGGCAAACAATACAAAATACATAAATAATTAATAAGTTAAAGTAAAATAAATTAGTCTAATTACAACTTAATCAGGCTTAGTTGGGGAGTGCGTGGTTATAATGACAATAGGGCCTTTGTCAAGTTACGTTTAAAGGACGATTTAGGAATACCCGGAGAATAATGGTTACTAATAGTGTTGAATATTCTGCAACATTTATTTATCGGTTCATTATGACCATAGGCCGTGTGATGTCGATATTCTTTCAGCAGGGTTGTGTGTCGAGTACGTCGTTGTTGGTCATTAAATTTTATCCTATCAGCGAGGGCTACTATATTTACTGCGCCGCTGATAACGTCGAAGGTGAAACTGGCACTAATTAGTGTTCTTCTAGATGAAAAAGGCATCAAGTTTAGAAGGTCTAGTCTATATTTGTAGTAAGGAAGACTATGAAATACACTCGGGTTGTAGAGGTCCCTCAAGGCAAAAAGCAAGAATTGTTTCTGGATAGATTCAAGTCTGTCGCTGTAGAGCACAAAAACGGGGTTCCAAATTATGCAAGCATATTCGATCAGAGGTCGCACGAAGATGGTATATAAGGACTTGGTAGCCCAAACGTTTTTGAATTCCTTGGCACGTCTCTTAATGAAGCCAATATTGCAGATTGAACCGCAATTGGTTGTCTAAGACTACGCCGAGGTCAACGATATGATCAGCCCCAAGGTATATAAACTAGACATGGTAAACCCGTGCGCAGCTTTTCTTCCGACTCGCTCGCACAGCGGGCATTTCGTGCGCCATTTTGCCCAAAAAATTCGGGCTGCCAAATGAACACAACATAGGGTGCACATCTGGCAAGGCGAATGAAAACGAGGCGCAACAATTCAAAATGTATAAATGGCGGAAATCGGCGGCGGAAAGTCGGTACATTGCGTGGGAAACGTGTAAACGAAAGACAAGTGAAGTGACGATGGTGACTTGTTCGGTGCGTGGGTGCAATAGCAGCAACAATAAAGCTTATTTCCAACATCACTTGCCATTTTCCCTTTCCTACTGGGCGGAACATGTTTTCCAAAAGGTGTTGATGCTATTCCTACTGGGCACTTTTCGGTGACTTGGGGCTTCAGTGACGTACATGCGCAGAAGTGAACGCATTTGGGAATCGGGAAGATGTTACCATGTCTAGTTTATATACCTTGGATCAGCCCTGTTTAATATGATGTCGTTAAAGTAATAAGAAGTAGTAACTGCATTCTTACGGGAAAAGCTCAACACGTGGCATTTGCTGACATTGAGATAGAGCTTATTCTGACTACACCAGTGTGCAAGGGCATGAAACTTGGACTGGAAGAAGGCTGCATCCGATTGTGTTTTGATGCTGTAGTAAATTTTTAAGTCGTCAGCATAGAATAGGTGAGGTATGTTGGACAGTGTCGCAGATAGATCAGAAATGAATATATTAAACAGCAGAGGGCCTAAATGACGGCCTTGTGCTACTCCGGAGGATGCAAAAACTCTTTTAGATAAGTGACCTTGGAATTTGACCATCTGAGTTCGGTCACAGAGATAAGATTGTAGCCAATTGAGTAGGGAACCAGATACACCAAAATTACGTACTTTACGTATTAGGGTTTGATGATCAACCCGGTCAAAAGCCTTACTAAAGTCTGTATAGACCGCGTCAACTTGGTTTCCCTTTTCCATTTCACAGAGGACGTCAGAAACTGGGATCATGAGATTAGTGGAAGTCGACCTGCCTTTACGAAATCCATGCTGCTGTTCGTTGAGAGGGTCTACGATGGGAGTGAGAATATCGCAGACTAGCTTCTCAAAGACAAAATAGCGATCCCTCGGTAGTTATCAACAGATCGCTTATCACCACTTTTATGAATAGGTATAAGATGCGAGGATTTCCAGGAGGACGGAAAGACACCTAGAGACAGAGATCTATTGAAAATGAGGTGCAAAGGAGTGACAAGTTGGTCTATGCAACGAACCAAGAAACCAGGAGGAAGTAAGCCTGGGCCGGGTCCTTTGTTGACTTTTAGCTCGTACACAGCATTAATAATTGCCGCTTGTGACAAGACTAAGTGTAAGCTATAATCGACGGTGTTGTCGACGAGACTATAGGCGGGCAGAAGGTCTCCTGAAAATGATCGGCAAATAGGTTGCAAGTTTCAAGTGGAGAGGAGGATACAACATTCTCTTTGAACAAAGAAGCGGGATAGCCTGTCGTTTTACGTTTTATATTAACGAAATCAAAGAATTTTTTCGGATCATTGATAATGCTTTCACCAATTACGTTGACGTAAACATCGTACGCTTCTCGGGATTTAGTGGAGAATTCATTCGATAGCTCATCGTGCATTCTCTTTAGATCCTCGTCGACGAAAACTCCATTTTTAATTTTCCTATATAGTCTGTTTCTTTGGTTTCTTAAGTGCCTTAAATCATGATCAAGCCAGGGTTCTGAGAGTTTGCTCCGTTTCTTTATCTTTGGTACAAATTTGTTAATAGCATGAAAGATTAGCGTATAAAAAGAAATTATAGATTCATCTAAATCTAACGACGAAAAGAAACTCGGCCAATGTATGGTATCGAGAAAATTTTTAATGCTAATATAATCGGCATTTAAGAAATCATATACAATTACATTATTGTACGATTGGGTAAAGGGTACATTCGCAGTGGATAGTTCAACCGTCAAAGCTGAGTGATGGAGAGTGTTGGAGAAAAGATTCTCGGTGTCAATGGTTGGGCTAACCACCGCTTCGTCATAAAAGTTGGTGAAAATCAGATCTAACCATTTGCCATTTTGGTTAGGAGTCGAAATAGCTTGCTGCAAATCATTGCCATAAATAGAAATAAAATCAGAGTCAATCTTGAAACTAGACTGCCATATTCGGTAAGAGTTTTAATATCAACTGCTCTCCTGCCATATTCGGCAGTACCTGATTATAAATATAGGCATTTCGTGTGCCATTGAGATTAGCGCTCGTCGCTGGACAATAGGTGAAATTATTTTGTTATTCATTCAAAGTAAAAATGACCATTAACAAACAAAACACTTATTACAATATATATTAATCTGATATTGATATTTCATTTCATTATCAAAGATATTTGCATTCAGTAAAGTCACAAATAAAAAAAAGATGCATGTTTTTAACGTTTTTGCACGATGTATGAAGATATGCATTATCGTTATTAAAGTTGTATTAATCCAAGTGCAGCTTTGGCTTCCTAGCAAAGAAAAAAATAGTGTGCCCGATGTAATATTGCTGGAAATAAATATACAAAGAATAAATCATAAGTTGATATAAAACATCAGCAAACCCCCTGAAAATCTAGACAACAATTCCAAACCGTTTGAACTTACGTATAATTTTTATTCAGAAATACCAATAAAACAGCTTTAGTAGGAATTACAAAACATATAATTGATGAGATATTAACCAAAAAATTATAATACATCTTTTTCTTTTGAAACGCATTTCTTGAATTCTGTAGAACGATTAAACTTTACGTAACTATAACATTCATTTTTGTTGCAATAAAAACGTCAATTGTGATTGTGGACGATTTGATAAATCAATCATTTTTTCGCCCATACGCAAACATTATTTCATATTATCGTCCTAGGTATACTGCTAACAATTAGAATATCTTACTATCAACTTAAAATTGATGATGTGCTTATTTCGTGTGAATTTTTAACAAACACCTACGATGGTTGTTATCGCAAATGAAATTAAGTTTTTCGAAATGGTCTCTCATCTCGCTATCCTAAACGTACTTGCCTTTGAAATTATTTGATAGTTGCAACTAAATTCATTTTCACTGAGAACTGTTTTGTTTTTCCTTAAACTTAAAAATATATTTATGATTATTTTGTTTAGAATGTTTTCGAATTTTTATTATATTGTAGCTGTTTCAAACGCTTTTGATTTTTAAAAAAATCGTTATGTATTACTTATAACATCGCTGTAATTTCCCTTTAAAAATACATGTATGTAGAGTAGGAAATTTTAATTTATAAGCATTATAAGTCTTGCTTCTGTAGGTTAGTGTTTGTGTATTTAGTGCTGCTGCAATAAGTTTAAGCGATTCCATACAATTTTCCATTTATTTTGCATTACTACTTTTCATTAAAAAATATATGTATATATATATATATGTATATAGATAACTTAGCCTTTGCTACATTTCACTTATTTCCCATTTATACAAACATTCAGATTCTTTACTTTCTGTATTTCAAATACGTCACTCTCTTGTCTCATTTTTTGGTAAATGGCAGCTATACATTTATTTAATATACTCTCCGCGCTTTAATAGATTTGGTGGCATTTTTTATTCAATATGATCTCAACAGTATTTAGTGAACATTCTTCTCCATGTACATTTATTTCAAGGTGTTTGTTTGTTAGTTTTGCTATTCAAAATGCATTTACGTAATCCTGTGTTCGTTTCCATTAATCAAATGAAGATATTTGAAGAACACATATTTTTATCGTATTTCGTATTTATTTATGGAAATGTATAAATAATAAATCATTATATAATTTATTAATGATAGCAATAATATATTCTAGCATTTGTTAACGTCCGGTGGCGTTTGTAGATACTCGTCGGCACGTTTGTGTTCAATTAAGGCTTTCACGGTGCCAGTATCTGCAGGTAGGTCCGATTTGCGTCGGATCAACGGTTTGTCCTTATTTCGGCCATTTCGAATCTGAGAATATTCAAAAAAATAGTTTTGCAGAATTTTAATGTGTTTGTAAACTTGCGAAAATGTTCATTCCCATTAGTTGACTACAACTAAGTGAAGGACCTTTAGATGGTTTGTTATATTCTTCCATTTTTTTACTACGACAGGCAGGGATCGCTACTTCTATAGCATGCATGCACGTACATCATACTATTTGTGTAAAACATTTTAAAAAAGAGTTAAATAAATAAAAGTGTGAAAAACCCTTCCAAACGCACAATTTTGCCAAACATTGTTCAATGGAAAATGGCTTTAAATGGATATCACTGTTTCAAAAATATGTAAACTACAGAATTTGTTTGTAGTTCAATAAATTGTGTCTCAATGGTTGAGAGTTGGTTTCTTTTGTTTTACTGCGTTTCATTCTGAATTGGATAACATATCCCGTGAGTATATGGTTCAATCATGCACAATTTTAAATTAAATTTTCACATGAATACAAACAAAATTTTGAAGTTTTTTTTTAATTTCCCAAACAGTAAAACTAGAAATTTCTTAACTTGTTCTCGTTTCAATGCCCGATGATCTTCTTTCGAACGATGTATTCATTTGGTATCTACCTAAGTTCTGAGGTGCACCGAGGATCTTGAAAGAAAATATTTAACCATTTCATTAGAAAAATAAACTTTAACTGGAACATTGTCTTAATTGTCAACGAGTGTCAAAAAAGGATATTCACATTTTCGGAACATATTTGTATTCGAGAATCTCTAGCAGAATGTTGCGATCAAATCTTAATGCTGGACCATCACATCGATTTCACACCACATTTATAAATAATCCCATTCGAAATACATTTTGGAGTGCAACTCATTGGAGATAATGCAAAACATTACATGGTAATGCTTTTCAACGAAAATATCAAAGTTATATTACGACTTACAATAACACTTTTAATCGAGAAGCTTATAATCGAACTGATTGAAAAATTAATTTTTTACTTAATCTAAATTTAAATATTTTACGAGCATTTAGTATTTACCAGCAATGAAGGGGAGGAAGTCTTAACAAATTCTATCTAGTTTTTGACGACTTAACAGAACCAAGAAAAAAGTCTTATAAATTAACCTATATGGAACCTTTTTACAATGACTGCCAACGTCGTGTCTTCTAAGAGTCTTTAATAATTTGAAATCGCCCAAAAGAGAAAAAACTAACAAACGTGATCGGAAGGATCCTATTTGTACTGTAAAGTTTTTTATTCAGTTTTTCAGATAGAACCTTTTTAGAGGAAACCTTTCCATTGTTGACCAAAAAATTAATTGTGGATCAAATCACATTTAAAGATTCAAACAAAGATCTACAGAAAAAGCTTAATCTGATTCAGAATCAAATCGAATTATGCAAGATTCTATAAATGGATAGTGGATCCGTAGTTTTGTGTATTGTCAACCAGCGTTGCCAGATATTTTTTTTTTGACAAAGCGGTATTTTGCAGCTTTTTGGGTAAAAAAGCATGAGTTTTTCGTTGAAAGCGGGACATAGTGAAAAAACGTATATAATCAGTAATTTTTACATACTTGTCTGCTAATTTGAGTTTTAAATTATGTTTATATGACAATAGATACCAAAAATAGCCATAGAAAATTTATTTTCATGAAAATACGTTTCTTTAACAATAACTGTCTGGTTAATTAGGCAGTTGAGTCTTCAGAGAAATATAATTATAAAACATATTATATAATTTAATTAAATAAGAATTATTTGTAAGAATTACTTATTCATATTTCTGTGAAGACATACCTTATTTTAAAGCTTCCTTTTTTACTGTAATATAAATGAAGAACTCTGCGCAGGATAGCTCTAGATTGAAGTGGATGAGTAATTCTGCCTTCAATAAATTTACGGAGCATTTGTTTCTGGCATCCGACGATTTTAAATTCATTTCGGAATAGCAGTTTGATGTTGGGATACTTAATAAGGACACTAGTTGAAACATATCATTTTTTGGAAACTGTTTAAAGTTGCCATTTCTGTGCAGTGGCTTCTTTATAATTTCCCATTATACGTCCAAGTAAAATATTACCTGTCAAGTTTAATAACGACACCCGCGCCTCCACCGCGCGCCGCACGGTCGAGTAATCTCCGAAAAGCGAGACTGAGCTTGTCCCGCGCGGGACATTTAATTTTGATTTCAAAATCGGGACGTCTGACAAAGCTGTTGACAACATACGGTAGACTTCTAGTTAACACATGCTGTAATATATCAACACGTTGTAAACTGATGAACATTCACATTGCGTCCATTCCCTTATCAAAAAAATTTAAACATTCCTAACCCATTTATGTATCCGTCGATAAACTTACAAGCACAATATACTCGTACTTGTCATCAAACTCCACACATGGCACATCAGAATCAATTAATTCACGACTCACTGGCACATATCGATAGTGCCTAGGTTTTGTGTTATGTGTGCATTTGGTGGATTTGGGCTATGGGTAAATATAGGACGAGTGAGATGTTATTTTGAAGGTATCGGAAATTATGATATCTTTGGCTAGAATGTTATTTGCTAAGTTGCTGAATAAGGAATTTAGTAAATAAGCAAAAATTTATCTGGTTATAAGGAGTCAATAAAACAAGGAAATCAGTGCCTAGACCGAAAACAGCATCGTCATAAATGCATCGCCAACACATCCTTAAATTTTCTTTAAAATAAGGCTGTTAATATTGTGCAAAAATCGTAGTTGTAAATATTATGTACATATAGTCAAATGTATGCAATTAAGCTATCCTCACAATCGTCGATTACAAAAGACGACAATACTGAGACGTTATCGTCTGTTGCTCATTCTACACTGATCCCTTTCATTTTTTCCGACTTGGGTTTTATTACACCCACAAGGCCTGTCCACTGTTCATAGGACCCAAATCCTTCCCTTGTATTTTTACACATTATCCTCATCCTTAATTGTGTTAAGATTTTCCAGGTCGACATTCTCAAGAGAAGGCCTGTCTTGAGATAGAAAAGTAACACTCGTTTTTAAATGAGTTAGACGATTTTATTTTCGTTTCCTCCGTGCCATAAGGTTTTCTAAGCACATTTTTGGAGCATCGTTAAAAGTATATCTGTTGAGTGCTCCTTGTATTCACGAGCCCTTCCCTTTCTAACGTTTGGAGTTTTTCAATAGATGACTTTCTACGTGTGATGGGTTCATTGAAATAAGCGTTTACTTAGTAATGGTGGATTTTTTCCTATTTTGCTTCAATTTTTAAGGAACGTCCGTTAATTACGTAGGGATTATTAAAACTGTATAAAAAATTATTGCTAGCAAATTTTTTTTACGTTTTGCGCTCAATGGAGGATACTCTACTTTTCCGGTCAGAATTGGACGTTTTAATATTGCATAATGTGTGTTTTCAATCCAGCATGTTCCCTCCCGTCTCGAAACCGATCTCGCAAAGTCATGACAGCTTTCACGATTGACAACAATACTTCAGCGTTAAAATAGCATTTCTCCAAGTAAACGAAAGAATGCCTGTGATTCAATTTTAAACGAGCTATGCTGGAGAATCTTTGAACGCTCACACGGTTTCGAAAACACACCATATATTCTCAAAAAAAATGCCGGAAATACAAAAGTGGTTTGCACCAGGTGTTCGCAAACTTCCAACAAACAAAGGATAGTTTAGATTGCAATATAATATACAAAATAATGCTTGATTTTAGAATATCTGCCAAACTAGTAAAGATTGCCAAATTAACGATGACTGATACATGATCCCAAGCGAAAGGTTGATGCGAGCTAACTAAAAGCGTCATAAGCACCTCAGGTCTAAAACAGAGTAATGACTCTTGAGTAACCTTATCACAAAAATCTCACTGGACTTCCCGCATTGCCTACTATTTAAATTCACCCAAATATTAACGTATGCTGATATCAATATGATGCGATTTATTCAGCGGCTAAGCTAAAGTTGAGGTTCAATGAAACAGGTTTATATTCATGACCCAAATAAGAAACCAAACGAAATATAACGACTGGCAGCTTTACAAAGGAAATAATTTAGCGTTTCTATGCCCAGGCACCATGTTGATACAGTAGTTCGCTCGCCATTTACATAAATAGCAAGTGATCAATTAGCGCTGTCATAAACTCTACAAAAAGCCATCATGTGAAAAATTGAAATGTTGGGATGAACTTTTTGGTGTAACTCATAATACACATAATCACTCTAAAATTCAACTTCAAGATATTTTATTTTGAATATTTTGTTGACGAACGGGGCTTTTCGAAAAAAAGCAAACTTTAATTGTTCAATCTATCAGAAACAAGTTTTCTTTTCAGATCATTCATTTTGAAAAAAATACAAGCGAACTGTTCATTTTATTTTGTTCTGATACTACAAATCAAGTTTAATGCTTGCAGTCACTATAGATTCTATGCATCAGCGCCGAAACTATTCTATTTGTATAATATAGCTAAATACATTTTCTCCAAATTATTCAATCTTCAGAAGAATCGACATGATTCATCAATGTTGTTGTGAACGCCTAAAATCCAAAACGAAACATAATATTCCAATCGCAATTAAGTGACAAACTAATAAACTTTCAAGCCAGTCGCGTATGTTTCTAGTTCATAGCCAATTTTAATTTTTAACAAATTCTTTGATGTAGGGCTCATACAAAATTACCAATTAAACATTGTCTTACCTCTCTTGATTCTTGTTCAAGTTGATCATACGTAAGGTCCCCATTGTCAGCAATCTGATCAAATTCGTTTTGGCTACTCGAAATGCTTAAATTGTCCATTTGTCCGATTAATCGTGACCAGTCGGGATTGTTTCTGGCCAGAGACTCAACTTGATGCCAAAGTTCTTCGCGATGAGAACTCTTTTCGCGTTCCCTAGAGCATTATTAAATCTGTCAGCATAATTGTTAACTAACTACTTGCTACGACTTACAACTGTTTCTCTTGTCGGTAATTCTTATTGCACTCATCAAATAATCTTTGATTCATTTCCATGAACAATTTCAATGCATTATAGATTAGACCATGAATTGTCTTATTCCAATGCGATTTCGAGTTTCGATACAAAGACGGGAACATTATTGGAAGTATTATTTGAGAATTATCGGCTATTAAAGACATGATGTACTCATTATTCCAATAGTACAATGCACGCTCGGCCACCTGAAAGTGTGGACTCGAAACGCATTTGGCTATTTGTCGGAAAAGAGGGACCATAACTTTTTGAAACTCAGCCGGTTCAATAACGTCGAGCAATTCCTCTAATTCATTTAAGAACATCACTTCCTTTGGACTATGGGTCTTCGGCCAAAATTTCAGCAGGCTCCTTTAAGAAATAGAGAATATAAAGTAAACGTGTTAGCTTGCAACAATATAACGCATAAAATTCGAGGCGTAGATACCTTATTACTGGTTCAGCCAGACTTTGATCCTTCTCCAGGAATTGTACGACACAGTACGTCAGTTGTGGATGGTATACTGATAAACTTTTCACTTTATGCAACGGTAATAGCACTTTCAATAAGAATTGTTTGTGTTCTTCTTTGAGTGGAAGTGCAAATCCATTAATAATACTTCCTAATATTTCTAATAGCTCGGCTATACCGTTATGATGTTCCGTTTCATAAATAAACCTACAAAAATAGATTGTCACGAATTGCTCCCGCCTGATCTAAAAGCAAACAGAAAGCAGTTGCGTTCTTACCTATAGAAAACATTGTTAATTTGTTTCCGAATGAACGCTCGTAAGCCCAGAAACTTTCCATAAATTCGATGCAGTACGGTTTTCAAGAAATCCCGCTCCCGAGGATCTTCAGAATCGAAAAGTTCAAGAAGTTGAAGGACAAATTGATGATCTATGTAGTGCTTTGCAATGTTTTGTTGGAAGTCGGGTGATTCTAGAAAGCGTAGGAACAATTCGTAAACAAATTGCAAATGAGGCCAGGATGCCTCAAGCGTTGGCTCATCTTCTTCCGGGTCGAATTCAGCCCCATTAGGATTTGATGATGGCGGCAATGTCCGAAACAGATTAACTGCGAACTAAAAGATAAAGGAAAATACATATATAAATAAAGTGTGGCATGTATAAGTCTGTTATTTTCCCCCCGAAAACACAAAAGTGCGGCGGGTATCTTTAAACGCTTTTTTAAAAGAACAGATTTTTTGTGTATTTTACTTTTAATTTAATACAATCATAATTTTTCATGGATTTCACAAAGATGTCCAATGAAATTCCAAACGGGGAAATGCACGCTCAGGAATAACCATAAAACTGAATTTTCTTGAGATTGCATATCATATATTCCAATAAATTGGATATTGTACATAATTTCTCCAATATTCGTTTAGGAAATCACTAAACCGTTTTCAAGTTCACCTTAACAGTTTACGTTTTGCATTCTGAGGAACGCCTCACATAGGTACTTAAAAAATTCCTTAAAGTTCGTCGACGTATCAAATGTAGATGGCATTACCACACACAGGTGTGAAGTGCCTTAAAATTCGCATAGATGAAAACACTACATTCATCTTTAACATGTTTATTTGTCTATTTATAATTCCAATTTAACTAAAACGTGTAATAGCCAAGCAAGGAGATTACGAGTTGCTGTGTGTATGCGTCGGCGGTCGTAACTGAACAGGACGAGATTTTCCTTTTTGTTTATCGTCTTTGACGTCTAGGTTCGCTGCTGTCGCAATGTCGTTTCTACAGGATCCCCCTCCAGACAATTCTACATTGTCGATTTGATGCCTTCGCCCAGCTGATCAACTGTGTGTATTTGTTGACACGTTATCGCGAAACTTAACTCGTTTAACATTGGGTCCTGCGTAGGTTCTTAGCGATGGTCGAGGTATTGTGAAGTTGTCGTTGTCGTCTTCCCGGACAGTATATGCAGGCTTGAATCTTACCGTGTTGATTGTTGTATGCCGTGAGATGACGAAAACACGATCGCTTATCCGCTCAATTACTTCGTGCGACCCCGTGTAGGGTAGTACGAATTTGTTCCGTCGTCACGAAAGAAAACATGTGAACTGCTACGCAAGTCCTAGAAGAACAATATTTTTTTCGGCTCGATGATGATCGACTGGTGAGGCACGTAATTGCTGCATATCTTTTCGAAATTTTTCGACAAAGATTTGTGGATCGTTGAGCAATTCTTCATTCAGCCATAGTTCGGCTGGTATACGCAGAGTTGTTCCGTGCACCATTTCAGCGGGTGAGCATTTTAGATCAGTCTTGATGGCGGTACGTAATCCCAGTAGCACTGTTGGATGCACTTCCGTCCATCGTGCCGTATCATGGCTTTTCAGTGCGATTTTCAAGGTCATGTGCCAGCGTTCTACCATTCCATTGGCAGCGGGATGGTACGGCGAAGTTCTGGTGCATTTACATCCCGATAGAAGTGCCAATGCCTTGAACAAGGAGGATTCAAATTGTGATCCTTGATCCGTCGTGATGATACAAGGTGATCCAAATCTGGAAATCCACTGCGTGTAGAATGCAGTTGCCACCGTGTCCGCTGTTATGTCCTCGATGGGTACGGGTTCTGGCCAACGTGTGAAACTGTCTATCATCGTGAGGATATAGCGCTTTCCGTTCGATGTTGGTAGTCAATGGACATGCTGTCAATGTGGACATGCTCAAAGCGTACACTTTTCTGCGTGAAACTTTGCGGCACATTTCGGACATGGCGACTTATTTTTGCTCGTTGGCACTGCAGACAAGTTTTCGCCCACTCGGTGATATCCTTGTCGATTTTTGGCCATACATGCTTCGCTCGGATCCGGTTGCTGGTTGCACGTCCTCCAGGGTGAGAAAGTTAATGGAATGCATCAAAAATTCGTCTGCTCAGCGTTTGCGGTATGTAGGGGCGGATGATTTCACCAAGGCAGCTATGCCAGGGGCCAGTACCCCCTCAGTCAAGCCTATTGGCGTTAGCGGCAACACTAAGGCAACGGCGAACAAACCGGCCCGAACTGTTGCTGGCGCGCCCTCCAACACCGCCTCTTCTTCAGGTGTTAAAAAGCAGCAGAAACCCTCTGTTATAGCTTACAGGGACAAAAGATCTTCCTTCAAAGTCCTGAAAAGCCTGAAAGATTTACCTTCTGATGGTCTTTTCTAGGACAAAATTTCCCTTGAATGGGCAACCGCCACAGTAGAGGCTCACAAAGCCTCTATTTCAAAGCAAGTGGCAACTCATAAAAGATGCAGGTCTAATGAGGCAGCCCTAAATCAGCAGAGTGCCCAAATTTCGGTCACCAAAAGACCAAGATTGGTCATGTCCAACCCTGTTAAAGGCAGGAGTTTCAGCGAAGCGGCCAAGGACAGCCTGGTATGGGCTGGACTTTCTCCAATCCCTCGACTTGGTTGAGAAGGAGAGGATGTCCTCATCGGACGAGGAGGCGGACAAAACCGTGTGGCGTGATGCTGAGGTTTCTCCAAATAAGCCTCCATCAGTCTAAGGCGGCATCTGCCGCACTGCTCCTCCACATGTCACAAAAAGGAGAGGAACTAATACTGGCCCAGGAACCTTGGGTTGTAGGAAACCGGGTTTGCGGGCTCAACATGAACCAAGAGCTTGCATAATCATAAAAGAAGGCGTGAAGTTTTTAACTTTGCACGATTTCAGTGATCAGGACACCGTTGCCATAGCGGTAAAGAGGTTCTAACGAACGAGCACTTGTATAGCACTATCAATGGATGGCATGTATCACATGAGTGCTCGTTCTCTGACCATCTATATACAGTAAAACCCGTTTAAAACTATTTCACAGGGACGTAACCAAAAACGCGTTTTAAGCGAGAAAGCGTATTATGCGGGATAGCGCAAATAAAACGTACTGTATTATGTGTTTTGTTCTTATTTCGTATATGTAGGTATTATATTATACATTTATCAATTACGTTAAATACATAGTGTAATTATAATTACGTTATTTAAAGTAATCACTTATTTTGACTTGAGAGAGCGATTTTGATACATTAGTAATTACAAGATTTTTAACATAATTTAGTTTTGCAATGCGTCTTCGTTTTTATTCAAAGAAGCTACATAGCGTCTTAAATCATTAACAGCTGATAATGCCTGGGCGTTTGACAAAATCGGAGTTGACTCATCTTCGTCTTCATCATTATCACTTAGGGTCTCTTTTCGTGTGTTATTCTCATTCTCAATAAGATCTTTAATTAACTGAATTTCGTACGGTGCCACATTTCATCAATGGAAGAATATCCAGGACAACCCTGCAGTATCATGAATTCTTCTTTTTTCCAACACGACGTCAACCTCGTTATTTTTGAAACCTGCTTTCTTGAAACAATTTTGAATGGTTTCAGGCTTAATTGCTTCCCATGCCGCTGCAATGTTTAGAATCGCATCATGCACAGTCAAGGGTCGATTGCTATCAGGGTCTTCTAGTTCTTGAAGATAGCGAGGTATTAGTCTTGTCTTAAAACTTTGTTTAAGGACCTTTATGATGCCTTGATCTATCGGTTGTAATTTGCTTGTCGCATTTGGAGGTAAGTGAACAAGCTTGATATTCTTTAGTTAAAAACGTTTAGGGTGAGCGGGCAGTTGTCAATAAATAGAATTATGCGTCTACATTTAATCTGGAAGTGATCATCTACAGCTTTTAACCAGTCGATGAAACGAATGCCGGGCATCGAAATTGTGCATCATATTTTACAGGGAACGATCTTAGGTTTTGAAACAACGTGGATTTTTCACCTTACCAATCACTAGCAAACGCAACTTTTCTGACCCATCAGAATTGGCACAGGCCAGCACAGTCAGTCTCTCTTTATTTGTTTTACCACCATGACACGTTTCTCCCTTGAAAACATAGGATTTATCTGGCATCAATTTAAAAAAATAAACCGAATTCATCCGCGTTAAAAATGTCTCGCGGTTCGTAATTTTGCAACAATTCGGGGTGTTGCCATTCATGTATCAACATATTGTTGTGCCACTGTCTCCGATTCCCCACTGATTTGACCGTAGACAATGCCGTGGCGATTTTTAAAACGATCTATCAAGCAATTTGAAGTGTTAAAATCAGTGATTTGTAAGCTTTCAGCAATTTTACGCGCGTATTACACGGGATGAAGATCGTATTAAGCGTTAAGAAATGTATGAAAACATGTGCCATGTTGCAGGGAGTGGCGTAAAATGGCGTATTATGCGAGAAATCGTATTAAGCGAGTTCTACTGTATAAGGTTTGATGTGGCTTTTGACCCTCCAATAAATCCAACCTTCATTAACAAAAGGTGGATGGATTGGGTCAAATACCAATCAGTATTCGAGTCTGCGCTTGAAGGTGAACCTCCAAAGATTAAAGACATATGTGGTCTTGAAGCCGTTGGGACCCTTACATCGGCCTTCAATGAAGCAGCAACGTCTGCATGTAATCCAACTAAGCCTAGGGGGATGTATAAGCCCCCATGGTCGAACAGTAACATTGCGGAGCTACGAAAAGAATGTAGGAAGTCCTTTAATCGGGCTAAAGAATCCAAGGACTGGTCTTCCTATAAACTCAAACTGAAGGAGTTTAAATGCTCCATTAGAAAAGCAAAACGCACCTCGTGGAGAAGTTTCTGTGCAGAAATAGAACACTCCAAGGATGTCAGTCGTCTGCGAAAAGTTATGACGACCTCCCCCTCATTTTTAGGGACTGTCAAAGACGCAAATGGAGTCTGGACGAAATCCAGCTCCGAGACTCTGTTCGTTCTCGTGGATACGCACTTCCCGGGCAGTGAGGGTGTGACTGACAAAGCGGATGCGCACACGCTCCCGGATTGTATGCCAACTACTGTGCCTGTAAATGACAGGCTCCTACGCTGGGCACTCAGCTCATTTCAACCCTTCAAATCTGCTGGAATGGACAACATCTCAACTGTTGAGATCCAACAGGGAATCAATATAGCGCTTCCATGGCTAAGAGCCATCTTTAAAGCATGTCTACAGATGGCTTACATTCCACAGCGATGGAAAAAATAGTCTTCATACCCAAAGCGGGCAAGACATCCCACTCCTCACCTAAGGACTATAGACCTATCAGCCTCATCTCTTTTCTGCTGAAAACTCTGGAACGGCTGATAGAGATTCATTTGAGAGCTACTCTGAAACCACTCTCTAATGCGCAGCACGCATACACAAACGGGAGATCGGTTGAAACAGCTTTTCACTCGTTCACAAGCTACATCGAAAAATCGCTAAGCGTCAAAGAATATACGCAGGCGGTTTTCTAGGCATCGAAGGTGCATTCAACAACGTCAGCCACAAGGCTATTCAGAAGGCACGCGAGAAAAACAATGTGGATGATAGACTGATTGATAGGTTTATCATGCACACACATCAACTGCTAAGCAGCAGGAGCATCAACTTCACACTAGGAAGCAGCATCCTAAGAAGGCAGACGTGCAGAGGCACCTCGCAAGGTGGAGTGCTATCACCCCTTCTATGGAACCTATTGGTGGACAAACTCCTGTCAAAAGTAGAAGCGACTGGCTGCAAAGTCGTAGCCTATGCCGATGATGTTGCAATAGCAATATCGGGCAAATTCGTTACCACTCTTTCTGAAAGACTAAACTTTGCCCTGGATACTCTTACCCAGTGGGGCCAAGAATGCGGTCTAAAGATTAATCCATAGAAAACAGAATTTGTGCTGTTCACGAGAAGGTACAAAATTCCACGATTTGTCCCACCCAGACTCGATGAGACAAGCCTCATACAGTTTCATCAAGTTAAATATTTGTGCCTAATTCTGGATGCCAAGCTCGCGTGGAAAGCGAATATAGAAGAAAGAGCGCGCAAAGCGGCATGCGCAATCTACTGCTGCAAAAGAGCCCTGGCTCTATACGGCGATAGTGGAACAATCCTTCTGTATGGCGTAGTTATTTGGTGGCCAGCTATGGCGAAGTCATCAAATGTAAACCTGCTAAACAAGATCAGAAGGATTGCAGCTATTGCAATTACCGGGGCTCTACGCACCACCCCGACAAAGGCATTGTTCATGCTATTAAATTGGACCCAACTGAGCTACTCACGAGACAGCAGGCCAAGTGATCTGCGGTTCGGTTGAAAGCTCTACGTCTCTGACATGAGAGGAGCAATGGCCACTCCACAATACTACGAAGGAATGGACCAACGCCAGGGAAGGTAGACCTCGCATCTCCGTTTCCCTGTTTTCACCATGGTTTCAAGTCAATCATCCCGAGTAGGAGTGAATGGACCATAGAAAGATGTGAGATACAGGAACTAATCGACATTTACACTGATGGATCAAAAATGGACGGAAGAGTTGGCTGTGCCGTTTTCTCAGAACAGCTAGGTCTGAAACTATCCTTCCAGCTTCCAGACCACTGCAGTGTTTTTCAGGCAGAGGTCATTGCGATTTACAAGACAGTAGACTGGCTGAAAAACCAGAAAATTTCCATAAGAAATTTAAACATTTTCTCTGACAGTCAAGCTGCTATCCAATCACTATCCAGCGTGCATACCTCATCCAAAATTGCAATAGAATGCCGCTCACTACTGAACATGATATCGCTTCATTGCGAAGTGATTCTTTGTTGGGTATTGGGGCATAGGGATATACCGGGCAGTTGCCAAACAGACACCCTAGCAGGTGCTAGCACTGAGCTCCAAGAGTATACACTTACACCCCAAGTCGACCAACCTCTAGCCTCCATAAAGCTAGAATTCAAGCAATAATACATGGAGGCTGCAAATAGGGCCTGGCTACTTGAATTAACCTGTAGAACAACCAGGCAAATTTGGCATGCACTGTGCTCCAAACGCACCAAGCGGCTTCTTAACACGAGCCGCGAAACATTGAGTTCCATCGTATCCGTACTGACGGAGCACTGTCTAATTGGCAGAAACGCAGAAAGATTTGGTGTTCCTTTCAACGATTTCTGCCGAAATTGCAGATCGGAAGACGAGGAAGAAACCATCCAACACTTTCTGTGTGAGTGCCCAGCACTATCCAGGAAACGCATGCAAACCTTACGCTCACCTTTCCTGGACAGCCTCACGGAAGTAGCCGAGAATCTAAATGGTTCGCGTCAACCTGTAGGTTCTAGTGCCGTCTCAATCTTTTGTGGTATCACAATGGGCACAATGGCCTAAGTGAGCCATCTTTGAAGAAAGGAGGCTGACACTACAACCAACTAGCCAAGTCGTTCTTAAGCCAAGTAGGACTGTTGTTGAAACTCCTATCCAGTTACTAGTTTCGATCGACGAAATCTTTCTCATTCCAATTGCAAATGGATGGTAAGCTGTCGTTCTTATGTGTTTACATCCCAAAATGCATGACAATGCTTGGAACAAGGAGGACTCGAATGGGCTTCCGTGATCGGTTGTAACGATTCGAGTAGTGCCGAATCTGGATATCCAGCTGTTGTAAAATGTCGCTGCCATAGTTTCTGCCGAAATTTCCGCTAACGAGGCACCTTCAGTCCACCGCAAAAAACGGTCGATGACAGTCAGCACATAACGGTTGTTGTTGATTGGTTCAAGTGGCTCAACCAAGTCTTTATGTACATGGTCGAAGCGATTGCCCGGTGAATCGAATTGAAGTGAAAAATTCGTGACAAGGCGGCTAACTTTCGATCGCTGACACTGCAAGCATGTTTTCGACCAAGTTTTAATGTTATTTGTGGCCAAACGAATTTTTCTCCTAGCATTCGACAGGTTGCACGACCACTTGGGTGCGATAATCCGAGGATGGATTTGAATGCTCTTCGTCGGAGAGACTTTCGGATATAAGCACGGATATTTTTCGTTGAAATGTCACAATACACATCCTTCCCGTTGAAAAAAAACGTTTTCAGTTTAAGGTACTAGTCCACTTTACAAATTTAAGAAAGATTTTTTTGGGCATTTTTCGACTCCTTAGAACTTCAAAAATGACCTCCAGAATTTTTTTTTCGAAATTCGAAAGTTTAATATATAAATGGCGACTTTGAGTGTGTGCGTGTTTCGTCTCTTTTTAGGTGTTCGGTCAGCTATCGGACGCGTAGCGTCTCTTTTATACCCCTTCTCTAAAATACTGGTTTCTCCTATATACATTACATTTGCGACTTTATTGTATGTGTTCAATGTTTGCTTAGACTTCTACATATCAATTGCGTGCTTTTGAAAAATTGTCAAATTTTTCATTTTTCACAAAATGTTTGTCAGCGAAATGGAACAAAAACATCAAACACGTTTTACGCAAAACAACGTTTTTAACATGGCAGACAGATAATCTCCGGATCTACCGAACCGATTTCCAAAAACTTTGATGTGTTTCATTTGTTACAATTTATTAGACCGTAATCCACCAGAATATTAGCAAAAACTAAAAAAAAAGGATTTTGGCGTGAAAAAAACTACGGAAAAACGGTCGATTTTTGACATTTTTTTCACAAGTCCGCCATTTTTTTTAAACTGATTTTTTTGAAAACGGTGATGGATTACGGTGTAAGAGACCTTGCTTTTTGAAGTGCCGTTTAAATTTTTTGTTTTAGATCTACCAATCCAAAGATTACCTATCCGCCGTCGAGTAACGATTTTTTCAGACCTTAATTTCAGCGCCCTCTATAAAAGAGAATTATGGATAAAAAATTAAAATTATATATTTTTGCATTATTTGAACATGAAATAATACTATAAAAAAACATTCATGTCAATATATAATAAAGTTTTTGAGAAACAAATGCTTGAAAAATGGTCTTTTTCGCCTTCTTTTTTCTTCCTTAAGCGACGTTGCCGCGTTTGACAGCTCCTTAAGCTCTTCGTCGTGTTTTTGGGCTTCCGAAACTTCGAATATATCCAAAGATACCAGCGAAATTGAGTCTATGCGTGATTATGCATCGGCTGCAGTATTTTTCGTCCCGTGGGTGTGTACAATTCCCGTAGTGAATTGAGAAATATACACCAATCGCCATTGCTGCCGAGATGCCGCTTTTGCGGACCTTTGAAAGAATGCGAAGCTCAACGGTTTGTGGAATGTCTTTATGACAAAATTTCAACCATCGATTTGCTCGCGGAAATACCTCACAGCAGAATGAATAGCCAGAAGTATTTTGCCTTAGACGGTGTATCCTGCTTGCGCACTAGTAAACGTTTTCGAAAAGTTTTCGAAAGGTTGCCAATCATTGTTGTGATATTGTTCGAACACAGAACCCATTCCAATGTCACAAGCATCAGTTGAAATTGCTAAGGGAGAATTTGGTTGTGGATGATTGAGCACCGATGCATTAGCTAACAACAATTAGTTACTTTCAAAAGCAGAATTGTCTTCAGTAGTCCATACGATAACGCGTTTATGGTTTTATCTACTGCCGCACAAGTAATCATTTAGCGGTGCTAACACGTTCAGCAAACCTGTGCTTTGTTGCAAACTCGAAAAATCCGAAGAGCGTGATGACGGCGTTTTTTTCTACATCTTCTTCTACGACTAAAATTTGGTGGTAAGCTCGAACTAGATCTATCGTTGAAAATGTTCGCTTCCAAAAAGATTGTGGGTGAAATTTACCACGTTGGCTATTGGATCGATCTGGCATTGTGACGGCGTTAAATCTGCGGTAGTCGCCACACGGTCTCCACTCTCCCGAAGATTTTGGAACTAAGTGAAGAGGGCTAGCCAATGGGCTGCCCGATGGTCTGCAGATGCCTTTTTCTAGCATGAATTTAAATTCTTTTTTGGTGGCCATATATTTATGATGATGACAGTTCCCGATCGTTTACCAATAGCCAATATGAAAGACTTTACTCATAATCTGACAGCAAAAGCAATATTTTCAACGATAGACCTTATAAGTGCCAGTTGCCGAAGATTTGTGTAAGACTGTCGTGATCACACCATTTGGACTCTTCGAATTCTTTTACATGCCCTTTGGTTTACGAAACGCTGCCCAAACATTTCAAAGATACATGGATATGGTACTATCGGACCTGGACTTTTGTTTCGCATATCTGGATGAAATTTTAGTAGCATCCACCGAATAGGAAGAATACAAAAGGTATGTTCAAATTTTATTCGCTCGACTTGCTCAATTTGGAGTTAAAACCAATCCAACAAAATGTCATTTTGGAACACTACATGTCGATTATCTGGGATACGTAATAAACCAAAAAGGATTTGAACCACCATTTCCATCAAAAGTCGAAGTCATTCAAAATTTGGCTAAGCCACATACAATCGCCGAGCTGCGTCGTTATTTAGGAATGCTAAATTTCTATTGCAAATTCCTCGAAGGTGCAACAGAACTCCTTTTATTATTAATTTCATTTTGGAAAATTGAAAGCCAACGACAAAGCCATCATCCGATCCGACATCCGATATGGAAATATCATTAGAACAAAGTAAACGTCTACTTCAAACCACACTACTTTGAGACCCTTTGCCGAATGCGCCATTAATTTTGTCAACGGATGGTTCAGATTTCGCCGTGAAAGCTGCACTTGAACAATACGTAAATGGTGTATGTATCCCCTTAGGGTTTAATTCAAAACTGCTTAGTAACACACAGAGAAGATATAGTACGTACAATAAAGAATTGCAAGCCTTATTCAGGGCCATACGAAATTGTAAGCCGATTCACAGATCGGGTTTACAAAATCATGGTCGAAGGGAAAGAACGATTGAAACCCGCGTTTATATTAAACAACGCGATGGATTATTTACCCGACAAAGCTGCATACCCGATGCAAGCAGCAGGATCGTTCCGCCAAAAACCTATCTTGGACCAAAAATGTAGCGACATCACGTCAGCCTGCTGCGAAAAATTAAATTGCATACATAACTCAGTGCAGCCGGTGTAAATGTATCGCACCGCCATCTTTCATCTAAGTTGAGACAGGACAAACAAGGATGTCTCTCACTATTATGTCAACTGCGCGTCGTGCTAGATCTATTCAATTCATTCATTCAAGTATAATCTTTTGCAAATTAATAATTTGTCTTCAGGAATTATTAGTTTCATTGTAGTAAATACTTACACCTGCATGGTGCCTCTAACAACAACGTAGCCGCCTGGATATCATAGCAATAATTGAAAATATTTTACAATCTATGACAAGAAGCTTTTTTCACTAATAGGACCCCGTATGAGATAGACGCAGACGCGGCGTTTCAAATAGTCACTGTAAATTTTTATGTGTAAATACAAAACGAACTTAAAATACATATAAGTTAAAACTATTCTCTCGTGTTTAAATGTAGTGGTAGATGGTAGTAAAAAAGGCATTTTCCTCCTTTTTTATTCATTGCTATTTTGCGGCAAGGGTAAAAAAACTAAAATAATTAACCAGCCATATCTTATAGAAAATTTAATTACGCAACTTTTATTTCACCACAAATTTGCTCTAAAATGAATCGTTTTAAAGTTAGAAGAGAGAAAAGTAGGAAAAAATCGATGTTTTTATAATTTTTTAAACATTTCGATTTATTTATCAATGTTCCCGACTTTTTTGAGAGGGAGGATAAGTCAATTATTGTTATACAAGTTACTCCACAACTTTTTCTGCAAAAATTAGACTGCCCACTCTCAACAGCCAAAGAAGTCGCTTTTTACAGATCCGCATTGGTCTACTAGGATAGTTTTCGAAAAAATTCACTAGTTTGCAAGCAGGATACAGCGTCTACGACAAAGAATTTCTAACTATACATTCTGCTGTTAAGTACTACTGCGAGGAAAGTGGTGTCTTTCCTCGCAGTAGCTTTGAATTCTTTCAAAGGTCCACAAAAGAGTCATCTCGGCAGCAATGGCGACTGGTGTACATTTCTCAACTCACGTGCACACACGGGACGAAAAATACTGCAGCCAATGCACTATTGCGCATAGACACAATTTCGCTGGTTTCGTTGGATATATCCGAAAGTTTCGGAAGCCCAAAAACACGACGAAGAGCTTAAGGAGCAACGTCGCTTAAACTGAAAATGTTCAAACGAAACGCGCACACACTCAAAGTCGCCATTTATATATTAAACTTTCAAATTTCGAAAAGATTTTTCTGGAGGTCATTTTTGAAGTTCTAAGGAGTCGAAAAATGCCCAAAAAATCTTTTTTTAAATTTGTAAAGTGGACTAGTACCTTAAACTGAAAACGTTTTTTTTCAACGGGAAGGATGTGTATTGTGACATTTCAACGAAAAATATCCGTGCTTATATCCGAAAGTCTCTCCGACGAAGAGCATTCAAATCCATCCTCGGATTATCGCACCCAAGTGGTCGTGCAACCTGTCGAATGCTAGGAGAAAAATTCGTTTGGCCACAAATAACATTAAAACTTGGTCGAAAACATGCTTGCAGTGTCAGCGATCGAAAGTTAGCCGCCTTGTCACGAATTTTTCACTTCAATTCGATTCACCGGGCAATCGCTTCGACCATGTACATAAAGACTTGGTTGAGCCACTTGAACCAATCAACAACAACCGTTATGTGCTGACTGTCATCGACCGTTTTTTGCGGTGGACTGAAGGTGCCTCGTTAGCGGAAATTTCGGCAGAAACTATGGCAGCGACATTTTACAACAGCTGGATATCCAGATTCGGTACTACTCGAATCTTTACAACCGATCACGGAAGCCCATTCGAGTCCTCCTTGTTCCAAGCATTGTCATGCATTTTGGGATGTAAACACATAAGAACGACAGCTTACCATCCATCTGCAAATGGAATGAGAAAGATTTCGTCGATCCTTAAAAGCAGCGATTATGTGCCACGAAACTAGTAACTGGATAGGAGTTTTAACAACAGTCCTACTTGGCTTAAGGACGACTTACAAAGAAGACATAAAATTTTCAGCAGCAGAAATGGTATATGGAATTACACTGCGAAAGCCAGGTGAATCATTCACTACGGACAATCATCCCAGCGATCCGGAAATGTTTGTATCGCAGTTCAAGCAGGACATGCGTCGTCTCCAACATACACCAGTGGCGCATCATATAAGTGAAAGCTCATGGGGTTTAAGGACTTGGCCAAATGAAGTCATGTATTTCTTCAGATTGATGCTGTTCGACGACTTCTTCAACAGCCGTATACAGAACCATATCTCATCATAGCACGACCGTAAATACTATCGACGTTGGAGGAAAAGAAGTCAACGTTACAACGGAAAGAAACGTGGTTACCTGACAAAAAATGTCTTCACATCACGGGCTTCTTAGGCTACGGCTTACGATGAGCTTGCCCTAAAGCCCCCATAAACGTACTAGTCACTAGGTGTAACAAGTATGGGTACTGCTTGTTACAACGGAAAAGTTGAAACCGGCATACATGTTGAATGAAGAATTGAAAGAACCGCTGCCGCCATCTCTAATGATAGTTTTACGCGGCCTTCCACCAAAATTTACACTTTTCACTCCACCCATGTTTTTATATTTCGTAATCCATTTTAAAATTAAAGATTTGTTTATATTTAACGATTTGGCAATCTCTATTTGGGTTTTGCCGGAATAATATAGCGAAATTACGTTTGATTTGAATCTATTATCGTATTGATTACGCTGCATTTTCAATTTTATTATTGTTAGACACAACTAAGCCCAAAGGGAAGACGATCTTTACTGATCTAATTGACACGAGCATCAGAAAAAACAAAAAACATCGGGAAATCCCCGTTATCTTTTGTTCTAATTGGGAATCGTAGCTGCGTTTTGAAAGTTGCTTAGATTTTGCACAGCCTTTTTGTTGTTGTATTTGGTTTTGGTTTTTTTTATAGAACAGTTAAAATACTGATGTCCTTTTTTTATTGCAGAGCTTTAAGCAACATGCTAACGTGTAAATTAAAAACAAAATAGGAAAAAAATCTTTATATTTTGATTGCAATTTTCCCTTTCATTCCGACATGTAGTGAGTTGCTTATGTTTTGCACAGCACTGTATATGATCAAGCATCTTCATAATAACGATGTGAGTAGGTATCAACGGATATGTTAGGTTTCTCGGGAAATTATAGTAATGATTGAGAATACCGCACGGTATATAGAAATGAATCCTGCAGGATCGTGACAAACAAATTCAATACGAATAATTGAAAAAAGCGTCGTTCCCACAAAAAATAATAACTGCTAATGCTATTGCAGTATGTCGAACCATTTCGCACTTCTTTTATTTCTTTATTTGTACACAATGCTTCTACTGCATGGTAGCACCAATGCGTAAATTTCTTGTTTTAATCCCATTACCAGAAGCAGCAGCCCTAATTTTCATGAAATTTGAGCGTCGTTTCGGTATCAGTTTCGTCATTTTCAGAAGGATCATACCAGTAGTCTATATATCTTGCGCCGGGCCCATGGTACAGAAAAACTAGGGGAATGGTGAAATCCGTGCTTCCGTATATGTGAGTGGGGAACCTTCAGCCTCTGACGTCATTAGTATGACTGTCAAACGATGTGTAATTGTCACTTTGACAGCATAGAGCGAGAGTTTTGCCTTTCGCACGAATATTTTAGATATATATTCTTGGTGGAATAACTTTCGTGATGAATCTTGTGTATTACCAATTAGTGAAGAGTGACACTATGGCAACCACATTTAAAGCTGAGAATTAAGTGCAATAAACAATGAAGTGTGTTGTGGCTTTTTGCTCGAATTAATCGCATTCTCGGCCGGCAGGAGTTTTTTTATATGTAAGTATATCTGAAATTTATGTATTTAAAGTCTGCGTAAGTTTACCGAGTATATTTCAGTCAAAAAAAATGCATTTGGTAGCGTTGAGTTTGCTTGGAATAATCTTTGACAGTTGTGCTGGTACTGTCAAAAAATGCACAATAACATTATCAATGTTGGCTCAAATTAGTTCAATATAATAGTCAATAAATTTCATGAATTATATTTATTTTTATTCGACTTTTACTAACGATAGCATCTTAAATTTGTAAATAAAAATTTCTAAATTAATCAATTAATTAAAAATTTCGCAATATTAATACTCTTTAAGGATATTTTTTCATATAATTAATTGCTTTGTTCTCCTTAAAGCTGTGAATGTCTGGCCGAGTTTATCGATCCTTCTAATTATTCTTTCTGTATAATATTGGGCTGTTTCCTTGCTTCAAGTTGAAATTGATGATAGATTACAGTGGTAACCAATTAACGCTTCTTATATATCTAATGATGTAGCTACTACTATGCTCATTTAGTTTACGCTCAACATAAGCTTTTATTCTGGATAGCAATTATATTTTCTTCGAACTTTTCACAAATGAAACTTACGAAATTCCAAACATTTTCGGAACTCCCGCGTTTTATTTGCCCATTACAATGTAACGTTAACGTCAACAAGTTAGTGTCACAACTACACTCATAAAAGTCAACTACACTCATCAAATTTGCTGACGTTCAACTCCTGTGTTTATAACCTTCTTGTTGTCAGGTCATATCGACGTGAGTCGGATACTGCAAACCGGAGAACGGCGCGACCCGAGAAATCATGTGCATTAAAAACTACTCGACTGAAATAGAGTCAATACTTCAAAAAGGGTTTGCAAAAGTTGCTCCGGTTTTATTTTTCAAAATTTCCCCACTCTTGTTTATACTTCCATAGAAGCTTTTAATATCAGATTTTAGTATCTGACTAGTCAGTTTGTTTATTTCTTCTTTATAGGTTCTATTGCTAACATCCATATTTCTGTTATTTCTTTTTAATAAAATATATCTCAATGTTTGAAAAATTCAAACAATTATCTTTTATTTGGCATTGTAGCAATGAGTCAGTGAACTGAAGACTTATTTTATTTATGGGGCTCTAGCCTTTCGGTAGTACTTCATACCGATTATTTTGTTTTCAATCAGATTGTCAAACTTCAAATGTTTATCACACAATTATTTTATTTACATGCTCCTCAAAGCATCAAGTCTTTCCTCAAACACCTGAAAAAAGTACATAACAGGACGAAAAAATATGAAGATTTAAGTTTTAACTTAAAAAATAAAATGGAAGTTGAAGACACATCCTATACATCCTCATAGTTCAGTTTTTCATTTGTTCACGTATCCAAGTTATAACAATCCTCTGATATTTTTTGGTATCGAAACCAATCATATTCAAATTCTCTCTCGTATAATGCGCGATGGGGTAAATCTGTAATAAATATTAATGTGAAAGAATTAAAACTAAACACCAAACGTTAATTACAAGGTGTTATTACTGTATACGTAAGTTTTTCGTCAGCAGTTCATAATTAATATGTAATAGCGGAAAATGTTTCCATAATTCAGTGTATCCATGATATCTGCACCTACATACATATTTTGATTCCATTTATTTATTATCAGGTTGATGAAAATGATACTTGGGTTTCGCCTATCAACGCCTATGTCAGATAAGAGAAATTGATAATACGTTGACGTATTTTCACCGACGTCGCTCGAAATAAATGAGGTGGAAAATGGTATGCCTTCTGAATTACGAACAGGTTTCATACTCCATTGTTATAAAGAATTGTTTTGATTCATGCTAATCGAAAGTTCGATTGATTTCCATTTTTTGGGTGAAGTGATTTGAACGCATATAGTGTTTGTTACCCCATTGATATCATTATTATCGCTATTTAAAACGATAGTAGTTTCAAGCTAAAATAAATATATTTTGATCACTGAACCTATGTATTTTCGAAAGTAAAAAAAAATCAAGAATACTACCACATTTTGGCCTTTGTGATGATTAAAATGTTAAATATTTATTTTTTTGAACCTTATCGGACCGACAAAAGTCTCCTTTTCAAGCATTTCTGTAGGGCTTCGTGGCATTATTTATTTTAATTGAGTTTCTTTCTTTCGAACACACATCCTAATCAGATAAGTTGCTATGTACTGTAAATATACTATGTTTTTTTTATTGAAGCGTAAATGTTTATTATGAAAACGATTCTACTTAGTCTCTCCATTAAGAAGTACTGATGGTCACCACCGGTGTAAGAGAGCTGCCAACAATGAAGCTGATAACTTTGTTTAGAATCAATATTTTTATTTGAGAGTTCGTGAAAACTGCTTAAAATTTAGTAAAATATATATACATGATATATACATTTTATATATAAATATACATAAAATATTGTAAAACAGTTCAACATTTTTGATTCCAAAATGTTGAATTTTTCGTCTTTGACTAGCCCCAAACCCCTTAATACTACCTTGATCAAAAATTTCCCGGAATTTATTCAGAAAATTAAAAATACAAGTTTATTCATCTAAATCTATATTGTCCCCTTCAAAGTAGTCCCCATCGACTGCAACACACTTATGCCAGCGCTTGGTCCAATCCGCGAAACATTTTTCATATTCGGTTTTCGGTATGTCCATCAGTGCTTCCTGCGATTTTTCCATTACTTCCTCTCGGCTGCTGAAACGTGTCCCCCGTAACGATTTTTTTACTCGATTGAACAGAAAGAAGTCACAGGGAGCCAAATCAGGTGAATTCGGTGGCTGTTGGATGGTATTTGTTGCATTTTTCGTCAAAAATTGCGAATAATGATGGCACTGTGCGACGATGCGTCATCATGGTGCAAAATCCACGAGTTTTCTGCCCACAGTTCTGGTCTCTTCCGACGAATTGCTTCGCGCAAACGTCTCATAACGCCCAAATAATACTCTTTGTTTACTGTCTGGCCTTCTGGCAAAAATTCATGATGCACAACACCGTTGTAATCTATGAAAATCGTGAGCATTGCCTTCTTTTTTGACTGAAAACGACGTGGTTTTTTGGTCTCGGCTCTTTTGGTGAACGCCATTCACTTGCCTGATGTCTGGATTGCGTGTCGTACTCATAAACCCACGTCTCGTCTCCAGTAATGATCCTTTTGATGAATGTGGGATCGGAATCAGCCTCGCAAATCATGTCTTTTGCGACGTCAACACGGTTTCTTTTTTGCACGAAATTGAGCTGTTTTGGCACCAACTTTGCTGCTACACGACGGAGACCCAAATCATTAACCACAGTGTTTTGGACGGATCCATAGGCAATGTTCAAGTCCTCAGCTATTTCTCTGATGGTCAGTCGAGTTTGGATCGCCACGGCACCCACAACTGGCGACCCCGACGTGATAAGGTCTGACTACAATTGACGTCCGAGCCCGGACGTCGGCCTGGGATGGTACGCACCCTCTCACTTACAGCTATGCTCAATTCGACATACGTTCCGTCAAAGTGTGAAACGTTTCGTGAGAGCTTACGTCGAAGTTGATATCTTCGTTAAGCTTGAGTTTCTCGGGTCCGGACTCGAGGAACTTTAGCTGACGTGCTGAAAGTGAGGTTAGTATTCACTCGAAGTGAGAAGAAAGTGATTTTTAAATATGAAGGACTGTGAACTGTGATTTAGGAAATTTTATGAATTCGGTGGATTAATGAATGAAGTGAGTGAAGGTAATAGAAGATAAAAATCGTTCAGTGTCCAGGCAATCTTCCACGATCGAAATATTATCAAGCTAGGTTTCTACAAATGCGGGACAATCAGTTTTTCGAATTAAATTTTTAACTTCCCAGTTCCCTATGGGAAGTTATTGTAATGGGGTCGATTTTGCAAATCCCAAATTTTGACATATCTCCACGTTTTAAGGTCTCTAGAATCCAAATCCATCGTTTTTAGAGAGATGTCTGTGAGTGTGTATGTACGTTCGGAATTATTTTTCGTCTTAATTATCTCGAGAACCAAAGATGGCATTGACGTGGGACCGGTTTCATTCGACGCGTAATTACTTAACTTAAAACTGAATGACTTTTCAGCAAAATCGGTTGAGCCGTTTTTTATTAAGGATGGAAAAAACTGAAAAACGACTAAAAATTGCTTATTTTTAAACTGTTGATACGCACTATTAATTCGTGCAGATACGAAATACCTCCATGGTAATGTTGTTATTATCGTGCGTTTTAGCAAAATTGTGATCAAATTTGTAAAATATGTTATTTAAAAAAAAAAAAAAGATTAATTTATAAAATTGCAAACTCATATTATCAGGTTTGGGTAAATGGGAGTAGAGACGCATATGCAGTTAATAATTGGATATTGTTATAAATAATTTAATATTGTTGTTCGCATATTTTCTAAGTACATTCAACCCGCGCATTCCCAGGTATGCAACGACCATGCATCTGAGGGAATGCCCAGGTTGAATACCCACGCGAGCAATGCAATGTGCAAGCGTGCACATTACCCAATTTCCGTTCGTACTTTCGCTGACCCACTTCTGTTTGTATCTGTACTTTAGACTAACGAATATTGACCTGCCAGCGGCATTGTGCTGACAGGTCAATTATTGATCTATAAATTAAAGAAATTGACGCCGCTCGCCGGAGTCAATCAAATCAACTACATCGTAAATTGTGTGTTTTCATTTGTCTTCCCGATATATTCCTCTTTTCGTTTTACAGCGTAGGTACATATATCGCTCTACAATTTAAGGATTGTAGAGTTAGTTGAGCCTTAAACATCTCGATATAATTTAAGGATTATAGCGAGGTTTAAGGTACCTGCAATCACTATAATTTAAGGATTATAGTACATCTAGGGTATCTCCGCCCCATCACCAGTGGGATATATTCCAACATTGGTCCGTCGAGCCGGATATTATCCCGGCGCAATATTAGCGACGAGAATTTAACGTCGCAAACCTAGTGTTTTGAGTTCAGTGTCGTGTGTGTTTATCAAATAGTGGGCAAATTCGCGCTTCACGATGGCTACAAGTGGAAGTATCGAAAATGCCAATGCTATCGACACTCAGCGACATAGCCTGGAAGAACTGCAAAGGTTTATTAAAAACCACAAGAAGGACTCCAAAGCTCGATACAGCAAGGAGTATTTCGAGTTAAAGGCTGATACTTTGGCTAGCAAATGGCAAGCATGTGAAGAGTGTCACTACAGGGTCAAGTTGAGCATGGCTGGCGATGCTAAAAAACTCATCGATTACATGACTGAATTCGAGGCAGCTGAGGCGTTGCACGATGAATATGCGGTCATCTTCAGATCGCGACTGAAGGAGTATGACGGTTCATCTAGAGATACAGGATCACAAGGACCTGCCGCAACCCAGCTCAGTAATGAAGCGGATCTGCCGTTAGAGCGCATCAAGATCCCTCATTTTCATGGGAATTACGCAAATTGGGCGTCATTTCAAGACCTTTTCTCCACTTTGGTTCATAAAAGTGAGAGACTTAGTGCTGTGCAAAAGATGCATTATCTACGGGCATCAGTGTCGGGCGAGGCCGAACAGCTCATCAAGCATTTGAGTATTACGGGCAGCAACTACGAGGCGGCTTGGGCGTTGATGTGCAAAAGGTATGACAACAAGCGCGTAACTGCAAACGCACTGATGAAGCTGCTTTGGGACATTAAGCCTACAAGTTCTAATAACGCCAGTGGTGTTAAAAATATGCTCAACTTAACGAATGAAGTTTTGAGTGGTATGCGAACTGTAGCAGGAAATTTGGGCGATGTAATGCTTACTTATCATCTGCAACAACGCTTAGATGGGGAAACTTCTCTCGAATGGCAGAAGCACATTGGGGCTTCGTACGAGATTCCGACAATATCGCAGTTTGTGGAGTTTCTCACACAACGTCTAGTGATCCTAGAAGCCACAACAAACACGGAGAAACGTCCGAAATATGGCGTTCATGTCGCGGAAGTCAGCAGGACTGACTCATGTAAAGTTTGCAAGGGTAGTCATGGCACGCTGCAGTGCTCCAAGATTCGTGAGGCCAATGTAAGAAATCGAGTCGAATTGGTTAAAAAGCACAAACTATGCTTCAACTGTTTGCGCAGCGATCATGCTGTTTCGACATGCTCATCAAATAAGCGATGCAGATTTTGCAACAAAAAGCACCATAGCTTGTTGCATATTGAACAACTACCAGAGGAGATAAAATCTCAGAATTCAAATCCTTCAACTTCGGCTCTCAACGCCGTCACTAAGAAAGACGAAGCTCATTCTGTGGTGTTACTAGCTACAGCTATCATTGAAGTGAAGACAATTTATGGAACATTTCTGCCGCTGAGAGCTTTAATTGATCAGGGATCGCAACGATCTTTCATCACTGAGTCGGCAGTTCAACAGTTAGGATTGAAGCGCAAATTCGCCAAGGTTGATATCCATGGTATAAGCAGCCAACGAACTTCAGCTCGAGGAATCGTTAATATAGAGTGCAAACAAAGGGGATCAACTGACTATCTGCGCTTCGATTTACTTATACTCGCCAAAATAACAGGTGAAATTCCTCAATGCGAAGTGAGCCAATTTACTATGGGCAACAGACCCGATCTCGCTGATCAGAAGTACTACAAGCCAGGTCCTATTGATATACTTCTGGGAGCTGACGCATACGGAAACTTCGTTTTACCCGGGCTGAAGATGATTTCCAACAGTCAACTGGTTACTCAAAACACCAGATTTGGTTGGATCATGTCAGGCCCTATCGGCACCCGAACCCCGCCGAGAATTCATGTCTCCATGGTCAGCACTCAAGAGCTGAGTGACAGCCTAAAGAAGTTTTGGGAATTAGAAGAAGTAGCTTCATCCGAGCAGTTAAGCCCCGAGCAGGCAGATTGCGAAGTTCATTTCGCCCAAACCACTCGCCGAGACGCGGATAGTGGAAGATATACGTACGTTCCGTTCAAGGCAGAGACAAAGCCCGGTGAGGCATTGGCATCCAACATGAAGGATGCGATATTAAGGTGGCAGCAAGTTGAAAGGAAATTAGAATTGAATCTTGACCTAAAGGCGCAATACAACGAATTCCTACAAGAGTACTTAGATTTGGGGCACATGGAAGAAGTGCAAACCAATGCAATTTATGAACAACCCGCCTATTATCTGCCTCATCACGCTGTAATCAAGGAAAGCAGCACAACCACTAAAGTGCGAGTTGTTTTTGATGCGTCACATCGTACGTCTACTGGAAAGTCGTTAAATGACTTGCTTATGGTGGGGCCCACTATTCAAAATGATCTTGTTTCGATCCTTCTCAAATGGCGGCTTCATAAAGTAGCTATAAACGGCGACATCGAGAAAATGTACAGACAAGTTAAAATTGATCCCAGAGATCGCAACTATCTAATAGTCTGGAGACCAGTCACTCCAGGACCAATTAAGCACTACCGCTTGAATACCGTCACTTATGGTACGGCGTGCGCATCCTATCAAGCTGTCAAGGTGCTCCAAAGATTAGCTCAGGATGAGCGATTCAAGCACGAGCAGGCTTCCGAAGTGGCTCTGAGCGATTTCTATGTAGACGATGTACTCACTGGTGCTAATGATATAAGCCAAGCCGTATTGCTACAAAAAAGCGTCACCAAGTTACTGGCGGCTGGAGGTTTTAGCATCCGCAAGTGGTCTTCAAACTGTCCAGAGGTATTGAATTCAATACCCGAAAAGGACCGCGCTCTTCCAGGGCCTATCTCAATAAACTTTGAGAATTCAATTAAAACTTTGGGCCTTCAATGGAATCCACTCCTAGACGTTTTCACCTTTAGCATATCGCTACCTGAGCTTAAAAAAGGAAAGGTGACGAAAAGGCTAGTAGCATCAAGCATTGCCAAGCTTTTCGATCCTCTGGGTTGGCTACAGCCCTCTATGGTCATAGGAAAGATATTATTACAAAGGCTGTGGCTCGTTAAAGTCGATTGGGATGACCAGCTCCCAGAGGACATTATTGATGATTGGAAGAAATATCTATCTGACTGCTGTGCTCTTGGAGGCATCAGCATTCCTCGTTTTGTTGGATACACAGCCAAAGAAAAGGTGGAACTGCATGGTTTCAGCGATGCATCAATGGATTCCTTTGCAGCTGCAATATATTTAAAGGTGATCAATTCCCTGAACGAGGTTAGAGTTCACCTGCTGACATCGAAGACTAAAGTGGCCCCACTAAAGGTGCAAAGCATTCCTCGACTGGAGTTGTGCGGGGCCGTATTACTATCCAAACTGATGCGAAAAGTCAAAAAAACGTTACATATGAATGATGCAACGGAAACTTATTATTGGACTGATTCGACCATTGTCTTAGCTTGGTTGTCCGAACATCCAAGTAAGTGGAAAACATATGTAGCAAACAGAGTGAGCGAAATTCATTCACACGCTAAAGCATCCCAATGGCGTCACGTGGAATCGCAGTATAATCCAGATGACTGCGCTTCGCGAGGCTTAGCCCCATCGAAACTCATCAATTATGAACTATGGTGGAAGGGACCGGAGTGGTTGCACTTTCCTAATTTGGAATATAATTCCCAAGCCACGCTAACTACCAACAATCTAGAGAAGAAAGAGCCCAAGGTACATCTTACTACTTATGAATCGGGTGAAATACCACCATCGCTGAAGGATGCATGTTCCAATCTTCGGGCTCCACCTACCGCATCAATCTTATCGAAATACTCGAACTACCAAAAGCTCATTCGTGTAGTCGCCTATTGCCTTAGATTCAAGTATCGTGATAGGCATCCAAGGTTTTTGTCCTCCCAAGAGTTACAGAGAGCGAAGCTAACCTGTGCTCGCCTATCGCAGCAAGCTTCTTTCCAAGAGGAAGTGCGACGATTGCATCGCCGTCAGCCGATACCACCTACGTCAAAATTGCTACCATTAGCTCCATATCTCGACGCTGAAGGGATAATCAGGGTAGGTGGACGGTTGCAGAACGCCGATATTAGCGATTCAAGAAAGCATCCCATTATTATCAGCGCAACTTGTCCGCTGGCCACATTAATAGTAAGGGCTTTTCATCTCCGAGCCCTCCACGGCAGCAATCAGATTACAGTAGCAGCTATTCGAGATCAGTTTTGGATACCTCAAGTTCAAAAACTGGTAAAAAGCTGCATTCACAAATGCATGGTATGTTTTAAATCAAATGCCAAACCGCTAACGCAGCTTATGGGAGCGTTGCCCAAGGAGAGAGTAACTCCATCAAGAGCGTTCATTAAGGTAGGATTAGATTCCCACCCATCCCCATCCGCATAAAATGGTCCTCTGGAAGGGGTTCCAAATCGACAAAATCCTACATAGCATTGTTTATCTGCCTATCCACGAAGGCAATGCATCTAGAGGTGGTCAGTGATCTCACCAGCAAATCATGCATTGCCGCAATAAAGCGATTTGTGTCGAGGAGAGGGCTATGTAGTGACATATACAGCGATTGTGGCACCAACTTTGTTGGAGCTAGTAAGGAAATTAAAGCACAGTTTGAACAGCTGAAGGGATCCACGCAGGCATATCTTGCCCAAGAGCAAATCAACTGGCACTTCAACCCACCAGCCAGTCCGCATTTTGGAGGTTTGTGGGAAGCTGGAGTGAAGTCAGTTAAACTTCATCTAACCAAAACCATTGGACAAACTTTGTTGAACATCGAAGAGATGTATACGGTTTTGACTCAGATCGAAGCAGTTTTAAACAGTCGCCCTCTCGTGCCATTATCTAGCGACATCAACGACGTGCAAGCTCTGACACCAGGACATTTTCTTATTGGGCAATCACTGATATCTCTTCCTCAAGAACCTATCAGTGAAGATGTCAGCCTCCTAACAAAATGGCGCCTTACCACTGCTTCAGTTCAAAACTTCTGGAAAAGTTGGTCTACCGAATACCGCTCAAGGCTCCAAAACAGACCCAAATGGATGCAAGCCCATGAGAACATACGCGTCGGACAGCTAGTGCTTGTCAAAGGTGAAAATTATCCTCCAGCTAAATGGCCTTTAGCAAGGATAATTAAAACACATCCGGGCCAAGACGGTCTTGTAAGAGCCGTGACGATAAGTCTCAATGGACGCCTAACTGAACGTCCAATCGTCAAGATATGCCCATTGCCCATACCCACATCAGAGAAAGAAACCTCGAAGCAATTTGAACAGACGGCAGAAACCGGCGAATCAGAGCCAAGCAAGGAACAACCTGCCGTACCCGTAGAAGACATAACGACGCGACACAGTCAAGCTAGATCTGTGAGAGACGCTCGTTCGTACTCAAGTCTGCTTATGTTCCTGCTCGTAATCTGTTCTGTTCCCTTTGCGAAATCTGCCAATCACACCTCTGGTGTGAGCGTTACTCCAGTTAATAGCGGATTTGTTGTGGAACATATCGGAAACGCCCATTTAAACCGCGGCTCTCTACAAATTCACGTTAAGATTGCATGGGCTGATATGCAAGAGGATAAAGGAAACGTTCAAAGGGCTCTTGATAATTTGACTCAGCTATGTCGCACTAGTCTCACTTACTCTGATAGAGTACCTTGCGAGGATCTTATACAGCATGTATCTACCATCAATGACGATATTATACATAAGATACATACACTGCATTTCGTCCGGAGCAGGCAAAGGCGTGGTCTACTGGGTAAAATGCTAACCACTCTGTTTGGCGTTAATGATGACATTTACCGAGACATTGAAACAATACACGCAAATCAACAAACCCTGAAACATACGGTGGACAAAGAAACCAGGCTATTTCTACGAGCAACACAGCAGCTAAACAAGACTAATTCCATGATAAATAGACAATTAGCACTCTTTAACAATGAATTTAACGTAGCTATGCAAAAAGTTAAGAAATTCAACTCCTGGCTGTCCATAGTGGATCACAATGAACTTAACATTCAATTCTTGGGGATCTACCAGCGAGCGCTAAACTTCATGACGGAAGTGCAAAGCAAGTATGCAGCCATACTCAATGTCGTCTCTAATGGCAGACGCATTTTAGATCTAGTACAGCCTGCAGAATTGATGGCAATAATCAACCAAACAGAATCTGCTCTCCCAACGTCATTGAAAGTGTCGCATTTTCCTCTGAACGAGGTTGCAGTCCATTTCGAACAAGATGCGTGTTACATCATTGGTTACTTGCAAATAATCGATCAGCAAAGCTATGAGCTGATAAAAACGACAACGATCCCACACTCTCTTCTCAATCGCACGTATGCCGTATATGAAATATCAGCGAATATCCTTGGAGTAGACTTTCATGGTCAAACCTACTTCGAAATTTCCGAAGATGAGCTACGAGAAGCACAAAGTATCTCCAACCAAACGTACGTGGTACTGCCCAGCACCTTATTTGATTTAAGGAATAAGCCACATTGCATCATTAAGGAGCTTTACAACTTGTATGAAGGAAGTAATTGCACAACCCGGACTTTCGCTCTAGGTCCGGATATTAACGTAATTTGGAAAAAATTATATGCTAGGAACAAATGGTTGTTCGTGGCTCCGCACGCGGTGCCAGCTCATGTCGTTTGCGAAGGATCTCGCGAAGAGATTCTCCTCCGCAGCACTGGACTACTGTCTGTATCACCGGGCTGCACATTAATAACACACGATCACATTCTCATCCCGGAACGTGAACGCCGTGGTGATGTTATCCAGATATCCACCAAACAGAAAGAAATCCCGCTATCAGTGAAGCATGAACGAGCCCCCATACTTACAAGGGTCAACATCATCAAGGCATCCGAAGGCTACTCAGCACTCATTGACGAAGCCCAACGAACTTTCGATGAGCATCAAGAGGCGATCTGGAAGCCACATCACATAACTTTAATTTCATCTAGTGTCATATCAATTATAATCTTTGCAATTGTAATTATTGTATTACTATATCTATGTCATGTCAAAAAGGGAAAGTGTAACAATAGGACGATCACGCGATGGTACGAACAGGATGAAACTCCAAGGCTCCAAACTCCGGAACCAAATTAAATAATGGTTATTATGATTAAGAACAGAGGTTCTTGGCGGGCGGTATGTTCGCATATTTTCTAAGTACATTCAACCCGCGCATTCCCAGGTATGCAACGACCATGCATCTGAGGGAATGCCCAGGTTGAATACCCACGCGAGCAATGTAATGTGCAAGCGTGCACATTACCCAATTTCCGTTCGTACTTTCGCTGACCCACTTCTGTTTGTATCTGTACTTTAGACTAACGAATATTGACCTGCCAGCGGCATTGTGCTGACAGGTCAATTATTGATCTATAAATTAAAGAAATTGACGCCGCTCGCCGGAGTCAATCAAATCAACTACATCGTAAATTGTGTGTTTTCATTTGTCTTCCCGATATATTCCTCTTTTCGTTTTACAGCGTAGGTACATATATCGCTCTACAATTTAAGGATTGTAGAGTTAGTTGAGCCTTAAACATCTCGATATAATTTAAGGATTATAGCGAGGTTTAAGGTACCTGCAATCACTATAATTTAAGGATTATAGTACATCTAGGGTATCTCCGCCCCATCACCAGTGGGAGATATTCCAACAATTGTTATTAACAATCACATAATATTAGTTATAATTTGATATTGTATATATAAAGTCAATTATAATTATTCAGTAACGATCAAACATTCTTAATAACGAATGATTATTGTAAATAATAATTAAATATCCTCAATAATAGTTGTGGATTCCGAGGCCGAGATGGAGAACGAGGTTGAGGATGAAAAGGAGGAAAAGAAGGAAGACGAGGACGAGGAGGACGAGGTTACCTAGGCTTTGGTAGAGGATGACTAGGTGGTGGAGACGTCTTCCTCTACCAAAGCTTTTATGGTTAGATAAAAAAATTGATAAAAATAATAAAAGTAATTATAATAATTTAGAATAATAATGTTTAATAATAGTCATTATTAATAATAGTGATTATTAATAAAAACAAATTATAGCTTTTTTATTCACCCCACTGGGAAGTTAGTCGTGTGCCTTAAGGGTCGCACTGAGACCACATTTTTTTGTATTGCAACGGCAGCTGTCACCAATGACAACTCACTTCATATCCAAGACACACGTCATATCAAAGACACTTTATGCCATATTATAGTTGAACTTAAGTTTGATCAAGTTTTGACCAAATTTTGACAGCTACTTAGCCTACCGTAAGTCAATTTAACGAGCTCGACGTCCGGGCTCAGACGTCAATTGTAGTCAGACCTATAGTCAGCTTTGATTACCGCAAGTGAAAAAAATGGCGAACGAAGACAATCACACAAAGTGCAAAAACAATCGCGGGCAAAGCGGTGTTGTGGCGGCCGATCGCAGGGCGCACGTGTACCCTGTGCGTTTGCCACCATTCATAGCGGATAATTCACAGCTCTGGTTTGCGGTAGTAGACCGCAACTTCAGTATTGGCGGCATTACTGATGACGACGAAAAGTGTTCCCTTGTGTTGACGGCCCTCGATACTACATACTTGCAAGAGGTGTCAGATGTCGTTTTGAATAACGATAAGGCAAACCCGACGACGTACGCAAAACTCAAAGAAGCGCTCGTTAAGCGGCTCGGCACCTCGCAGGAACGCAAGACGAAACAACTCCTCGAGGGCGAGCAGATAGGTGACAGGACGCCAACGCGTTATTTACGTGACCTCGGTGGTGACACTGTTTGATCAAAGTTACTTAAGACGATTTGGATGAGTCGACTTCCGACCAACGTGCAGGCTGTGCTCGTTACTCGCAAAGGTAGTTCTCTCGACGAGCTTGCCGAAACAGCAGACCGCATTTTCGAGGCCACTGGCGGGAGCGCGCAAATTCACGTGGTGGCTACCTCCAACGTTGCCACCACCATCATCGCCCCAGAGATTACCGCTGTGTTGGCGGAAATCGCCGAACTCAAGCGAGATTTCGCGCGGTTGCAGGCAGGGTCGCATTCTTCCGCCTCTGGCTGGAGATCTCGATCGCCCGGCCGAAGTCCCTCACCACGCCGCGGTTTTCGAGGAAAATCCGCAACCACACGGAATCGGCCATCTATGCGAGAGTGGTGCTATTATCACAATTTGTTCAGCGAAAAAGCCGAAAAGTGCGAAAAATCGTGCAAGTTTCCGGGAAACGGGACGGGTCCTCGCTAATGGCGGCCGGCGAGTCCACTGTCCCTTCGCGCCGCCTGTTTGTCAAGGATAAGATGCAGGTCACGTTCTTAATAGACACTGGCGCCGACCTCTGCGTGTACCCGCGATCCAGGATCAAAGGGTCACTGGGAAGGTCCGATTATCAACTCACTTGCGTCGAGACTTCAATACAAGACGCGAAGCTTATCGACAAAACCACGAGCCTAAAGTCTGGCATCATTCAAGCAAGTGCTACGCCAAGTGTGAAAGTCATGTCCGGCGACTCTGATTATCATCGTATTCTGCGCGACTGCCCGGAGATTACGCGCCCCGACGGACGAACCCCACAGATACTGCACAACACTTATCATTTACTCGAGACGACGCCCGGTCCGCCGTCAGCGAGCAAACCACGACGTCTCACACCGGAGCGGCATCGTCTGGCCAAGAAGCAGTTCGATAACAAGCTGCAGCTAGGCACCGCACGTCCTTCTGGCGCCCTTGCGGGGACTACCGAGCCCTCAACGCACGGACCGTTCCAGGCCGATATTCTGTTTCCCACAAACAGGATTTTGCGCAAACCTTAAGCGGCACGCGGATCTATTCTAAAATCGATCTGGTACGCGAGTATAACCAGATCCCAGTAGCCCCGGAACATATTTCCAAAACAGCAATAACCACTCCCTTCGGTCTCTTCGAGTTTTCGTTCATGAGTTTTGGCCTCCGGAACGCAGCCCAAAGCTTTCAACGTTTTATCGACGAAGTGCTGCGAGGATTGGACTTCGCATATGCCTACATGAACGACAACCTCGTCGCGTTGCGCAGTGAACATGAGCACCGTGACCATCTGAAACAGCTATTTACGCGACTGCAACAGTACGGAGTGGTAGTGAATTCGGCCAAATGTGAGCTTGGCGTTAGCGAATTATCTTTTCTCGGGTACCTCGTTGATGATCGAGGTATATCACCCATGCCCGAAAAATTCAAAATCATTTGTGACTACCCCCAACCTAAGACGGCGAAAGATCTACAGTTTATTGGCATGATAAACTTTTATCGCCAATGTCTGAAGCATACGGCTCGAACTCAGGCACCGCTTAACGAACTGCTAGGCAGTAACGTCAAGGGCAGGACGCCACTATAGTGGACTCCCGAAGCAGTCAAAGCCTTCGAAAAAGCCAAGAGCGACCTTGCCAATGCAATCTTACTCGTCCATCCAAAACTGGGTGCTCCCCTTGCCCTAACCTCCGCCGCTTCTGATTTCGCAGCCGGAGCAACACTTCAGCAGAAAGTCAACAACGCATGGGAGCCGCTAGGTATTTTCTCGAGAAAATTGAGCGTTGCGCAGGCAAAGTACAGTACGTACGACCGCGAACTCCTCGCCGTATACGAAGCCATCAAATACTTCCGACATATGCTTGAGGCACGCGAGTTCGTCGTGTACACGGACCATAAGCCGCTCACTTTCGCCTTCAGCCAGAAGTTGGACAAAGCCTCGCCTCGCCAATCGCGGCACGTGGACTTCATCGGTCAGTTTACCACGGATATTCGGTACCTTCCCGGCGAAGAGAACACTGCAGCAGACGCACTCGCGTCGAGTCGGTTGACATTCACCGCCTTGACTACGCCGCACTTGCAACCGAGCAGGCATCCGACGCCAAACTTCAAGTGCTCCTCAAGAAAGGGACGTCGTCATTGAGGCTCGAAAAAATCGTCATGCCTGGCACTACGACCGCCGTCATATGAGACACTTCCCTAGGCATGGCCAGGCCGTACATTACACCGTCATTCCGGCAAGCGGCCTTCTCGGTGGCGCTACTGTCATCCTCGCAAAAGAGCGTTTTGTGTGGCCCACAGTATAGGTAGACCCAGTATGCAATCGAAGCCCAAAAGCTCGTATTTTCCTTCCAAGAAATGGCGCCATGTGCTTGCAGAAATTGACGAATGCCAAGCACTGCCAGATTTGCAGAGGATAATGCACTTTTGCGGACTTCGTCTTTCACTTCAACACAAGAGACATATTTTCAGTCATTTTGGCTTTTTCTCTCAATCAATTTGTCAAAAGCAAATGAAATTTGTGTCAGCAAAGACGTTTCACCATTGTAATTCAATGAACCGAAGTTTCTAACGGCGTTTTTCACGCCTAGCATGAAACGTGCATGGCAGAGCCCCGACCAGTAGATAGCTGCCATCTTGCCATAAATGGTAGCAACCATATGATAAATGGCAGCCAACATATGATAAATGTAAACAAACATATGCTAAATGTAAACAAACATTTGACGTCGTCCCGTAGAACCGCGGGCCGTACTTGATGGTGCGCCTATATATGAAACATTACCTACTGGGTGTACCTATACTGTGGTGTGGCCCACAGTGTATACAATATACAGTAGGAAAACTCTAGGTGGGGAAATGAAATACACTGAGCTTTAAAATTAAATTTAAGAGAGCATTACGAGAAATTTAAGAGAGATCCCAGCGAAATAACTATAGGAAATACAGGTGTACAGCAGAGCAAAGCATATGCTCGTGCTTAAAGCTTGAAGCTTTTGGTGGTTCCACGGAGCTACCCGGCGTTGAAAATTGATAGTCCACTTTTTACTCTAAGTTTAATGACTAGTGTATCCATAGACCACAGTATAGGTAGACCCAGTATGTAATGTTTCATATAAAGGCGCACTATCAAGTACGGCCCGCGGTTCTACGGGACATAATCATATGCTCTACTCTGTCTAGCACACGTATTTGATTTTCTGTTTCGCATAGAAATCACATGATTCTCTCTTAATTATCTCTTAAATCTCTCTTAAATCCCAATTTCTTTTTGGATTCTAACAGCTCGATTGCATACTGGGTCTTACATATACTGTGCCATAGACTATGATGTGGCCTTCCATCAAAGCTGACTGCCGCCGCTGGGCACAGCATTGCATGCCCTGTCAGCGTTCAAAGGTAACGCGCCACGTTAAATTGGGCAATTTAGCGCTCCCAACGAGACGTTTTGAACACGTCCATATGGATATAGTCGAGATGCCATCATCGGAAGGCAAACGTTATTGCGTGTTACGTATCATAAACTAAATTCAAATTATCTTCGCGCCTTTTCTGCCCGAAATAACTAAATCCGAGAAATGATGGAGGCCGAACTAAAGAAGCTCGAGGAGAAAGCGGCACTGGATAAAGCAACGGAATTTAGAGCGTAAATTGCGGGCCCCATTGTGTAGTCGTGTAGTTTGGTTTGTTAATGTGCATTAAGTTAAGCTTCAGGAGATAAATTGAATTTTTAGCAAAAAAAAATATAATATATAATGGAATAAGTATAAAAAAAAGTGATGTGATTGTTTTCTTTTGCATTGGTGACGCGTGTGCGAATGTGGTTCGTGGTTTCTCTTTTTTTTTCTTGTTCCAAAAAACCCACGACTCGGTGAGCTAGTCGGAGAAACAAAAATGTTAAATCGGGACCGCCACTATGCGGTCGACTTTGTACCAGTCCCGGCGGCGCGGGTGCACACGAGGCATCCGGGGTCGAGGAGCGTCCAAAATGGTGAAGCACTCGATCTCGGATCCTCGGGTTTGTGCGCGAAGTCGGGACTGTGACAAATGGCGCCCAATTTTATGGGACCTTTCCCATATTCTTTTTTTTCGTGTCTATTCTACGGCAGTATATCTGCAAATTCTTTCGTGTTTCAAGTTTTTCTTCGTAAATTCGAAAATCGTGTTGTTATGTGTTAGCCGCGTGGTAGTTTGAGTCAAGTAAGCTTTTGTAGCACTTGTTGTCACTTCATACGTTTTGATTCCGTCGCTAACGATTCTCGAAATTACCTAAACCAACTTCTTTTTGAATTTAGTAAATTTTGGCTGAAAACTGGTAGTGGCGCGCAAATTGTTCAATTCATGGGTGAATTCCTTACACATGTACTTCGCAATTTGAGTGTTAGACATCCGGCCCCAGTACAAAAATATATTAACGTAAAATCTGAAAATTACCCGTTCCTACATCGCTGCTTTTGTAGAGGAAAGCAATCACACACTTTAATATCATAAATACATAAAACTAAAGTACAAAACAAAACAAATAATAATCACCATTTGTGAAACAAAAAAAAATATTCCATTTAACCAGGTTTAATGTCTGTACAAACCTGTTAAGGTACCTTTAAGTAAAAGTATAACTTTGCAACTTCTAATGTGCAAAAACTTTGTAAAACTTTGCAAAAACTTTGTAAAACCTTATAAAAACTTATGTAAAAACTTATGTAAAACTTATGTACAATGTATGTAGCAATTTTGTAAATCGCACACACACCCTCACACACACAAATCGGTGCCGGTATCGCGTATTTACTATTTCGGTTCTTGAATATCTATCGTCGGCGTAGTGATAACGCAGGTTGATCACTTTAGGTAGTATTAGCTTTTGGGGCGTTTCGCTTATTAGCGAGTAATCATTATCGCCATATTAGTTTTGTATCAAAATATCGTCGCGTGTAAAAATATAATTTCGTCAAATTTAAATTCCGTTACGGATATATTTAATATATATCATATCTTATACCGTTGCGTATATAATTCTAAATTAGTATATCGGTCCTCTTATAAACTTAATCTTTATAAATAATATTAGTCATTAACAACATGGACGTTCCTATGGCATTTTGGCCTAATAAGGTGTCTACACCTAATATGTCTAATACTCGGTCTAAAAGTAGCCATTCGTTGGAGTTGCGGCGAGACAGCGCCATAAAAACAAATCTCTATAATCGAAACTCATCCGATCATGTTCAAGTAGCTGAGGTGGGAGGTAGTTCCCAAGTAAATAATTCCGTGTGCATTCCAATCGAATCTGATGTCAGTCAAGGGCCATTATTCGTGCCCAGCCCTAATCTCACATTCCCTGTTGAGGGAATTGACCATTCTAGGTCCTCATATTCTGTTGGGTCCCCTTCAAATGTTCCTCCAAGCTGCGTAAGAGAGCACTCCAACTCCTCGTTCCGGACACATGTCCCGATCTTCCGATGGGGTGTCTGCTTTGACGGATCCACCTCAGGTCTCAACGCAGAGACATTTCTATTTCAAGTGGAAACCCTTTCAAAAACCTATCAAGTACCATATCCCGAACTAATTGTAAATTTCCATTTATTGGTTCGTGGACCCGCTGCCGTGTGGTATTGGAAATACCTACAATTAAAACCCAATTCATCTGATTGGTTAAGTTTCAAAAACGCATTCTTGAGCAGATATGGTTCTATCACTTCTGACGTAGAGATCCGTAGACGTATTGACGCTCGGACTCAACGTAATAACGAACCCTTCATCGAATTTTTCGATGACATTGAAAATATGTCTCTTCAATTAACTAACATACTCCCGGATATTGATTTGCAAGTAATCTTATACCGTAACATGCATCCGCGTCTCAGCGACCACCTGGCTGGTCGACAGTTTGGAACCACTCAGGAATTGGTTCAATGTTGTATTTCAGTTGAGTCAATTTGGAATCGCAACAGTCCAAGCCGAAAACCCGCACCCATATTGCGGCGTTCCATTCACGAAATTAGCCACAATGCCCAATCCATTGGCCCTGTGTCCAATGAACCGATAAGGCCACCCGCCAATCGGAACCCGTTTCGTGGATCTGACAATTCTACTTTTCACCGTCCACGAAACAAGTCTTTTGTTTCGGTTGCGGACACGAGGGAGTCCTCAAACGAAATTGTCCCAAATGTTCCTTGTCGGAAAACTTTCAGAGGAGTGTGTCGTTCGCGGGGAACCGGCCCACTCCTGGGAATCAAACGTCGGGACCTCCAAATCGGGGCGGCCGATCACCGACAACCTTTCCAGGCAAGTCGAATCAATATCCACGTCGATAAATAACTGTACCGTTCCTTCTCCCGTGTTGACGACACTTAGTAGACTTAGTACCCAAACCGAATTCGTGCCTCAAGTCGATCCTATCACAAACATGGGCTTAAACCATAAGCCCGATACAATCAATCCACTCACTAAAACTTCTATTTGTCGTCATACCTCTAATTATCGTTTTCTTTCTAATAGTCAAATTCGTAGACGTAAACGTGCAGCTTTGTACTTCTATAAAATCCGACAACTGCGCAAAGCAGCTATTCATTCCGTGTATACAAATCAAACTAATATCGATTCTCGTCCCTTTCGAAACATTCTTGTAAATGGTCATAAACTAAGCGGTCTGCTTGATAATGGAGCCAGCGTTAGTGTATTAGGTCAGGGGGCTCTAGAGCTGATATCGTCGTTAAATCTCTATTTACATAATACCAAACTTCACATCAGTACTGCTTCTGGTCAACGAGTATCTGTATTGGAATATGTTGATACTAACGTCACTTTTGGAAACTTGAGTAAACCACTTCGATTCTTGGTAGTACCTTCCTTGGAACATCGCGTTTATTTGGGAATTGATTTCTGGAATACCTTCAACATAGTACCATTTCAAATACCCTCCGTTTCGGAGATTTCATCTATCTCCAATCCAGAGACCAACCCATTTCACCAGTTTACTACTGATCAACAAGTTCGACTACAATCAGTTATACAAACTTTTCACTCCTTCAACGAACAAGGGCTGGGACAAACTTCCTTATTGTCGCACGTTATCGATACCGGATCCGCAAAACCCATCAAACAGCGCCATTACTCTGTTTCTCCGGTGATTCAGGATCAGCTTTATCTGAAACTGGATCGCATGCTCTCGTTGGGAGTTATCGAAGAGAGTCAAAGTTCGTGGAGTTCTCCTGTTACGTTAGTTCGGAAACCGGGTAAAAATCGGTTGTGTTTAGATGCTCGTCGATTAAACGAAGTGACAATCAAGGATGCCTATCCTCTTCCTCTAATTGACGGACTTTTATCGCGTTTACAATCCACTAAGTTTATTACTAGTTTGGATCTGAAGGATGCCTTTTGGCAAATTCCCTTATCTGTTGAATCACGTGAAAAAACCGCTTTCACTGTTCCTTGTAGACCTTTGTATCAATTTACAGTCATGCCTTTTGGTTTGTGTAATGCACCACAAACGATGTGTCATCTTATGCACAAGGTTATTCCTCACGAGTTCTAGGATAAAATTTTTGTGTATCTAGACGATCTACTTATTACTAGTGCCACGTTCGATGAGCATCACGATCTATTAGGCCAAGTAGCCAACTTTCTCACAGCCGCTGGTCTCACTATCAATGTGCAGAAAAGCAAATTCCTTCAACGAGAAATAAAATACCTCGGATACATTGTGAGTGACGGATTTCTAAAAACGGATGCCACTAAAATTTCAAGTATTGTCGAATTTCCGACTCCGAAGTCTGCAAAAGAAGTTCGTCGTTTTAAGGGAATGACCGGATGGTATCGGCGCTTCATTCTTCGATTCGCTATCATTACCGCTCCTTTAACGGACCTACTGAAAGGCAAACATTCCTTCAAGTGGACTGATGCTGCGGAAAACGCTTTCCAACAGATTAAACAAGCGTAAATATCTGCACCCGTTCTGATCAATCCCAATTTTTCTAAACATTTTTATATTCAATGTGGGTACCGGTATTGGTAGTGTCCTTTTTCAAAAGGATACCGAGGGTATAGAACATCCCATTGCTTTTATGTCGGGCAAACTCAATGCTGCTCAGCGTAATTACACTATAACTGAGCTCAAATGTCTCGCTGCGGTGCAGAGCGTAAAAAAATTTCGTGCGTATATTGAAGGTCTACCTTTTACTATAATTACGGATCAAGCCAGCCTAAAGTGGCTGATGAACCAACAGGATTTGTCCGGTAGATTGGCTCGTTGGAGTCTGAAACTACAAGGTTTTGATTTTCAAATCAAACACTGTAAAGGCTCGGTTAATGTTGTTCCCGACGCGTTATCGCGCATACATGAAAACGTTTCATCTATCAGTATGTCCCCTCTATCCATCACTACTTCCGACCCGATTCTGCCTGAACATTCGTATCTATCTTCTATTCTTATCGATTCTGCTTTTCAGGAAGCTTCTTATGTCGATCGCATCGCGATTATCGAGCGAGAACCCGATAAGTTTTCCAATTTATGTGTACGAGACGGTAAAATATACATAAATACTGGTGTCCTGTCGAATAATGATGTAAATATCCCGCAAATTAAATTATGGGTCCCGGATAGTCTGCATGAACGGCTAATAGCACAAACGCATAACCTTCCGTTAGCTTCACATTGTGGGGTTCATAAAACAGCAGAAATTCTTCGCCGTTACTATTACTGGCCACATCTTAAGTTGGATGTTATCAAGTATATTCGTCACTGCGCTATTTGCAAACAAACTAAATCCAGTAATCAAACGTGGAGACCATCGCTAGGCGAAATTCGTTTTTCTGAACGCCCATTGCAACGAATATTTATTGACTTTTTAGGTCCATCCTCGGTCTAAATCAGGTAATACCCAACTCCTCGTGGTATAACAACATTACACTAAATTTATATGGCTCAAGGCCATGCCGAAGGCTACTTCAGAAGCAGTCGTTCGTTTCCTCACTGAAAGTATATTCCATACTTATGGAGTGCCTGAATATCTTCATTCTGACAATGGAGTTCAGTTCACTTCAAAAATATTCTCCCAACTCATGACTGATTACAGTGTTACCCACGGGTTTTCTCCACGGTACTCCCCTCAATCAAACGCGTCTGAGCGCACTAACCAATCCATTTTGTCTCCCATTCGATCATACACTGGGAATGATCATCGCAGTTGGGATGGACATTTGGGGGAATCTTGTGCCGCTTTTCGTAATGTTGTGCACGAATCTACCGGTTGTTCACCACATTTCTTAATGTTCGGTTTCCAAGCCATTCGAAATGGTTCTGAGTATTCCTTGCTTTGGAAATTATCTTCTCTCTCGGACGGACAAATAAGTATTACGGAACGTAATGATAAATTACGTGCAATCCAGAATACAATAGCCCATAGGATTCAGGAAGCTTACCATAGAGGTAAGCGTCGATACGACTTGCCGACCTCGCGTTCTTGCTAACGGCCAAACGGTTTACGTTCGTAACTTCGCCGCCAAACTTGCCCCGAAGTTTGTGTTATAGTTCGCCCGGTATGACAAGTCGCATACGAAATTCGTGACCAATCTGGGAAGTCTATGGGAATATGTCATGTACAAGACATAAAAACGTAACTAATTTTTTTTGTATCTTATCTATTTTATACTTTATATCATATTGTATCTTATAGTATCGTATCGTATGTAGTAATATATAGAAATAGGGGATCTTCTAAATATCTTTAATAGTTTTGGATTAGTGTTAGTCTGGTTTGAGTAATAGGTTGCAGATATAACATTTGGATAATTAGGTAGGGCGTGGTCCCTTATAAGAGTAACAGTCCAACGAGTTTTCCTGATGGCCTCGCGCGTAGTGTTGGTTGCATCAGTGTGGATGTTGCTCTTTTCATTTTGGTTAGGCTCAAGTATCGGTTTGAAGTTAACGGTCCAATGAGTTTTCCTGATGGCCTCGCGCGTAGCGTTGGTTGCATCAGTGTGGACGTTAATCCTTCATCGTGTATATACAAGTAAAGTTAATGAAGTATATCTGCAACGTTATCTTCAATATTTCTTTGGTCAGTATAAAAAAAAATTGGGTTTGGAGTCATAAAATGTTAGAGAATTGACGACCTCTGGGGTCCCTAAACTAGTCCGCGTTGAGCGTTGACATCTGTATATAATGTAAATATTTGGTGTTGTATATATTATCATGTTAGTTTATATTTTGAATGTCAGGGTTTGTAGTCATAAACAACTAAGGCAGTGACGATCCTTGGGGTCCCTTAATAATTGCTCACAAGAAGTGAGACCATATTTTTTTTTTGTATTCTATCCATAGCTCTTTATCTTCTGAATATTAACCATTTTACCTATCGGAATCTAGTATTCCTCATCTTTTCATTTCCGGTATACAACCGTTTCAGTTGCTAGTCAACTATCTTAGGTTTATGTATTTGTCTTCGTCTTTTAAGTTCTAGTTTGTTTTCTTTGGCCGATCCGAGATTGGTGTTGAAATCTGTCAGGTTAGACCTGAGGTCCTCTATGGGGTTTCGATACAGAGGGCAACGGTCGATCCTTTTTGGTTAGTACAGCTCAACCCCAGTGTAAAACTCGGACGGACCACCATTTCGTTTTTCAGTGTAGTGTAGTGTCCCCGATATCTTGTCGTAACGTTATCCATGATCTGTAATAGTCTGTTTCATTAATCATCTTTCCAACACGCCAGTGTTTCATTTTGTTTGAAAACTCAGTAACCCGCCGTCGATAGGTTCCGTTTCTGTTTTAGGCTAGTTCGACTAATTATTTAGTTTTGAAGGGTTATTTCGGGTAAAACTGTCGATGGAGTATGGTTACCTTAACGTAATACCGTATCGAGAAACTTGCGTGAACATGTAGGATGATTTCGACGTTAATACGTTTTGACTACATTTGCTGAGCTTCACGTAAGACTTCCCTTTTGTTAAACTCTCATGGTTCGTTTGAGCGAGCATGATGATTTCGACGTTTAGACGTTTTGACTACATCTGCCTAGCCTCATACCAACCATGAGATCTTTCCTTACTTAGAGTTCATTCATAGCCCGGCTTATCGTGGAGAGACTTTTCTCAGGGCGGGATCGTCCCCACGTTTGTTACGTATCATAAACTAAATTCAAATTATCTTCGCGCCTTTTCTGCCCGAAATAACTAAATCCGAGAAATACCTACCTGGCAATGATTATTTGAAAGTGTAAAGCTCGCCAAGTTCCGAAAAAGCTATTCAAACGCGTCATCTCGCTCCAACCCTCGGATCGTGCTCAAGCTTTCGCGAATACGAGTGATCGATCATGCCACCCTACGCGAAAAGTAGCTTTTCGATGTTCGACGTGCCGGAATTGGTGAGTGAGTGTGGGGAGAGTTGCGTTTCGACGGTCGACCTGGCCGGACCAGTCAGCGGAACCAAATCTACAAAGTGCATTTCTAATCAACAAGAACAAACTTCTTGTTAAATATCCAACAAAAAGTGCATTTCTAATCAACAAGAACAAACTTCTTGTTAAATATTCAACAAAAAGGCAGAAAGCACCGCGTCCCAGTCAACTGTTAGACAAATTGCATCGAGGCGCTGTTATAATCTGGGTTGGCGTCACGATTTTCGGAACAGGCCTGTTAGGAATGCGTATCTACAGGCACTTCACTGTTGTGCGGCCGGCGATCAAGGAGGCCGAACTAAAGAAGCTCGAAAGGAAAGCGGCACTGGATAAAGCAACGGAATTTAGAGCGTAAATTGCGCGCGCCATTGTGTAGTCGTCTAGTTTGGTTTGTTAATGTGCAATAAGTTAAGCTTCAGGAGATAAATTGAATTTTTAGCAAAAAAAATAAAAATATAATATATAATGGAATAAGTATAAAAAAAAGTGATGTGATTGTTTTCTTTTGCATTGGTGACGCGTGTGCGAATGTGGTTCGTGGTTTTTTTTTCTTGTTTCAAAAAACCCACGACTCGGTGTGATCGTCGGAGAAACAAAAATGTTAAATCGGGACCGCCACTATGCGGTCGACTTTGTACCAGTCCCGGCGGCGCGGGTGCACACGAGGCATCCGGGGTCGAGGAGCGTCCAAAATGGTGGAGCACTCGATCTAGGATTCTCGGGTTTGTGCGCGAAGTTGGAACTGTGACGTGCGTCGATCGTTATACGCGCTGGCCCGAAGCGTTTCCGACTCCAAACATGGAAGTCGAGACAGTTGCCCGTGTATTCTATGAGGCTTGGATTTGCCGTTTCGGGACACCGCTTCGCATAACAACGGATCAAAGCAGACAGTTCGAGTCGTCCCTTTTCAAAGCCTTAAATGATTTGTTAGGCACGGCCCACCTCCACACAACATCATATCATGCACAGGCAAATGGTCTCGTCGAACGCTCGCACCGGCACCTTAAAGCAGCGATTAGATGCCACCAGCACGCGCAGTGGACGAAAATTTTGCCGACCGTTCTCTTGTGAGTTCGCGCAGCGTGGCGCGAAGATTTGCAGTCAACGGTCGCCGAACTCGTTTAAGGCGAACCGCTCCGACTACCCGGTCAACTGCTCTCCGAATCGAAATGCGCTCACACTTTGCACGAATCAGGCCTGTCGCACCCAAACGCCACGGTCAGAGAGCAACCTTCGTCTTCAAGAATTTGCAAACCTGCACACACGTCCTCCTGCGAGTCGATGCAGTGAGGAATTGCTTACGATCCCCATATGACGGGCCGTATGAAGTCATCAGTAGGGACGATAAAATTTTTTTCATCAAGGTCAACGGGCGCGCTAGAGCCGTCTCGATCGACCGCGTCATACCTGCTTATACCATCACCGAGGCAGACGTCCACGAGCCTGTTCGAGAGCCTCGGGAAGCCATAGTAGAGAGTGGCTATGATGATCGACAACCAGAGATGATCGACAACCGCTACTACTAGAAGAGCAGTCGTGACCAGCACAGCAAGAGCAACCACCGTCACCCTCGTCAATTCCCCGTCACTCGACAAGACGGGTGCGTTTCATGGAACGTTTTCAAGCAAGTTCTACTTGATAATATTCTTATATACCTAAGTGTCGTGTAACAATTAATTTATTTATTTATCGTAACTTTGTTACTAGCCGGGGAGTATTGTGGGTGCCACATCCAAAACGAAATGAAACCGAGTCAGTCGAGTTTGGATCGTCACGGCACCCACAGTTAATTTGCGGTTATTGACCAACATTTCTTTTACTTTATCAATGTTTTCGGTTTTCAATGTCGATGGTCTACCACTGCGTTCATCATCTTCGATTGATTCACGACCACTTTTGAACCGCTCCTGCCACTGGTAAACGACCGTTTTCTTTAGAGAATCGTTGCCGAAACACTTTTTTAACATTTCTAACGATCGCAAACCATTAAATCCGTTTTTTACGCAAAATTTAATACAAGTTCGTTGTTGCAAATTTAAATCCATTTCTAAAATTGTGAAAAATCGCCAACACACACACAGAGATAGATGTACTCTTGGCTACGTAACTTTTGCAAATGTCAAGCTATGACGCTAAGATTTAGAGCGAATATCAACAACAGATGTACCAACTTAACAACAAAACTCAAATCGAACGATGGGAGCGCCACTCGGTGGTTATTCCGGGAACTTTTTGATCAAGGTAGTATCTCAGAAATTATTGGTAGTGGTTGAATTTTGATGATAACCTTTTCTGTAGACAATTTTTCGAGAAACAATGTGTACCCTAACAACAATTTGCATACAACTAGTAGAAAGCGTGGTATTCTTTAAATAGCTCAATAATATTTCAAAAGGGGTTTATACAAGTTCTTTGTTATATCAAAATAAAGGAACGTGTAAAAAAACAATTTACTTTAACTTAGAAACTTAGCCTATTTTACCTAATTTGACTGGGCTATTTATTATCCGTGCAATATATTGTAGCTTACGAGCCTTTATCGTCGTTAGAGATTTTCGGGATTTAAATATCGAAATTTCACTACGAACTAATAATTTCACAAACACTGTACACTGTTAGTAGTTTAATCATAATTAATTCGCTCCTAAAATTCATTAAATGCTAGGCGCCCATACTCGATACGTTCCGCTTCCTTAACCTTTATATTGACCGATTACTCGAACCGCTTTTCTCGCAGTTTAGGCTCACTTCCAACTGATATTTTTGTAGTGAGCCCATTGTAATTTATCCCTTTCAAACATTAAAGAGCATCTTTCAAACATTTAAGTGATGTATTTATCACCAATTAAATACATCACTTCAATTCTATGAAAGGTTTTGCCTTCAACATTAAAGTGTTGTTTTTATTATAAAAAAACAGCTTCATGAAGGAACAGATAGCGCTTATCACCCCATGATCTTTCCTTGCGAGCAAAGACATTGCCTTTTTGGTTGCTAGTACCATGTGGAAGTTTATGAGTAGTTATAAGTTATAGGATCTATAAATGCATGACACCGTGGAATATATAATTTAGGAGAATTAATTAGGTCATAAGTGTTTGACCAGCTACGAGTGTTAGTATTAAGAAATCGTATAAATAGCAAGTAAGAGTCCAAGAAAATACAGTCTTTTAAGAACACTCGAACTAGTTTCACTAGTGCCTTTCCTTCTCGGCACTCTTTTAAGACTTCCCTGGATTGTGCCAATATATCGACACTTCAGGTAATGCCTACAATCGGCATGTCTATTCCTTGGCCAGTGGCATCAAAATTGTGCCGGCCGTTTCATTATTAAACATTCCCTCTATAATTTCTTTTATCTCTTATATCCTCATCATGAAAATCTATAGTCAACATGGAGAGGAATATAACAACAAAGGACCAAAAGCAACGCAAAGCGATTCAACATTATCACATGGCGATCCTACCTCATCACACCATTCGCTTCGAATCCTCTAGAAATCTTTCGCACATTCGAGGCGTATTGAATGTTTGAAAAGCTTGTGGGTATCTCATGACAATAGCTAGGACTACAATGGACTGAAAGCACTGGAAGTCGACATGGAATGATATAAACACTGTGACTGATAGATATAAAGAATTTCACATACGTTTCGTCAAACTTTGGAACTGTTCGTTAGAACTTAAGTCTAACTTTACTTCTTCGTTGAACGTGAGTTTCTCGAGTCTGAGAAACTTTGAGCCGCGTACTGAAAGTGAGGATGTGTTTTCAAACGAACGGTCAATATTTTGCTGCTGGATAGCTTCAATCAGGAAATTTTATGTTCCTGTTTGCATTATATCTAATAAAATATGTTCTTGTTCAAAAAGTATCGGGTCGAGATCAGCTGAAAGGTTTTCATTTTCGAAATAAACATTCTTGAGCTGCATTGGCTGCTGTCACCGATGACTTCATATCCAACACACATTTCATATCAAAGACACTTCATAAGTTATTATATGTAGTTGAACATGAATTTGATCATGCTTTAACAGCTGCTCTCACTGCCGCGTCCATTGTAGTCTCAGTTAATACCTTCCTGTCTATTATACGTCTGAAATTTAAGCTTTTCGGTCACCTTATATACTGCTATGGACATCAAATAAAATGTCGGTGCACATGTATTCCGGGCTGTATGACGGTTTAAAATCACATATGTGAATCATCTTGTTTAAATAAAGTTTATCATTTTTCAAGGATCAAACGTGACTGAAACATTAAATGTATCATTCGGCGAATGCAAATCTTCCGCATTGTTCAGTTTGATTCGCTTCGTGGCTTGTGTGTCAAAGTAAAAAATATGCAAACACTCAAGTGTCTACGAATTTCGATGCTTCTCATGACGACGAAGATGAGTATTTTACCAGAAAATTATCATTTGATATTATTTATACTCTGCAGCTAGTCCACACGAGCTCTCAATGCATGGCTTTGCTGCGGGACATCATCACCTGTAGTACGTCACTGTTCTCCCAGCTGTGCGCGTATATTTTTGTTGTAATTTATGGAAGATATCCACAAGCATTGTAGAACATTGAAAACACGTACTTTTACTTATCTTACATTATAATTAGGTAACGCCATTAACACAGATAACATCGGAACGTTAAAGTTATGTAAATATTGTCTTTGCTAATAATCATGCATTATTTGCAAAGTAAACCAGGCAAAGCTTGTATCTCATTATTAGTAATAAGAATGAGATACATTTGCCTCCACAGATTTTTAACTGAACAGCTAGTCGTTCAAAAAGCATTCACAACGAAAACTCGTTGGAATGACTTCTCCCACTAAATTTTTTGTGACTTGAAGCTACCAAATTTTACAACGAACCAAGTCAAAAGCTTACATAAATAACATTACATTATAGTCAACTGGAAAATACACCACATGCAGCAATTTTTCCGAACATTTTATTGGTGTATAGTTACTACGACAGATTTTCTCTCTCTGGGGATAACAAGAATTTGCCTATTTTAACTTTAATTTGAACCTAACGTTGAACTTTGGAGAAATCTTTCATTTCAACTGCTTGAGCCGTTAATGGTAAGAAATGCTTGTTTCTTTGAAGCAGCACATAAAGACTCTAATTATCCATAAAGCGCCAAGTTCTTCGAAAATCGTTTTTTTTACCTTGCACTTCTTCCGTTCAACGCAAACTAGTGTATAATAATAGATAATTATGTATACTCACCATATTTATAGCCTCTGGGTAAATAGCTTCGGTTATTACGCCATTTTGGTTTGTTAAATATTCTACCATCTCGTGTAGTGCAGCCCGTTTCACTTCTTTCCATTTTAGGTCGCTTAATGGCTCGGAAAAATCGAATAGCGTACAGCATTGCCTTAGCTTCTGTACAAACAATTCTTCACGTTCGTTTGCTGGTGTTTCTGAAAAAAGAGCAAAAATGATATTATCTGCTACATTGGGTGTATATATTATTTTCATATCTTTTACAAAAGTTGATGCTTGCATTCAGAAAACACACCAATCGTCGAATTTGAGCAGAAGTATTTTTTAAACATTGTATATGAATAAGCTTTTGCATAGAGAATTGCGAATCAAGGGTCATTGAGTTACAACACACATATATATGATTTGCACTGTTCTCAATATCCGAAAGTATAAATAAAAATATGCATTTATGTGTATATAAAAAAGTAAATCGATTCAAGTTACCATACAAACAATTTCATTTAAATTGAGTAGATACATACCTTTGAAAGTTTATGTTATGCAAGTTTAAGGTCTGCTTCAGATAAAAAGAAGGAAAACTGATAAACATATCATATCATATCAGAACTAAACTATAATTATGAGAATTCAACGTTAACTCAATGAACACTTAGTTGGAGACATGATTGTCGGTCTCTAAATTAGCTGAAACAATGGCTGTATTTTTCATAACTAATTCAAGCGAATACACCGACTGAGAAGAATCATAACATGCATCAGGTCCTGATCAGGCATTGGTAAGGCATTCCTTTATAGTCATGCCTTCTCAGGAACAAGTCAGGTCGACACTATGATAGCCTTATCGGGATTTCCTGATGAAGACCACGCCAAAACCAAAGCAGGATATCCAACCCATTGAAATATCTAAGTACACAAGGCTCTCCTGATGATGACCAGATATTAAGACCATAAAGTTGTGATAGAGTTTGTCGCAGTTGGCAACATTTGGTATGTTGCAAATCGTAAACAATCAATCCTACCATAAAATACCTACATTACGTTTAATAGATGATTGACGGTCTTGAACTGTGATTCAAGGTTTTTTCCGTAAAGTCAGTTCTGATATATAACGAAAGAAACAGTTCAAGAAAACTTAAGGCCCTATACTTCGAAAACTATACATGTTGCAACGAAAAATGTCGGACAAAAAAGATAGCAGATTTAATACATCACAAAGAGAATCTATTACTTTATTCGTAAGATGAATGGTTTCTGGCTGTGGTAATCCAAGTTGCATATATCTTTGAATGACTCGATGCCCAATTGAATTTTTGAATTAATTTTAAATAAAGAAGGATCTACTCATTACTTAAAGCAAACATTCCATACTATTCCCATTTTTGTTTCTAGTAAAACCAAAATTTCATTAGTGTCCCTATTCAAGTGTTCCATTTTTGTACGTACAGTTTATTGGTTTCTCAGCAAAATGCTACCGCAATTTTACTGTTTTTAATCAAGACTAAGCAATAAAGTAGCCTTTGATTTGCGATACTAAGTTTTGCACTCTGTCCTAAGAAAATGAAAATTTTGAGTTAAACAATTTTCGAAGCGGCTGTCTCTATTCAGGTGGCCGGGAGTGTATTGTTCACCTTAAATTGCATCTAAATTTTTAATGGCGATCATCTTCATGAAACATCAAAATGCCGTGATTCTGTATTCAAATTCAACTGAAAACGTGAATTTTAGGTGATATTTCCTTGTATACAAGAATTACTATATGATACACACTTGCATAGAATTCAGTTTGTTCACGTTTTATTTTTAATTCAAGATCGTATCTATTAATTTTATTTTTAGTATATATTGCTTTTAATTGAGTGGCTGCTTTAGATGCCACTGCCAAGATGCCAACTGAATATCACATGTGCAATTCTAAAATTTATATATTTATCAATCAAGCAAGAATGAATGACAGAATGTTTTAACAACAGCGAAAATTCGATTTAATCAATCAATGCTGAGTAGATGCGGAAGAATTAAGTCCATTTGTATTTACTAAGGGAGAAATTGCAACCCTGTTTAAATTAAACAAAAATCCGTAAATTTGCACTTCGGCGGGGCACAAACATGTTGATCGCTTTCTTTTCCTTTGCTCTTATGCGATTTAGGCCCGAGCTCCACGTCCGATTCCAAACCGATTATTATTTGGAATGCGTAAACAATAAGAACGACGGGCGTCAGCGTCCACGTCCGATTCCAAATCTGAAATAAGAACGTGCGAGGCCCTTGAATCAGATTGTTTGTTTAGTGTTCATTCTCGTGTCGGTGCTCATCGTGAAAACATCTGTCTTGTGGTATTGATAGTGTCAGTGCTAAAATCCTAAAATGGATGAATTCGATTTTGAATTATTAGGAGCGGCTTTTGTATGAATTGCTATGTTTAATTCGGAACAGAGTAACAAAACAGGACACCGACATGAGGCTTCCCATCAGTCTTCTCCGTTCACTGCCTTTTAACGAATGACCACAACGCATGCGCGCATACAGAAAATCGGTTTCTGAAAACCGGCCGTGGAGCCGGGTGCCATCCGATCTTATGGCGAAAGCGTGTAAATGAGCGAGAAGGAAGCACCTTCGCTCTGATTATGAATCGGAACGTCGACCCGAGTCATTCTGAACCGGACGAGTCGCAAACCGGCGTTCTTGATCGAATTGGACGTGGAGGCAGGGTCGCCCGGTTCTCCTATAGATAACATGCACAATAAGAAAAGGTCGCGCCGCTATGACGTTCATTCTTAAAAACAAACAAACCGAAACCGATTTGGAATCGGACGTGGAGCCTGAGCCTTACATGAAGCAATCAACACGATTTGTTTACAACTGCAAAAGAAGACGATGCACCTTTCTCGCTCGTCCTCAGATATTCGCCATATGATCAGACCGTACGGTCGCACACGTTCTTTTCATGGATAGAATGCAAAACGTGTCGGTTAGAAAAGAAGGCGATCGACATGTTTGCGCCCAGGCTAAAACGTCAGACTATAATAATAAATTTTAAAAAACATAATAACATTGGAAATGAGGACGGTGCATCAGAACACAGATAATAGCATCGCATTTGTTGAAATCTCATTACAGCTGTGTTTAATATATTTTCGGCAACGAAACCTGTCGATTAATGTAAAGCTAATTTTAGATCTTTCCGTTTTCAGATGTTTTGAAATACTAGGACGAAAGACCGTGAATATAGAAACACATTTACGGATGCTCTTTGCGGATGAAAGTGTGTTAAGGCCATTACACACAAATACAGTCGAAATTATAAGTAAGTTCTGTGTTTACGAAGATAAATTTTTACTGAATTTCACTGTTTTTAGATGGTGAATCACCATTGTTATTGTCTCTGCTATACTTTGGCGACGAAGTTAGGACATTGCTGGTTGAGAATAGTAACTTATATGTTCAACAGCATAACATAGCCACAACGGTTACAAAGAAACTTTTGAATAGACTCAGGAATTTTAATGCAATCGGGGAATCATACGATTCTGCGATTCACATATATCGGTCTGCGCAACCAGATCTTATTTTCCATATCGTGAAAAAGTCTATGTAATCAGTTGCATTAATTTTTTTTAATCTCAGGGGCAAAACGAATATTGATACCACGGATCGGCTCGCTCAACTTCGATACTGACATTTGATATTTAACACTTCACACTTTCATACTTCGGTCGATATAACTGCAAAATGTTCATTTGAGAAAAGCCGATTCGTTTCGGTTTTAAGTTTTGGTGTTCATGTTCTGACACTGGTTATCTATGCGAAACTATGCCGCATGTTGGTATCGCCACTCCATACGATAAACGAATTAGGAGCATCAGTTGTTTTGAAGCTCCAAGAATGTGTGTATGTTGTCTATTTTGATATAAAAAAATTCATTATATTATTTATTTTGTCTACTTAACGAACGGAAGTATCGAGCGATACGAACAATAAAAGCTCACCAATTGCGAGGTGCTGATAATATTTTGGCGCTTTTGAGAAAAACTTGCCAGGGAAAGGAAAAATCCAAGTCAGCATCTGTTTAAAAACACGAATACGGTGGTATACTCCTTCATGCAAACAATGAATTCTTTGTTGGCATGATAATAACGAGGTGAATGGTTTGTCTAATTGGTCCGTATCCAGAAGTTCCACAATGCGATATTCTTAGGAACAGAAAAAAGAATGTCGCCGTACACGTTTCAAATTGTGTTCTACAGTGGGTTGTTACTTTATGACTATCGACTATTACAAGGACTTTTGGTGAAAGAGACTAGAAGAGCTACGACTCGTTATTGCAGAACATGTCATATGAAAAAATCCAGATGATAAATGAAAAAGATGTGCGCAATGTCATTCCCAAACGATATTCCAGAGTAAGAATTGTAATATGTACAACACTTCCTTCTAAGTATTTTGATGATTACCATACACAAATAAATCATCAAAATATTTTGAGATAATAATTCATTATTGCAATTTAGTTTGAGTGAATTTAAAGCATACTTCAAAATCTACACCATTTGTTTTTATTCTTGTCGAAAAGCTGCAACTTTAAACTTTTCAATTAATTCTCAAATGTACCTAAATTGCCACCTTCGAGTTTTCGCAACACCCATTTTCTGGAAATCTTAGGCCTCACTTCCGCCAGTAAAGTGTTCAGTGATTTCCTAATAACACCCAAATAATTTTCCACCTATTTCTCTTAAAGGAATAGTAAACCTGACGAATATGAGTTAAGTACGTTTTATTTTTACCGTATAATCTTCTGCCCCTTGAAATTGGCTACAAATACGTTTTTTAATGTGAAAAATATCTGCAATTGTAAGTAAGCCACTTTGAAGAGCAACTTTGGCCCAAAATTTGCAAAACAAATTTATATATTTAAACTCAACTATTTCTAAGAAAAACTAATGCATACTTTTCCTTAGATTCCCTATGTTAAATCAAAATCATTTTAATAGTGATGAGTCTACGACGAGGTGAACCAAAAAGCAATTAACAAGAAAATTACAAAATTCTGAATGTAACCGCGTCTACGGTATGCAGAGGGTTTAATAACGTAGTGATGGCACCAGTTTTATGCTGAGTTCACTAGTCGTGAATTATGACTGGTGGAAGCGAGGCCTATTGTGAGTGAGGCCTCTGCAGTTGTTTGTGGGGTCCCAGGAATGCAGGAGATATTCAAATAGTCGCCGAATATCGAGCTGCATTTAGAGAACCCTATCCACGATGTGCGTACCAAACTATAGCCTCCATTTTTCCCTCCACAAAGTCTGCACTAACGTCCGCGGGAAGCTGCTTCCTTAGGCCCTGGCGCCCACGATACCAATGGCGCCGATCAAAACAGGCTTCGTGAGAGAGCGCAGGAGAAAGCTTATCAGATCTCACTTCATTTATGACCCCTTAAACGCCAGCACGGGACTGAACACCGACTACAGGTAGTGACACTCTCCAAAATATCGGCAGCAAAACGTTTTCAATTCTACTGTGATTACTTTGCATGCACTTTTAGTAGTTCTGGGTTTCCTGTTAGGATGCCACTGTTATCATCATGCTTACAAGTAGGACTTACTCAGAATCGATTTACTCATTTTCCTAACTTGGGACAATCCTCGCTGCACATATGATTAGAACACAACGGTACACTACAGGGGCGGATTGGTAGATCAGTCAATCAAAATGGGGTGAAGCTCACGTGTATCCATATTTTACGAAACACTGGGCGGAATAGCATCTTAATTTTTTTTATACAAACATATTTTGATTTTTTTTATGCAAGCATACTTCGATATTTACATGATACAATTTTCAGGACAGCTTTAAATAGACTTAGAGTGAATGTTTACAACAAACGACTTGAATCGGTGCTTGTAAACATATAACACAACACTGCTAAAGCAAACCAAAGTGAGAAAAATATCTAAACATCTTCACATACAATCTAAATGAAAAATTGCAACAACGTATTCTAAGATGAGAGAAATTAACAAGTCAGACTACGAATACAAAGAGTATTAAAAAGAAAGTACGACACACTGCAAGCATAGACAATTCAAAAAGCACAAAATATTTAAAACACTTAACACTTTCAACGTAAAAATCCATTCTAACTATAGTATTTCATTATAGCTTCAATCGAATTATTTGAAGAACACTTAATATGTTTTATTTCTGAATTGATTTGATTTCTCGCATAAAAAGGTTATCTCAAACGCAGTGATTTCAAAAGGCCATTGCAAAACTAAACAAATGGAAATTCGAAAATGAATTAAATAGAAATTTGAAGGCATTCTCATTTTATTAAAAAAAATACAAACTACTTTGCCTTGCACTTCAAATCACTCAAGTGCGCGCTGATTAAGCATTAATTAGTTGAAAGTGTTAGGTTTCGAAAGCCTGCGCCAGTCTAGGCTTAGCAAATTGTTCAAAGCTAAAATTACTATTTACATATCCACTCGAAGGAACTAAAGCTACTGGCGACTTTATTTTAGATAAATTTCATCGCAAAACCACTCACAAAAACAACTAGGAAAATTTTTGGTAAACACCTCTGAGCAATGGAAGTGGTACGGCTGCATTGGCTGGCGAGGAGTTGAAGATGTTACGGTCCCGAGCTCGTCCAGGACTTCCCGATAGTTGGCGGATAGCGTTGCTTGTTGCTGCAGTGCCGCTTATGCTGCTTTCGCCGTTTAAATATTTGTCAGCTGATAAATATGTTGCAGCTGTGAACGGTATATTTCCATATTTTCCACTATTGCAGCCGAGACTGCCATGCAGGACGATCTTGTTTGAATTTGATTGGGATGCCTTAAGATTATTAAATGCTGACGCCTATTCGAGTGTGGTGAGATGTTGAGGCCACCAGTCGCGCATGTTTGGTTGGTTTGGTAGCGAAGATGAGAATATGTGAGTAGATTGTGTAGAAAATGAAGAAGAATGGAATGAGTATGAGATATAAAATCCAATTAATTACGCTGTCGGACTAATTAAACGATATGCATATAATGAAAATTAAAATGTCCAGCAAAGTGTATCCCTGCTTTTAACTTCGTTTTGCTTATAGCTAGGTTAGCTTTGATATTCCGGGCGCTTGAGTTGTTCAATTTATAAGATTTTCACCTGTTTGAGCATCATTAATATTCATATTATTTACGTTAGTGTTGTTGACATTAAATTGTACAATAGAAGTAGTTAACATGGATACACACCGACAGCTTTGTTTCTAAGCAAAGTTCTATGCATTTTACTTAAAATAATAAGCAAAAAATTCACAGCAAATTATACTTAAAAAAATTTACAATGGTGAACATTTATGCAAATGATAGTCTCATGTAGAATTGACATCTAACCTTATGATTTGTATTGCTGATCGTTTGATCCGGCTGTTGAGATTGTTGTAATGACGGCATATCTGGTAAGCTACCCGCCGAGTGTGATGTGACAAATTTTATATCTTTTTCGGCGGCTAAATCTAACCCACTATGAAATGACGGAGATTTGGGTATTCTTAGACCGGCTACACTGCCGGAATACAGCATAGCACCGGCAACAACCATTTCATCAATGCACTTTTCATTTCATTCTTGTAGGCGTCTTTTGATGAATGATATTCATTTATTTTTACTACAGATTATTTTATCATGAATTAATTCTGCACTTTGAATTGACTAGCAGTTGACGATTAACTAAGCGAATATACGGTGATAGATCGTGGGATGTTTTTTTTAACTTAAGTTTATCAAAATTGTATAATGATTTCGCGAGTCTTTATAGTGACACGGTTTGTTTTGAAGTAAGTTTTATCATTTTAGTAGATTAGCTAAGATAACCGCTTTTTAAGCTTAGTTGGGAAGTTAGGTATTTATTGAGTATAAAATGACAGTATGCCTGTAAGAAGAAAATACAGATTTATTTGCAACAATCGAAGCACAAATGCATATGATCGAAACTGGAAGAGTTTGAGGATATTTAATTTATTTTGTAGTGCTTGATTAATGCATTATTCCTTTTAAAAATCTACGTGATTATCATGAAAAACGAGCGAGTTTATATATTCTGGAGATGGCGAGGTGAATATAATGAGTGAGTATGTTGAATAAACATGATTCAATAGCGAACAAGTTCCATAAATATACTGCTATCTAACCATAATTTTGAAGTATTCACTTGTAAGACGAAATGCTTGCTTGCGTGATAAAAACATTATTTTAATTCTAGAAGATGAATTCAATATTTACATTACACACGCCATATTGCGAAAAATGCCAAAAATTAAGCGATGTAGGTTCAAATAGTAAGACATCTTAATCTCATAATGACATAAAAATTGGCAATAACGAACATGAAGCGCTTGTACTGGATATTTATCGACTCAAACCAAATTCTTTTTTTATTGTATTTCGGAACTTTATACATAGTGTACAATATCGAAGCAAAATCTTCTTTTTCATTGACAATTTAACAGGAAATGGAAAGATTCCTTGAAAAAAGAATATTTCGAAACACGGCCTCCAAGCAAGTTAGTTCGAAATCAGAGATAAACTTTGCGTAATTTTTAAGGAATTTAATTTCAATGAATGAAAAGGTATGTGCTGTGGCGGCCCAGGTAGGGCCATGCCACCTCTCGATGCGGATCACGGGAGTGAGTGCAGCGCGTACTCACACACACAGTGGATTAGCAGCACCGCTAATCAGCGGTGTACAGATTTTAGACTGCAGCATCGAAGCTCAGCGAGGTCGAGATTAATTCGCTTCGAATTTTCTCGAAACCACGACGCGCCCCACGATACCTTAAATTACTTATAAATTTCAACTAGTCCTAAGTTCAATCAGGAAATCTTCGCGTAGCACGCCAACTTCAAAAGTCGGGTTCAGAACGCACATGCACATTTCCTCTAAAACATAAGTCTAATTGCAAAGCTTTCTACTAGAGCTGTGACATCGAAAGAAAAACATCGATGTTCGATGTATCGATGTTAGAAAAATCAAAACATCGATGTAAGAAAAAAATCGAACCAAAAACATCGATGTTTTTGGAACATCGATGTTTTTTAGAATAATACAACAGATGATTATTTTTACTGTTAACCACTATTTATTATTGAATATAGAGAGTGTACTGTCGAGCCTACTAACACTTTGTTTATTAATCTCGGTAGTGTTCGTAGAAAAGAAAGAAAGGCTCTTCGTATTTAGAAGAATAGGTTGCACATTTTATAAACTCATATACATACCTACAAGATAATTCATTTAGAATGTCATTATATTATCAAAATAAAATATTGACTTTATAAATGAAATAAATTAACATTATAATAAATCAATCCAAAAACCAAAACTTTTTATTGATTCATGGGAGAAATAGTATTTTGTCAATTCTATCTCCTGTCAGAGAACTTCTTTTGTTGTTTACTATATCCCCAGTTGTGGAAAAAATTCGCTCCGATGGCACAGAAGTTGCCATACATGTCAAGTATTTTAGTGCTAGTTTCAACAAAACAGAATTTTTCGGGTCGCTTCTGTTCCACTCGTCCAACGTTTTTATTTTTCGTTTCAACTATTTACTATTACGAGCTAAAAAACATCGAATAAAACATCGAAGCGAAAACATCGATGTCTAAAAACATCGGGAGAAAAACATCGATGTAAAAAATAGTCGATGTTTTTAAAAAACATCGATGTTTTCAAAACATCGATGTCGATGTCACAGCTCTACTTTCTACGATTTTACATGAAACACCACTATCCCATGATCAAACTTCCCAAAACGACTTTCTCTGAGAACAAACTGTTGCAGCATTGTGGGTGGGCGTGAAATTGAATTTGAACTCCAGTTTGGGCGTTCCTTTCCCCTGGATTATGCCACATGCTACTTTTCAATCTTCAACAGCTGGTGGTTGAATTGCTCTCCAGATGGTTCTACAGGGTGGCGCAAAGTTTCTGACCCTAGTTTTTCATGTATAAAATTTGAAAGAAAAGAGAAAAGATATTATAATTCTATTATAAACTACACACATTAGGTAATATTATAAATAATTAGTATGAAGTATGTCCTCCTTCGTTTTCTATACACTGTAAAAGTCGTTTTCTGGAACTTTCACATATTTTTTTTAGGTAGTTTGCAGAAATTGCGCCCCACTCAACTTGTATACCTGCCTATATGTTGGTGTAGTATCTCTAAAGACACTCTCCTTTAATTTGGACCACACATTTCCGATGGGATTTGAATCTGGGAAATTACCAGGCCAATCAATCCACACATTAGAAAAATACTCATAAATCGCCTCAAAAATTTACAAATCCCAGAGATTTTGGCAGAAATTCAGCTGGTTTCGAATGTTCTTCTTGGGAAGGAGAGGTTTCTTGCGTTGTCTATAGGCTTACCGGCCCCAGTTGGTGGACCGAATGTATCGCTAAGCGGTTCGCCTCGAAACATTTTTAATGGCTGCCGGAGAACTGTTAAGCCATTTCGTCACTGTTCGCATCTCCACTCTTGGGGCCAATGTTCGAATTTTTATTTTTGCTTCTGCAGTAAGTACCGACGGTCGACCACATCTTTGCATATTCTCCACGTTTCCTTCTTCGGCATTGCACCGTTTTTTCACGGTGTTCTTGCTGATCCTAAGTATTCTGCATATGTCACTGCAGCTGTACCCCAATCGATGCATGCGTTGAATTGCAATACGTTTTTGAATTCGACCACTTACCATTATCGTCGCAAAAAAAATTCAAATTCAATTCGTTGAAGATTCACCAAGTTTTTAGAGTTTGTACAAAAAAGCGCTAAAATTAAGGTCTTTCGATAAATTTGGTACTTTCACTTCAAGTAACCAAATCTGAATGGATAAATTTATATTTTCAAAAGTCTTTTTACTGTACAGGAGTTAACATCTACGGCTAAAAAAAATACCCAAGTAGTTATGGAACTGCATATTTTACTTGTAATTAGGCCTACCTACAAACCCTCTTCGAATTTTCGTACCTGTTTTTGCTGAATCTTCAATAAAAGTCATTATTTTCGTATTACCGTTTAAAATTCTGTTTTCACTCTTTATGGAAATGAATTAAAGCTATGTAGCTATAAGAAAATTTAAAGTGGCTGTCAAAATTTTTGAAGATAGTTTTTTGCCGATAAATTTATTCGGGTTGATTTTTCATGTCGAAGGTCAGAAACTTTTGCGCCACCCTGTACATTGTGATAATTTAGTTGGTTTGCGCGCGAAGGAAATGATGGAGTAACGCAGTAACTGAGTCGTTTGATTCTGTTAGTTTTGTATAAGGTATTATTGACGATTTCGTGTAAAAATACATTTGATGGTATAAAAATTTAGGTAATGTCTAAAGGTTAAGCTTGCAATCATCAACCTTAGATCATCGAAATGAATCCGAAAGAATTTGCCTGTAGAAAACTTAAGAAAGGGAAAATTATATTAACAAACGTGAATATACTTTTATAAAAGTATCGAACATCAAAACATTTTATTTCAACAAGGAATATATGACTCTAAAATTTACTAAGTGAATCTCGAATGAAGTATAGGTTTACAAAAAAAATGTTATGATTTAATCTTAGTTGCTCTGGGACAACATAAGCAATAAAAAATCAATTATATTAATCATTCTTTCCAAAATATTGCTCACCTGAAACCATATGGCAAGTAAAATTATTTTAAAAGTCATTGTATCAGATACCCTCCCGCAAAGACCGAATATTACGTAAGTAAATCGATTAATTTCCCACGAGGAATGCTCGATGACTATCAAGAATAAATCATCAATATCGCTTTCTATTTTGGTGTCTTATTTCAAACTCACATCAAATTCAACTCCGCTATATATTTACTTATGGCCTTAATAACATCTTGCCCATTGTCAAAGTAGCAGAACAGGACGATTAATGAGTATAACGTAGATAGTACCATAGACTCGTGTCAGGAAACATTTTATTATTAATACCGACAATGTTGGGATATTAAGTCAGGTACTTGTTTCTAGAGCTTAGTCAAGATATATTAAGGAATTCATTCAAGACAGAAAGTGACAATTATTTCAGATATTTCACCACTTGATTTTGGTTCACACCGGATTTCTAGCTAATGATAGATATCTCTGAAAGTTAATTAATAATTTAAGGACGCGAACTAAAAGCTTGAAATAGAATGTAAAATGACATATTAAATGTGTTCTCTTTGATGTTGAAATTAGACGATTATATGTGAGAAAGTTCGCATTACATTTAAGTTCAACCGGTAACGATGAAAAATGCTTTTTTGATGTTGCTGCTTTTAATTGCGTATTTTTATAAGAAAAAGCTCTAAATTATACTTCTAGGCTTTCCGCAAGGAGCACGTCTATCTGGTTCCGAGACGATTGAAGCTGTTAAAATTTTAACATCCCTTCGTTCATTAGAATTTTAATTGCCGGTGGTGGATGGGGCATGTCGTCTTTTAGATTATCATTGAACACTTTGCAGTCGCTATTCTTTTAGGCTCTCAAAACATTGGGAGAGGAGGGTTTCGTGGTTTAGTAGCGGTAATCTTAGAAGCGAATTATTAAATAGGGCGGAAACCGTTGTGCACGAGTCCACTTGGAAATGGTGGGACATCAGCATTTATGAGTTCAAACTTAAGACAAGCCACGAGGTGCGACTCTTGAGGTCCATACGGTCAACTTCCCAATAATATCTATATAAATAGGAAAAATATTAAATAGAATAATAATAACGAAAATAATGCTACGTTAAATAATAATGATATGTACTTATAACAGTAATTGGAATGAGTTTATTTTAATCGTATCGTCTTAGGAAGCGTCCATTGATTACTATAGATATTGGGGATGGAGAAAGAGGGGGAGCTGAGGTTGATAGAATCTTCACGCGGATCATTCATATGAATGTTTTTGAAAAGTAATAAAAAAAAGTTTTATTTGATGAGAACTTAAAACATCTGATTTCGACAAGCCATAGGCCGGACCACAGTATAGGTAGACCCAGTATGCAATCGAAGCCCAAAAGCTCGTATTTTCCTTCCAAGAAATGGCGCCATGTGCTTGCAAAAATTGACGAATGCCTAGCACTGCCAGATTTGCAGAGGATAAAGCATTTTCGCGGACTTCATCTTTCACTTCAACACAAGAGACATATTTTCAGTCATTTTGGCCTTTTCTCTCAATCAATTTGTCAAAAGCGAATGAAATTCGTGTCAGCAAAGACGTTTCACCATTGTAATTCAATGTACCGAAGTTTCTAACGGCGTTTTTCACGCCTAGCATGAAACGTGCGTGGCAGTGCCCCGACCAGTAGATAGCTGCCATTTTGTCCTAAATGGCAGCAAACGTATGATAAATGGCAGCCAACATATGATAAATGTAAACAATTATATGCTAAATGTAAACAAACATTTGACGTTGTCCCGTAGAACAGCGGGCCGTACTTGATAGTGCGCCAATATATAAAACATTACCTACTGGGTGTACCTATACTGTGGGTCGGACTACAATTAACTTACGAAGTTGCAAGTCGAGTTCGTCAAATTGACTTACGATAGGCTAAGTAGAGCTTTCAAATATGGTCACATCTTGATCAAACAAAAGTTCAACTATAATAACTTATAAGGTGTGAGTTGTCAACGGTTGCAGCAGCCGTTGCAGTTCAAGAATTTTTAATTCGAAAAACTGATTGCCACGCATATGTAGAAACATAGCTTGATAATATTCCTATCGTGAAAGATTGATCGGGCACTGCATGATCTTGTCTTCGATCGACTTCAGTCACTTCATTTATAAAATCCGTCGAAACCATAACATTTCCTATGTCTCGAAAACTTTCACAGTCCTCAATATCAAAAACTCACTATCTTCTCACTTCGAGTGAACACATAACCTCACTTTTAGCATGTCAGCTAAAGTTTCTCGAACACGAGAAATTTTAGCTTAACGAAGATGTCAACGTCGACGTAGGCTCTAACGAAACGTTCCGCACTTTCACGAAACTTATATCAAATTTAGTAAAGCTGACAGTGACAGGGTCGGTATCATCTCATATTGTCTTGCGGCTTCGTTAGGCAAAAGTAGTACACCCTAATGATTGGCAGAAGTTTAAATGACATAAAAGAGACTTTTTTAAAAAACCACGTCATTAGAGTAAGTGAAATTAGGTGGTATTATTTTTATCAACCTTTTTCTATTATAAATATAAATTATGCAAAAATGTATCAATAAGCTTTATTTGATATAATAACGATATCTTTAGAAAAAGAGACATCAGGTAATATCATTCGTATGAACCCTTTCTATATAGTGACTTTCAACGATTTTTTTATTTTTGATTTGATTTTTTTTTGTAGTCATGAGAAAAGTTTAAATGTTTTTTTTACAAAAACTATTTAGAGTGGATAAATTTCATGATTACTGGGTTGTGCACATCTGGTGATTTTTTTTAAAAAACCCTAATTTTTGCACTTTTTTTATTAAATTAAAAAACGGCTCCACCATTTTTTTCAAAATTTGATAGCATCGTCGTAACAATGCAAATTCTATGTTTGGTTCGCGAGAATTAGTGCGAAACTTATAAGCTCTTAAAATTGCAAAGGCGCTTTGATAGAGATCTTAACGAAGCCGATAATAGCATGTTCACACTACACGAGATAATCGTAAATCTCGAGGTTTTCAGTAATCTCCTGGCAAATCTCCTAGATTTCCCATACATTATGAAGGTTTCGCAAATCTAGATTTGTGAGGAGATAATCATCAAATCCTCCTACAAACCTCGTTGAAATCGCTTGGACAACCCTGATTTGCAAACCTACGCAACTTCAGAGGTGTTGAAAGTAACAATTTGACATTGTTTGTTGTTGAGGTGTCAAATGTTACTGTTTCAATAAAACAATAAGTTGAAATTTTCCACGACTTCCACGATTGATAGTTATGGACGCAACAAGACGGAAGAAAGCCAAGTGGAGCGACCATAATTATGAGCTGCTCATTCAACTATGGAGCGAAAGAATGGATGAATTCCGTGGACAAAAAATGAATGGTCACATATACAAAGAGATGGCCGAAGCAATGGAATCTCGCTCGTTACCATTTACGGCGAGTGATATTAAAAACAAGATCCACAACTTGACGAACAGATTTAGGTAAAATTAGAACCATGATTAATTTATTTACTTAATTTTAAGTATATTTTTGTATATTTATAACTTGAAAAGTGTTGTGTGCATATTTCCAAATAAAATTGACAAGTGCACTAAACTCATTGTCTTATAATTTTAACAAAATCCAACTATAACCACAATGTAAAGTTTTAGCTTAAACGCTGCAACAATAAACAAGTTTGATTGACATATAAATGTCAAAACATCTGTCAAGATTATCTCATTTGGGCAGTGTGAATGGGTTTGGCGGTTTACAAACCTACATGAGATAATCTTGTAGATGTGAACATGCTATAAGACTTTATTTACGTGAGTTATGCTCGTAGAAAAAAACCGTCGACGAACGTACGTATACACACACACATACAGACTTCTCTCCAAAAACTTCAAAACGTAAAGATGAAGGATGAAAATTTCAATTTCGATGCGATTACAAGAACTTGCCATATACTGGGAAGCTAATAAGGTGCAGAAAAATGTAGAAATGCCACCAAACTATCATCAAAAGCTCGAAATAATACAACAGTTTTTTCTACTCACGTAAACAAAACGTATCAATTTCGTTGAGGTGTCAATTGAAGCGTCTTTGCAATCTTAAGAGCTGATTAGCGTTTGGAACACTTCGGTCGGGAGGGTTTGTTGTTTTGACCCTTTGAAAGTTATTTCTGTCATGCGCTATATCTCGCGAACCAAACATACGATTTGCATGTTTAAGGTGTCAATCGACGCGTATTGACAATTGTGTGATTCTATGTAATTTTTTAAAAAATTGTTGGAGCCGTTTTTTAATTTAATAAAAGAAAATGCGAAAAAGTAGGATTTTTCATAAAAAAATAAAGTTTAACCTGATTTGCACAACACAGCAGTGGCGAGGCGTTCATATAAGCCGATTCCCATCGGCTTCCCTTGTCAGATGTGTTCCAAAAATGTCTAACACTTCATCCTCATACTTCCATAATAGCCAGCAAAGCGATTAACATTTTGTTGGAATGGCAGCTCGGTTTTCCTCAATAGGATATGGAAACAAATCAAGAAGCCGGTAGCGTTCCCGGCTTGCGAATCAGCTGTGAAAATTGATGCTAGAAAATCATCGAAAACTACCAATTAGAAATACATACTGTTTCAATAGTCTATATGTCTATACCTTGATTGTTGTAGCAGGAAATTCACGTAAACTCTACTAATAAGCTACAGAACGTGACAAGAGTTTATTGTTTTTTGATTGTTTTTGTGAAATTGTGAAAGTGGTAAACTGTTATTTTCAACTTATTGCAGATTTTCTTGTGGGCGATTTTTTAAAATTTTAATATATTTTTAAATGTTGATTGCTGCCTTACAGATTTTTTGACGACAGAAGAAAATATCTTTAAACGAAATCAAATTCCTTAATTTCGTATTTACTTAATATATACATTCCTTGCCAATAAGGTCAAAAACGATACACATAACATAAAAATATAAATATTTCATAACTGATCGTAATTTAAAATGTATGCAATAGAAAGAATGATTACGGTAGTATTTCTCTATATGCTCATAATATACTGCTTTGTCTGTTAAGGGTCCATGTATCTCAAATAGTAAGCGGCTTACCCACATTAATTTTTCACCCCTCGCCACTGCAACACAGTAATAAACTTTTATAAAATTTATACATTCTTATCAGTTTTTGAAGAGGAAGCAGCAAAACTTTTTTCCATGATTATAAAAAAAAACTAAATTAAAAATAAAAATTCACTCAAAGTTACCAGGTAAAAGTGGTTCATACGAATGATATTACTTTATATTTTTTATTCTAAAGGCATTGTTGTAAAGTCAATCAATGTTTATTAATATTTGCATAATTTGAGCAGATTTTGAATAGTTATCACAGTATTTTAATTTTAATAAAAAACTGCTTAAATTTTGAAAACCACAAACAAATCAATCAAATTTGCATTTGTGGTAATGTTTGTAGTCAATACTTTGCAAGATCATATGCTTTAAAAGACTTTCATCAAATAAAAAATTGCAGTTTTTAGTAGTTTTATTCTGTACTGTTCGTAAGATTTCAATTACTTCCTCCATCATCATTTATAATACATTTTACTTTTTACATGCAATCGAATTGATTATTGACTGCATATTCAATGTTTTTCAAGTCCACATGAAAATGAGAAATAATGATTAGCCTCATTGATGTAAAATCGTGAAAAAATACAAATTCAGTGATTCTGCCAAAGTGATGGAAATTTTACATAAAAATATTCAAAATGGCCACCATGCGACAAAATCTCTTCAGTGGGCGTAATAACAAAAACTGCATTCATTTTTGCTAGCTTTCTTTGTACTTCAAGCATCGATATGAAAATAACAAATAAGGCTGAGGCTCCACGTACGATTCCAAATCGGTTTCGGTTTGTTTGTTTTTAAGAATAAACGTCATAGCGGCGCGACCTTTTCTTATTTTGCATGTTATCTATATGAGAACCGGGCGACCCTGCGTCCACGTCCGATTCGATCAAGAACGCTGGTGTTACGACCCGTCTGGTTCATAACGACCCGGGCCGACGTTCCGATTCATAATCAGAACGAAGGCACTTCCTTTTCGCTCATTTACACGCTTTCGCCATAAGATCGGATGGCACCCGGCTCCACGGCCGGTTTTCTGAAACCGATTTTCTGTATGCGCATGCGTTGTGGTCATTCGTTAAAAGGCAGTGAACGGAGAAGGCCATGGAGCAGGTGATAACGGCAGTTGGAAATAATCCGGTAATATGGAGTATTGCGGAGAAAGATTACCACAACAGGGAACTTTATGATGCGGCGTGGGAGAATGTTTGCCGAGAAGTGTGCCCTAGTGCCAGAATTCATCCATTTTAGGATTTTAGCACTGACACCATCAACAACGCAATACAGATGTTTTCACGTTGAGCACCGACACGAGAATGAACACTGAACAAACAATCTGATTCAAGAGCCTCGCACGTTCTTATTTCAGATATGGAATCGGACGTGGAGCCTTGACGCCCGTCGTTCTTATTGTTTACGCATTCCAAATAATAATCGGTTTGGAATCGTACGTGGAGCCTCAGCCTAACGTAGAAAAGGCTTTGTAACCTGTTCTCCCTTCGATTGATCCGCGTGAATATTCAATTAATCCACCAAAATCCTTGCGCAATCAATGAACGCTCCCGTAGATGATGCGATTAATATTTAGTCATTCCAATTACTGTTGGGATGTAGGGTAGATCGCCTCCTCGTGGTGCATCCTGGGTAACGCTAAATGATCTACCACGGCACGACTTTCGATTGTTTTCTTGGACAACTCTCTCGTCTTAACGACTATATCTGATGCTTTGGGCTGGTAGCAGCGGTATTCTGTCACCTGAGTACGCAAGAGTGACATCTTGCGGAAATGGCTTTCAGGCTAATGCCAATGCTGCCTCCGTCCCGGTAAAACCCTGGCAGGCCTCACGGTACGTTCAAAACTCGTCGCCACTAGTCTGGCCGTGTAGGTTCAGTTGAGTTTGGACTCCTGATTAGTCCCCGGCCCGGCTCTGAGCACATCTCCTCATAAGGGAATGTGCCAACCCTCGCATGGCCTCCCTGCTTCGGCATAGATAACCATGGGGTCTCAGGGGAACTGCACAACGAGTGGAGATAGCGGCTGTGAGGGGGGACCCAAATCGCAATGAATTTAAATTCAAAAACTCAAAAGGAAGATCCACTCGGCCCGGAAGGGAAGTGGACGAAGGTGACGCGTCCTTCTAGTGGGAAGAAGACCGCGGTACTCAGCCAACCCCCTACTTCTTCGAGGGATGCATGCACCAAGGCAGCTATGCCAGGGGCAAGCACCTCCTCAGTCAAGCCTACTGGCGCTAGCGGTAACACCAAGGTAACGGCGAACAAGCTGGCCCGCACTGTTTCCGGAGCGCCCTCCAACACCGCTTCCACTTCAGGTGTTAAGAAGCAACAAAACCCCTCGGTTACGGCTTACAGAGACAGAAGGTCCGCCTTCAAAGTCCTGAAAAGGCTGAAAGATTTACCTCCGGATGGTCTTTCCCAGAAGGATAAAATCTCCCTGAAATGGGCAACCACCACGGTAGAGGCTTACAAAGCCTCTATTCCGAAGAAAGAGGCAACTCATAAAAGATGCAGATCTAATGAGTCTGCCCCAATTCAACCGAGCGTTCAACTGCCGGTTAGTAAAAGACCAAAACTGGTCTCACCCAATCCTGTTAAGGGCAGGAGTTTTAGTGAAGCTGCCAAGGAAAGCCTGGTATGGGCTGTTATCGACAGAAGCAGTAGCGATGGCACCATCTCACCGTCAAACTGGAAGATGGTGGAAATCGCGCTTCTCCGGGTGTACAAGCCCATACTTGAGGCAAATCCTGGCCCTCCACCAAGCTGTCGTGATGCTGGCTGGTACCAGGGTCACGTTAAGTTGATAGCCTGTACAGATCAACGTTCAGCGGATCTTTACAAGCAGGCTATAGGTAGAGTGGGAGAAGTCTGGCCTGGAGCAAAGCTGGACGCTGTCTCCAGGGAAGATATCCCGAATAGGCCTCGGTCCAGGGCGTGGATACCAGCGGAGCCATCCACACCGGAGGAAATTGTTGAGCTAATCAAGCTCAGCAATGCTGACCTCCCGGTGGAAAACTGGAAGGTAGCTAAGGTTAGCGAGCCCAGCAATGGACAGCGAGAGGCTCTAATAATCTTGAACGAGGAGTCGCTAGCTCCATTGGAGTCGAAGTGCGGGGTGATTAGCTACGGTTTCTCGGCTATCACCCTGCGAGTATATCGCAAGGACCGTACTGGGAAGGCAGTACGGGAACCGAGCAAGGAGAGTGGAAGCGAGGGAACTGTGGAAGCATCAGTAGACCCGACCGTGGACCTCTCTGAGTCAGATCTTCTCTCCGATGACGGAAGAAGCACCACCTCCACTGCGGGGTTGGCTGGGGACCTTCTCAGATCCCTCGACCTGGTCGAGGAGGAGGAGATGTCCTTATCTGACGAGGAGGCGGATAAAACATTGTGTCGCGATGCTGAGGTTTCTGCAGATTAACCTCCAGCACTCCAAGGCAGCATCCGCCGCACTGCTCCTCCACCTGGCCCAAAAAGGAGAGGAGCTAATACTAGCCCAGGAACCTTGGGTTGTTGGAAACCGGGTTTGCGGGCTCAACTTGAAAGGATATAACATAGTATCCTTCAACACAGCAGGTAAACCGAGAGCTTGCATAATTGTAAAGGAAGGCTTGAAGTTTTTAACCTTGTATAATTTCAGTGACCAGGACACCGTTGCGATAGCAGTGGAAAGACAGTCCAAACCCCTTTGGGCTGTCTCCTGCTACATGGCGCATGATGTTCTGCCACCTCCAACTAGCCTGCAGAGGCTTACAAGGGAAGCCACTGCAAGAGGCATCCCTTTAATAGTCGGAGCGGACGCCAATGCTCATCATCGCATCTGGGGTAGCACCGACACGAATAAACGGGGTGAGTCACTATTTGAATTCATTTTATTGCATGACTTAGCCCTAGCTAATAAAGGTGAGGATCCTACCTTCATTACGGCAAGCCGTAGAGAGGTTCTGGATATCACTCTGACGAACGAGCACTTGAACCAAGCTATCAAGGGATGGCACGTATCACAAGAGTGCTCGTTCTCCGATCACCTATACATAAAGTTCGATCTGGCATCTGACCCTCCGACAAATCCAACCTTCATTAACAAAAGGAGGATGGATTGGGTCAAATACCAATCGGTATTTGAGTCCGCGCTAGAAGGCGGACCTCCAGAGATTGCAGACACACCCGGTCTTGAGAAAGCCGTTGGGACCCTTACATTGGCCTTCAATGACGCAGCAAGGTCTGCATGTAGTCCAACGAAACCTAGAGGGAAGTACAAGCCCCCATGGTGGAATAGTGACATTGCGGAGCTGCGGAAGGAATGTAGGAAGTCCTTCAACCGAGCTAAAGAAACTAACGACTGGTCTTCTTATAAAACAAAACTGAAGGAGTTCAAATCCTCTATCAGAAAGGCTAAACGCACCTCTTGGAGAAGCTTCTGTGCAGAAATAGAACACTCCAAAGATGTCAGTCGCCTGCGTAAAGTCATGACGAGCTCCCCCTCATTTCTAGGGTCCGTTAAGGACGCAAATGGAGTCTGGACGAAATCCAGCTCCGAGACTCTGTCTGTTCTCGTGGATACGCACTTCCCGGGCAGTGATGATGTGGCTGATAAAGCGGATCCACACACGCTCTCGGATTGCATGCCAACTACTGTGCCTGTAAATGACAGGCTCCTACGCTGGGCAATCAGTTCATTTCAACCCTTTAAATCCCCTGGCATGGATAACATCTCACCTATTGAGATCCAGCAGGGTATCAATATAGCACTGCCATGGCTGAACGCCATTTTCAAAGCATGTGTACGGATGGCTTACATTCCACAGCAGTGGAGAGAAGCAAAAATAGTTTTCATACCTAAAGCGGGTAAAACATCCCACTCCTCACCTAAGGATTACAGACCTATCAGTCTCACCTCCTTTCTGCTAAAAACTCTGGAGCGACTGATAGAGATCCATCTGAGAGCTATTCTGAAACCACTCTCTAATGCGCAGCACGCATACACAAAAGGGAGATCGGTTGAAACAGCTCTTCACTCGCTCACCAGCTATATCGAAAAATCGCTAAGCGTTAAGGAATACACGCAAGCAGTTTTTATAGACATCGAAGGGGCTTTCAACAATATCAGCCATAAGGCTATTGGCAAAGCACTCGGGGAAAGCAATGCCGACGACAACCTTATAGGGTTCATCGGTCAACTGCTTAGCAGCAGGAACATCAACTCCACGCTAGGAAACAGTACCTTACGAAGGAGGGTTTGCAGAGGCACACCACAAGGTGGGGTGCTATCACCCCTTCTATGGAACCTAGTGGTGGATGAACTCCTGTCAAAAATAGAAGCGACTGGCTGCAAAGTCGTAGCTTATGCCGACGATGTTGCAATAGCAATATCGGGAAAATTTGTTAACACCCTATCGGAAAGACTAAACTTTGCCCTAGGTATTCTTACCAAATGGAGCAAAGAGTGTGGTCTAAAGATCAACCCGCAAAAGACGGAATTTATGCTCTTCACAAGAAGGTATAAAATTCCACGATTTGTCCCACCTAAGCTTGAGGAGATAAGTCTCAACCTATCTCATCAGGTCAAATATTTAGGTCTAATTCTGGACTCTAAACTCGCATGGAAAGCGAACACAGCAGAAAGAGCACGCAAGGCTGCATGTGCAATCTACTGCTGCAAACGAGCTATTGGGAAAAGGTGGGGATTAAAACCCAAAATTGTATCATGGCTCTATACGGCGATAGTGGAACCAATCCTTCTGTATGGCGCAGTTATTTGGTGGCCTGCTATGGCGAAAGCATCAAATGTAAACCTGCTGAACAAGGTCAGAAGGAGTGCGGCTATTGCAATCACCGGGGCTCTACGGACTACCCCGACAAAGGCATTATTTATGCTATTAAATTGGCTTCCGACAGAGCTACTTACGAGACAGCAGGCCAAGTGCACTGCTGTTCGATTAAAAGCTCTGCGACTATGGCATGAGGATAACTTTGGTCACTCCACAATACTACGGAGGGATGGGCCAAAGTCAGGGAAAGTGGACCTTGCATCTCCGATTCCCTGTTTTCACCATGGTTTCAGGACAGTCATCCCGAATAGGGAGGACTGGACCACAGAAAGAGATGGGATACAGGAATCGGTCGACATCTACACCGATGGATCAAAAATGGAGGGAAGAGTTGGCTGTGGCGTGTTCTCAGAACAGCTAGGCCTGAAACTATCCTTCCGATTACCAGACCACTGCAGCGTGTTTCAGGCAGAGGTCATTGCGATTTATAAGGCAGTTGACTGGCTGAGAAGTCAGAAAATTTCCACAAGAAATTTAAACATCTTTTCTGACAGTCAAGCTGCCATCCAATCATTATCCAGCGTGTATACTTCATCTAAAATTGCGATGGAATGCCGCTCACAACTGAACGTGTTGTCGCTTCACTGTGAAGTGATTCTTTGTTGGGTACCGGGGCATAGTGATATACCTGGAAACTGCAAAGCAGATGCCTTAGCGAGAGCTGGCACCGAGCTTCAGGAATATACACTTAACCCCGAAGTCGGCCAACCTCTAGCTTCCATAAAGCTAGGATTTAAGCAGCACTACGTGGAGGCTGCGAATAGGGCCTGGCTGCTCGAAGAAACCTGTAGCACAACCAGGCAAACTTGGCACGCACTGTGCTCCAAACGCACCAAGCGGCTCCTCAACATAAGCCGCGACACCCTGAGTTCCGTCGTTTCCGTACTAACGGGACACTGTTTGATCGGCAGACACGCAGAAAGACTGGGTGTCCCTTTCAATGATTTCTGCCGAAGTTGCAGATCAGAGGAAGAGGAAGAAACCATTAAACACTTTCTGTGTGAATGTCCGGCGCTGTCCAGGAAGCGCATGCAAACCTTGGGCACACCCTTCCTAGACAACCTCACGGAAGCAGCCGATTTGGACATTGGCTGCATAGCCGGCTTTATTCGAGAATCTGGATGGTTCTCGTCAACCCGCAGGTTCTAGTGCCGCCCATATATTCTGTGGTATCACAATGGGCCTCTCGTGGCCTAAGTGAGCTACCTTTGGATAAAAGGGGGCTGCCACTACAACCAACCAACCAACCAATTACTGTTATGAAAGGTACATTATTATTATTTAAAGTAGTATTATTTTCATAATTACCTCGTGGCTTGTTAACTTCCCAGTATATGGGAAGTTCTTGTAATCGCCTCGAAAATCGAAATTGAAATTTTCGATTTTTCTTTACGTTGGTATTTAGAGTATATTTAAATAGTTTTTAGAAAGAAGTATATATATATACATATGTATATATATACATATGTATATATATACATATGTATATATATATATAAATGTGTGTGTGTATGTACGTACGTTCGGAGACAGTTTTTTCTACGAGCATAACTCACGTAAACAAAGTCGTATCGACGTTGTTGAGAGCTGATGAGTTTTTGGAACATTTCGGTCGGGTCTGTTGTTTTGACCCTTTGAAGGTCATTTCTGTATTGAGCTATATCTCGCGAACCAAACTTAGGATTTGCTTGATGAAGGTGATCGACGCGTATTAACATTCGTGTCATTCTATCAAATTTTGAAAAAAAATGTTGGAGCCGTTTTTTAATTTTTTTAAAAAAAGGTGCAACAAATTAGGGTTTTTTCCAAAAACAATCAATTTTTAACCTGATTTTCGAAACGCAGTAATAAAGGTTTGCAAAATTTATATACTCCAAACAGTTCTTGTAAAAAACCAGCAAAACCTTTTTTCATGATTACAAAAAAAAAATGAAATAAAAAATAAAAAATCAATGAAAGTCATTATGACCTTCAAGGTAATTTATGTCATTCATTATATCTCACGAATCAAATGTAATATGTGCATCATTAAGGTGTCAATCGACACGTATTAAGATTTTTGTGATAATTTTATAGTTTTAAAAATATCGGTAAAGCCGTTTTTTGATATAATAAAACAAAATGGAAAATCAGGGTTTTTTTCATAAAATTTTTTTTAACCTGATTTGCACATCGCAATAATAAATGTTTATAAACTTTTATCAACTTTTGTCGAGAAACTAGCAAAAAAATTCCAACGATTACAAAATAAAACAAGCCGCGAAGTGCGACCCTTGAGGTTCACACGGTCAACTTCCCAGTAATATCTACATAAACATCAACAACATTAAACACAATAATAATTTTGAAAATAATACTACTTTAATTAATAATAATGAAAGGTATTCATAGCAGTAATAGGAATGAGTTAATATTAATCATATCATCTACGGGAGCATCTACTGATTACGCAAGGCTTTTGGTGGATGGATGATGATGATTGATTACCACAAATGCAAATTTGATTGAAATTTTGATGGTTTTCAAAATTTAAGCCACTTTTTTTAATTAAAAGACTGCAAAAACTATTAAAAATCTGCTCTAATTATCCAAACATTTTAAAACTTTGATTGACTAAACAACAAAGTCTTTAGAATTAAAGATATAAGGTAATATCAATCGGAAGTACCCCTTTCATATGGTAACTTTGAATGATTTTTCATTTTTAATTAATTTTTTTCAGAATCATGAAAAAAGTTTTGCTAGTTTCTCTTCAAAAACTGATAACAATGTATAAATTTTATAAACATTTATTACAGTGTTGTGCAAATCAGGTTAAAAAAATATTTTTTATGAAAAAGCATTTTTTATGAAAAAACCCTAAGTTTTCTCTTTTTTTCTATTAAATTAAAAAAACCGCTGAAACGGATCTTTATAATGTTAAAATAATCAAAGATATTCTAAAACACGTCGATTAACACCTTAATGATGCAAATGTTATATCTGGTTCATGAGATATAGTGAATGGAAGAAATGACCTTGAAGATCATGATGACTGTTAATGATTTTTTATTTTTTATTTAATTTTTTACGTATTCATGAGAAAAAGTTTTGATGTTGTTTTTACAAGCACTGCTTGAAATATATAAATTTTATAAAAATTGAATACTGTCTTTCGTAAATCAGGTTAAAAATTTATTGTTTAGAAAAAAAACCCTAATTTTTTGCACTGTTTTTTCTTAAATTAAAAAACGGCTCCAACGATTTTTTTAAAATTTGATAGATTCACAAAAATGCTAATACGCGTCGATTCACACCTTAACCATGCAAATCGTATGTTTGGTTCGCGAGATATATATAACGCACGACAGAAATGACCTTGAAAATCATAATGCCTGTTAATGATTTTTTATTTATTTTTTTACGTAATCATGAGAAAAAGTTTTGATGTTGTTTTTACAAACATTGCTTTAAATAAATAAATTTTATAAAAATTGAATACTCTTTTTCGTAAATCAGGTTAAAAATTTATTGTTTATAAAAAAAACCTAATTTTTTGCACTTTTTTTTTTAAATTAAAAAAATTTGATAGATGCACACAAATGTTAATACGCGTCGATTGACACCTTAATCATGCAAATCGTATGCATGGTTCGCGAGATATAACGCATGACAGAAATGACCTTCAAAGGGTCAAAACAAAAAAAAACCCGACCGAAGTATCCCAAAAACTAATCAGCTCTTAAGATTGCAAAGACGCTTCGATTGACACCTCAACGAAGTCGATACGACTTTGTTTACGTGAGTTATGCTCGTAGAAAAAAGTGTCAACGAACGTACGTACGTACGTACACACGTACGTACGTACACACATACATCTCCCTTTCTAAAAACACTTTATATATACTCTATAGACCTCAAAACGTAAAGAAATGTTGAAAATTTCAATTTCGATTTTCGAGGCGATTACAAGAACTTCCCATATACTGGGAAGTTAATTAAATAAAAAATCATTCAAAGTCATAATGTAAAAAGGATTCATACGAATGATTTATACCTTTAACTTTTATACTTTTTACAGGCAATTGAACCTATTTTTGACTACATATTCAATGTTTCTCAACACCAACAGAAAATAAGAAATAATTATCAGTCTCATTGATGTGAAATCGTGAAAAAATTCCAAATTCAGTGATTATGCCGAAGTGCTGGCAATTTTGACCGCAACTATTCAAAATCTCTTCAGTGAGCGTAATAACAAAAACTGCGTTCATTTTTGCTAGCGCTCTTTTGTCTTTCAAGCATCGATTTGAAAATAACAAATAACGTAGAGAAGGCTTTGTAACTTGTCCCCCCTCCGATTGATCCGCGTGAATATTCAATCAAACCAATCCACCAAAATCCTTTCGTAATCAATTGACGCTCGCGTAGATGTTACGATTAATGTGAAGTCATTCCAATAACTTTTATGAGAGGTACATTTTTATTATTTAAAGTAGTATTATTTTCATAATTATTATTGTGTTTAATATTTGTAGATATTACTGGGAAGTTGACCATGCGGACCTCAAGAGTCGCATCTCACGGCTTGTTTATCATATGTTTTCAGACATTTATGATGAGATTTTCACTTTCTCTTCTTTCCAGGATACTTCATGTTATGTGGTTTGCTTTTAGTGCTGACCCGCCTCACGACTACCAGGGCAATAGTTTATAGCAGGAGTGGTGATGTTTGTGTCCAGAGATTGATTAGCCATGAGTGCATTTTTTTACTATTTGAAGAGTACCTCAATACACTTCTTTGTTATCTCAGGAGCGTAAATATTAAGTTTAGTGTTGACATATTTAGCCAAATTTTTGTGAATAAATCTGTGTTTGATATACGAACATAACTTCATGTTAAGCATCCCGAAAGGTGGGGCATATACATATGTAAGTTGATTCGAGCTTTCTTGACGGCAAGTCACGAAAATTTGGATCCAAAAATAATCATATCTTTAAGATAAATTGACCATCAAAATAAGTATCCTGTCAAAATAAAGCAAGAAGAATTATAACGCATTATGTATAGAGATAATCTTGATAGCGCATTAACATTCGCACACAGTCATCTAAGTTGTGTTGTGGTTTATTCAAAAGTGATAATTGATGTGCACTTATATTTATTCTTCCTTTTCTAACACTAAAATATATACATACATACATACATGGCCTGAATGTGCTTTGTGGTAATAGTATACTCAACAGTTCGTTTGAAGTTAAATTTTTAAAATATTTTACTGAGTTGCCAAGGTCAGTTGTAATTAAAGTTTTTACATTTGCATGCCAAGCGATCGTTGTCACTTACATTCAATGATTGTCTAACCAAGTCTGACTAACACACAAAAAGGCAAATGTGAGACGAAAAGTCACCGTGAATCGCATTGGAATAAAGTTTCAAAGAGTTTGATTGACAATTTCAATAATGCGGCGAGATCTATGCTTTTCTTTCCCCGTTTTCATATGCGCTCGGTAGTAGAAAACAGTCTACAGAAAAACAAAGACTTTTACTTTAAACGACTTCTCATTAGGAAATACAATATCAACTTTATCATAAGTAAAGTAAAGTAAACGAGTTCAATATCAAGATCTTTTTCTGACACCTCAGCTTATCTAAAGTACAATAACTTTTGTTAAAGTGTGAGATGCGCGTTAAAGAAGGAGCATCTGTTATTGGTGTGCGTCACTGCTCAGAAGAGTGGAGATTCTGATAAAATGGTTCGAAGAGTCATTATCACTTTCGTATATTTGAAGACCAAATAGACGATTAGTGTTTAATGGAAACAGACTGGTTCAAAGTTTAGGATTTTTGTTGTTGTGATAATCGCAAATCTCACTGCTGTAGTATCATATTTATTTTATATTGTGAATAAAGATAGAAATATGTTGGTAGAATGATACGGATGCTAGAAAAAAAGAGATAACTGAATAGAAGGGCTGTTTATGGAAGCTATCTGTATTATGGCACGGCCTAGTGGTGAACTGTTCACTCAATATTTTCCGACATTTTCAAAACGGCAACTCACGATGAGATTGTAGGCGATTGTATGAAGCAATTGAGCGAATTCTTGCTCTTACAGCGACGACCGTTACCTGGCATGGCTTTGCAATCTCTACTAACGAGCTCAGCAAAGCGCAGTAGCCTTGAAACTCCACAGGTAGGATTGACCGTTACGTTGTCCGAGGAGCGCAGTGTAGCACATGCTGGCGATCGGGAAGTCTGATTTGGGTTAGCGGCACCAAAGGGCGTTTTGATTGTAACTTCCGTTTTTACGGCTGTAATTTAACAACCTTGTTGTATGTCAGCTAAACTGTGACTTTCTGGAAGGAGGCTAGAGGCATTTTGGAAAGAAAGCATGCTTTGGGTGCATAGTCTCGCGGACAATGGTGTAGCCGATTACATCGAGGAAATCTGTGTGTGGTTTGCAACGAGAACGGCTTTTGTGCCTAAGAAAAAAAAATCTTGCGTAGGTCGCTTTTAAGATTGTTGATTCTCTTCGAAGTACGAGCTACGAATATTTTCAAGTTTCGCATATCTCTTGGCGAAAGCATACATACTGTCTACCACGCGTCTTCGTTGGAATTTAATGATTCTAATTGTGGACCTGATGAGACCTAGATACTTCAAACAGTTAAAAATTGCCGCTATGGATCATGCGAAATAGAACTGATAAGCTACAACCACCAAAATATTATTTGGTAGTGATAGTACCAAGCAAGCATCAAAATTTTCCGCTCATTCACGATTTACACGTTGTCTTGAATCCGCCAGTGGCAGTGTAGTCACGTCAGCATATATGAATGCTCAGACGTGTCAATAAAACTTATCACAAATGCAACAATGTTACGTTTGCCTCTAACATATTCTTAACGAAAGCATTTCTTAAATTATTAAATATCTTAATGTTGCATTTGCTCGGCACTTCTTAAGTAGCATACAATGTTGCCGTTAAGTATTTTAATGCTGTATTTGCCCAAAGCATGAAAGATAAACAATAGTCGCGATACTCACAAAGAGCTCAAGTAGCTATTGCAAGAAAACACTTTGTTCCTTTGTCCCTTTGTTCTAAGTAATACCAAATAAGCATATTAAATTTATAAAAGTCTTAAACACATTTATTGAGAAGTCAGTCTTCTGTTGGATTCGAGTAGTGTACAAATTGGTTAATAGATTACGTTTTCGTATCGAATAAAAGTATTGTATATTTCCTTATATATTTATGTGTTTCATTTCATATTTAAAGGAAAGTACTATAATTGTGTCGCATCTGCGGGAGCTAGTTATGTATCCGTCATCAGCGTCTAGCATTATGCTGTTATGAAACACTATGAACTTTCCGAAAATGCATTTAAAAAATCCAATTAAAAGTGTAGATGTTGAAAATTTAAAAGTGGCATTTCTCGGATGTTTATAAGCGTTTCGAATGAGGGATAAACGTCTAACTCAACATACCTTCGTAGCCAAAATAGATTTGTAACCACTTGACACGAGTATAGATGGGTTATTTGAAATCTAAATTCGAAACACAGGACATTGATTAGTAGTAGAAAAATTCTTAACTATTTGCATTTACACAAAAACAACGAATCATATGAATCCGAAAATAATTATTCATTCTCACAAAGTCGCATTGCAATAAAGTGCGCGCATCAACTTTTGTTTCTTGGCTAGTACACACTTGGCTCATCCAAACAAAAATTAAATTGAAAATCAAGAACAATAAACTTGAATCAATTGAAGAATATTTCACCAATTTATTTAAAATTAAATATAAATTTTGCATGGAAAACAAAAGTGTTTAAGCTATTACTTGAATGCAAAATCGTGCAGACGCTCTAGAAATCAAATATTTTTTTAAAAAATTGCATTTGATTGTATGTAAACATTGTCAACAAAATAAACAAAAGCCAAGTAGCAATGCTTGAAAATGATGTAATAAAAAATCTTCATTCAAAATGAACCATACAAAGTTTTAAAGTATTTTCAATTCTGAATAGTTATCAGCCAGAATGCCAAAACGAATAAATTATACATTCTAGTTTTACTCTTTACGCTGCCCGGACGTATTCCGTGAAACTTTTGATTTTGAAACCACAGAAAATATTGTCGCCTGAACAAATGTATAGTTCGCCCGGCTCAACTAATGAAGACCAATTATCTTGAAAACATTTTTCATCGACTCTTTCTCCAAGTGTAGAATTTTATGCACTGCTTAAATATCGGGAAAATTAAGTTTGATTGAATTTCTGAAAAAAAATATAGTGCTTACTCAAGATTTCGAATTATTTCAGAACGAAAATGTTAACCACGATCTACTTATTGTCGCTGCAGACATTATTTTTATTCCTTCATTTCAATTGAAGGTTTGTGTTAGAAGAAAATTCCAAAGAGGGGGATTTAGAAATTTTTTCAGAGAAATTGGCACATATGTGGTTGTGGTTTGGTTGTTCGAAATTAAGATTATTCTGAAATTTATCAGACATTCATTCACTACAAAATTCCTTAACACTGAAAAATAAAAAAAAAAACGATTGCGCCATAATAGTGCTTCATTTTCCTTTATGATCAGTTCTCTGAAAACATTCAACGTTCATGTCGTATGTGTAAATTTTTTGAAATTCTTTGAAGAATATTATTATTATTTGATGAGTTAAAAATCAGGCGTGGAAAATATAGTCCGCTCGAATGATTGTGTGAATTTGAAAATGTAATTTTTATTATTCCACAAATGTGAAAATTATTTTTGTTGTTAATTTCTTTGACTTACTGAATTTTTACCAATTAAAAATATTTAATTAAATTTATATTAAAAATTTCCAATTTAAAATAATCGCGCCTGAAGAGTTTATAGCTGTCTCCACGGGTCACATCCTCAATCGGCCCAGATCCGAAAATTGGAATATTTCGATAAAAGAATAAGTATAGAAAAGTAACTTCTCACCCTTTCAATAGGTAAATGATATCAGATGCGAGCATGTACAATTTTTCATTATCGTCCAAATGTTTTTGCTCGAAACCACATAAGTTACTTGTTCTGTTTCTTGCAAGCTTTCTTCATATCAGCTCTGAGTTAATCTCATTTACAAAACAGGTTTTAGTGTAGTATTTACTATATGTGAATTTTATGGGTTAAAACAACACGTCCTCATATCAAGCTGAAAAACTTAGAAAACTGGAGTTTCACTATTTGGAGCATATATTATCCGACATGTACATAATGTGGGATTGCTCTAATTTGGATGTAACACTATCACTTGTGTGCCACAATTTTCATTATGATAATAGGATCAGTTGCAGCAGCAAATAAATAGGTGGATGAACACTTATTACTTCAAATTAATTGGCTGAAAGCAAAAATTTAAAAAGAAACGGTGTTTTTGAAACACTTTCATGCGATAAAATACACTTAAATAAGTAAGAAATGGTATGGAGCAAACTATCGATGCTAGAATCACTCAGCTAATTTATGCCTCATGGTTAGAGCGCCGTGCTAGCCGCGCTCGATTAATTCGGTCATAGAAGATATGTAGTCGTGCAATTTGCAGCGTGCCCACGAATTTTATTCAAGAAAAGCTAGCGCGGAATATTCAAGTATTCTCATCAGCACCGATTCGACGAGTAGTAACTCGAAATTTGCAAGGTGGCTCTTGTTAAATATATCCTTTAGAGGTGCTCAGTGCAATCGCTCACAATAAAATGTTAGCGGTAGAGTAATAACATCAGCTAAATAAAAACAAAAACAGTATTATACTTTATGATTAGATTGCAAAAAAAATTTCACTGAATTGAAACGTAACATTAGGTTTCCATATGAATTCTCTCTCCGATTTAATTTTCCGCAGGTAGAGGACACTCCAACTGAGTTAAGTACTGGTGGGTCTAGTCGCGCTTGTCGTGCGACACTGCAGGCGATAGGGAGTAGAAGACTGTTTTTCTTCAATCTCCTTCGGAAAAAAAAATCTTTCAAAGCTTAAGCGGATGTACCGGATCGCTCCGATCTATGTATACATGAACATATATTTGAGACGTTATATTTTGAGAAGTACAAAACAGATTTGCCGCAAATAGTGACTAGGTGTAATTTCTGAGGCGAAAAATGTATTCGAAAAAGCACCACCTGGTTTTCACTACGTTTGAATTACAACTTTTCACGAACAACTCCATTGGTGACTAAAGTTATTTTTTTGTTAATCGTTCTTGTTTATTTTGCGGTTTATTTCTCTAATTTCTATTGCATTTTTAACTAGAATTTTAGCATCTCATTTCTTGAAGTAGCAACGAGTATGACGAGGATACGTTCAATTAATACAGGATCAAATTTTTTCATGAATGATCCTTTTAAGAAGTGCTGAGGAACCTCGTATTTAACTGCGTTTTGAAATAATCTACAAGTGGGACATCAAATTTACCGACAAGCTTAGAAAATATGTTAGGTAAAGTTTCTTATTAAATCGATTCATACAAGTGTTGTGTGCGAATGAAGATTTTTCCATATTCATACACGGCCAGGTAGGTGTGCAGCTCACGCACTTCATTCACAATTCCCATCTAAGGATTCATTCACACTCACACAGCGTTTGGCTTTTAAAAAGGGGTTTGTAGAGCTCATATATCGAGTTAAGATTTCTTCCGATGCCGTTTCACCTTCAAACGTTTTAACCCAAAAGATCTATTTATATACGCAAATAGAAAACACTTCAATTATAGCAATTAGCAATAGTCAAAGATCACACAGTTCTTTCAGAATTATTTCACTTTAATTTCAGGAAGACTGACTCCAACAAGTCCTAGCATATACACAGCACTATACAATTCAGAATATCCATCGAAGTAAACACACCTTGTAGTGTTTTCTCTAAATAACCGCTAAGCTGCTTAAATATTGGGAGGCTTTAATGATTTTCTTCTAATACGTCGTCTGGCTAAAATGCAACACACCATCGGCAACTTGAACATCTCCCGAATAGGAAAATCTCCCCTCGACTACGTAGGTACTGCAAATAGGCAACGCAGACAGTGCCATCTGCCCTTCAATTACAACAACACCACGGGAAGCAACAACAATGCAAACTAAACATAGCTAAAAGCTGGAGGATGGAAGTAAGATGAAAAAATCAATAAAGGCAACAGCATGCTCGCCTACAACAAAACGAGAGGTGGCTGTGGTGCTTGCTTCGCATTGCCATCTGACATGCGAATAAATACAACAAAACGTTCGCTGGGATCAAGCTTTGGGAATGGTCGTAAGAGAAACTCCTGCTGCCGTCTGATTGCCATTCGAAAGGCCGTTGAGGGTTTTACGAAATGGTCGATGCCACAAAGAATACCCACTGCATTCAACACCCGGACCACAGGACACTTTCACTCACTCTATGTGTGGAGCCAATTTCTGCTTTCACAGCTGCTTCTATGCAGAAGACCACAATTTGTGGCAAAAAATTTGCAGAGTGAAGTATTATCGCCATAAGGGATAACTAATACTCCGAGCAGTCGCTAAGACCGTAGAAGGAAATTTTAGTTATTTGCATTAGGAGTTAAAAATGTTGCCGAAGAACTGAATAGAATATTAACTAGGCATGGGTGATACATTACGAATACGACTCACTGTTCCGGAACATCACTGAGTTCTAAATGATCCGGAACATTATTAGCATACAAATGTATCATTGAAAACAGTGTATCTCTCGTTTCTTTTTCTACCTGCCGAAATTCACGAAAAATTGAAACACTTGACATTACGATGATTTTAGACTTGGAAGCACTAGCCAATCTTTCTCGATCATGTTACAACCAGTAGTCTCTATCAAAAATAGTGATGAGCAGAATCGGTCTTGGTCTTGCAGTCTTGGTCTTGCATAAAAACAAGACCAAGACCAAGACTCTACCTACCCTATCAAGACCAAGACCAAGACTTGCCCTGCAAGACCAAGACCAAGACTCGCCTTGCTAGACCAAGACCAAGACTATGCGAGACTCATCCATAATAAATTTTAAGTATTTTTATAGTTAACACGTGCAACTGTATTTAGAATGTTTTTTAAATTTCAACAAAATCCTATTGAAGAGAAGCATTCAATGAATTTAAATGTAAAATGTATGGCATCTTTACCACAGAGAAGAGTTTCTGCTATTCCGTATAAAGCTACGGGTGTGGCAAATTGTCCTGTAAACCTGACTCGTGATATACATATTTATCATGTGTAACTAAACAAACGTATGAAAATGCTGTCATTTTTTAAATCAGAAACATGAAATTTGGTATATGAAATATATGCTTACATGAAATTAGTTCGGTACTTGAAATTGAATCAGTATTGATACCATTTCCCACTGCATAGTGAAGTATTTATTTCTATTGTAAAGTATTGATACAAAATTTCAAATAAACCAACTGAAGAAAAAATTTTGCCGATGCAAACTTTCTGTGCGTTTTGTGTCGTGTTTCTGGCTTCAGTAGTTACGGTTCTGCGTTAGTGAGTTAGTCAGCCGGTTTGGAAGTCTTTCTTAATTATGACAGTATAAGTTTTTATCAAAAGGCCGTAATGGCCAGCGTACACAGCTTCGAATCTAAAAGTGCCAGGATCTCGTCGTCAACTCTAGGATGTTTCCAATCATAATAAGTGAGCAGTTTCGACACATTCAAGGAAACAAGAAGATTACTTCGTTACCTAGTTCCGTCTAAAATACTTAGCATTTTTCTCTTTTATTATTTATTTTTCATTGCTGGCTACTTACTTAAACGGTATAAGTGGCTACAAGTTCTAGCTTTTTCTTTAAGATCTATTAAACAAGAGTAAATAAGTCATTTAAAATATTTGTATGTGAAAACACAAGACTGCAAGAGTCTTGCAAACAAGACCAAGATTAGGTAGGCAAGACCAAGACCGAGACAAAGACTAGGTCTATCGAATCAAGACCAAGACCAAGATTACCACAGTCTTGGTCTTGTTTTGCTCATCACTAATCAAAAAGCACCGTTCAGCATGCATGCCACTATCATTTCTGACTATTGCTACCAACCTATTCGACTCAATGTTCCAAAAGAAACATATCACTGATATGAATCTTTTTATTGAGTTAGATTCAAATGCTCCAAGCCAAGAAAAATGTGTTTTTACCATTGCTAGACTATTGCATGTTACAAAGGATAGCGCGAAAGTTCCGAATCTATTGAGTCAACTTTGAAGATATATTAAAATATATGCTTTTCCGTGCCGTAGTTTCTTGGTTGGGAAACGTGGTATATTTTTGGATTTTGTTATTTATTTTCCTTTTCTTCCTTTTGTTATTACATCCATTGCAAAATAATTTTATTAATTACCTTCTTGCTCAACTCATTCGTTTTTTCTCTTCTTATTACTTCGATTTCACCTAAAGATTTACATCTATTTAATCACATGTAGTTTCATATTGCTTTAGTTATATTTATTTTATTGTTTAATATATTCTAAACATGTACCAATATTCCTCATTTTTAAACTTCCCAGAATATGGAAAGTTCTTGTCATTGGTATGAAAATTGAAGTTGAAATTGAAATTTTTAACGTTATAAGGTCTTTATTGTATATTTAAAGTGTTTTTGTGTGTATGGTCATTATTTTCCATGACGTCATTATTTTCTATGATGATAGCTCTCGCAGAAAAGTTGTATCGATTTTCTCGAGGAGCCAATCGAAGCCTATTAGCAATGACACGAGCTGATTAGATTTAGTTAAGCAGTTTTTGTTTTTGTTTTGACACGTCCAAAGTCATTTTTATCACGCACCATGGCACGTGAACGTCGTATTGTCGTGGTTAAGAAGTCAATCGATGCATAATATTTGTGACATGACTCCATTAAATTTTACACGAATTCAGCATAGACGATTTTTAGTTCATTAAGTGCAATAAAATACGTTTTCTATTGTAAACAATTTCTTTTCACCCGGTTTGCACTTTAAGCAATCAATGCTTATAAAGTACATATGCTCTAAATAGTTTTAATCAAAAATAGAATTAAAGTTTTTTCGTGATTGCAAAAATAAAAACTAATAACAATTAATAGTCACTATGAAGAAGGGGTTGATATGTATATTACCTAATTTCACTTTTTCTAATGGCGTTGTTGTGGCTTGGTCAAAGCGTATTCACATTTGTATGATTTGAGCAAATGTGAAATAATTTCAATGCAACCTGTTTAAATTTAATAAAACAACTGCAGCAACTAAAATCATAGTTTTAATGATTGCATCATTCGTATGATTTGATACATTTTTCAATAAATTAATCGCAAAAAATTCTTCTGTCTAATTTGCACTTCTGTTAATCAATATCTTTCAAAATCAGATGCTTTACAGAGTTGTCACCAAACAAAAAATCAAGGTGGCTTTTACACTTCAAAAAATGTTTAATATAAAAACAATAAATACTTAATGAATAAGGGAGCGTCGATTAGTTACGTAAGGATCATTTATGAAATTTTTGATTTCATTCATTGTCAGAGTTTGAGAGAACTGAATTCTTCTCTCATTTTCGGTAATGTTTTGTATTTTAAACATTTTTTCAAGCATTGATAATTTACTGCATTTTATATGTTGTTTTCACATCAACTGCAAAATAAGAAATCATGTCCCTCCAATCACTAAGCGTAGGGATTAAAACAGTTTCCCGCCTATCAAAAGCCTGCAGTCGGGTAGTTTTTTCGTTTTGACCCTCCAAGGTCACTTTTGTCATGCACCATGTTTCGCGAATGAAACATTAGATTTGCATCGTTGCGGTGTCAATCGAAGCGTATTAGCATTTTTATGATCCCATTAAATTTTAAAAATATGTAAAACCAATCTTATCAAAAAAAATCAGTAAAAGTTTTTTCGTGACTACAAAAAAATAAAAATAAAAAAACCATTAATAGTCCCCACGAATATGGGGTTGATACATATCCTTAATTTCTCTTGTTCTAATGGGATTGTTGTCATGCCAATCAAAGCGTATTAATATTTACATGATTTGAGCAGAAAATTATTGAAATTTTTGTACAGCCGTGTTTTATTTTAATTGAAAAAAATGGATCAATATTTTTAAAAATTAATTCCTTTCAACCAGAATTGAATTTGTGGCAATCGACGCTTTGAAATGTGAGGTATATATGTAGCATCGAAATCCAAGAAGACCTCCCTCCAACAAGTTTTCGCACATACTATCATATATGTGTATAACGCTGTGCACAAGTCATTGACGTCCTTTTTCTCAGGATGCACGCGGCAGTCTCTTGCGTGACGTTGCCGAGATATCATTATTCCTAACAAATAAAATATCTGTGTATATACATCACTTTCGTTAATAAATTTTTGTTAAATATCCGCGCGTTATCATTGAAGTGAAAGTTTATCCCACATATATATATATATATATATATATATATATATATATATATATATATATATATATATATATATATATATATATATATTAGCAAAAACTGCATTCAATTATTCTAATATCCCAATTTCGCCAACATTTTTGCTAGCGCACTTTTATCTTCCAAGCGTCGATATGGAAATAAGCAGTTATGTAAAAAAGGGTTTGGAACCTGTCCCCCCTCTGATCGATACTCATAACGATTAATGAGATCACCAAACGACTTTTACACCTAACCACTTTTATCGACCAAAAACTTCATATTTTAAAAACAAAATCACAATCACAAATAAACTCGGAAACCGATAGACATGTACAACACTTAAGCTGTTGTTTAAACAAATACTCTGCTGCGAAAAATTACTGCTTTAACATACTCGTTTGATTCGATCAATCCGCTTAAGTGTTCAATACTTCTCCCTTACTATTAATTGCGGAGGTATGTTTAAAGGTCTCATTGGTAGTTCCCTGGGGTGAATTATGAACCACAAATCGCTGAGAAGCCAACCATCACTACAAATTGATTCGCCAAATCATAACGTTTAAAAATCTGCGGGTATGTGTGCATATTCTAGCGAGGCACATCAATAGTAAACCTGATGCGATCTCATTTTCCGCTATTTTTTAATCAAACGCAATTAGTGTTCCAATTTTTTTTCTTCAAATGAACTGAAATGGATGTTCAATGCATGTTTTGAATGTGTCTATGCTTCCAATGTTCTTTAACACTAGATTGCCCAAGCAAGTCATTTTGACTGCTTTTTAATTTCAATTAAATAAACAATTATGTATGGCATGACACAATTTCTTAGAATTTTGTGACTTTTTGTAAAACATATGAATGCGTTTATAAATAATTGTAGTTACCTCCCGCTCCTCCTTCATAACCGATATATATATATATATATATATATATATATATATATATATATATATATATATATAGAGTGGTGGTCACGTAAATAGAACACTATCCTCGCAGGCTGTTCAATTTAAATTTCCTGTAAACAAGCAGCCAGAAATCAAATGTTTACATTTCTTATCGCATGCTCACATATGTTTGAACTAGTTTTGAGTATCGTTATAAAATACGCCATGCATCTTCCCATTGCATTGCGTCTTTCAGTGTAAAAGAAAGTGTTTTTATCTGGTCACCTAAATAGTACACGCTTAGTTTTAGTGAGTCGAAGTGAATTTTCTTCACTAATAACAAATTTATTTGAAAGTAAGTACAGTTAACATTAGCTTTTAAGACAGTTAAATATAAAGAAATATTTTTCAAGATGGGAAGAGGGCCACATTGCTCCGAAGAAAAGCGTAAGGTCATCTGCAACATGAAAGACAGAGGTTCAACAATTACGGAAATATCCAAGCACCTTCAGTGTTCACGGATGGTAGTTTACAATGCTTTACGTCATAAGGACCTCTATGGCAGTGCCAAAAATTTTCCGAGAGCTAAAAGGCCAAGAAAAACAACGAAAAAAGAGGACAATGTTTTATACAGACCAAGTATCGCCGACCCCTTTTCGAGCTCCAAAGAAATGAAAAGCAGTATTCTGAAAGAAAACAATATTTCTGTGTCAACACTTTCCCAAATACACACAGATAACTGTTAAACATGGTGGCGGAAATGTGATGGTGTCGGCTGCTTTTTCCTGGCATGGGGTGGGACCAATAATCAAGATAGACACGAAAATGGATCAACACGTCTACAAACGAATTCTTGAGGACCACATGATCCCCTTTGCAGAAGAAAATATGCCACTGATATGGCGTTTTATGCACGACAATGATCCTAAGCACACTTCTCGCCTTGTGAAGGGTTACCTTAGTGATCAAAATGTCACCGTTTTCCAATGGCCCGCCCAGTCTCCTGATCTAAATCCGATCGAGAACCTGTGGAATGATGTCGAAATTCACATTAACAGGGTGAAACCTGGAAATGCCGCTGAATTGTGGGACCAAATTCAGATCGCCTGGAGATCTATTCCTAACGAACGCTGTCAAACTTTAGTGGAGAGTCTACCAAGGCGATGTTCAGCTGTGCTTAAGAACAAAGGATTTCCAACAAAATATTAATTTATACGGTTGCTTAAAATATTTTTTTTATAACTTTACTGCAATGCAAATTAATGTACTATTTATGCGGCCACGCATATTTTAATTAGTGTGTTTATATATTTTTACTTACAAACAAATACAGTCATCATTTCACATTTTAAATAAGCGTTTATAGTTTTAATAAATAATATATAAGTACAAAATCAGTTGTTTAATTAAAAACTGAAAATAATTCCCTTTTATTGATAGAACTGCAAGTGTTCTATTTAGGTGATTTAGGTGTCCACCACTGTATATATATATAAATATGTTATATTTATATTGCCCAAAAGCAGTCATTTTGACTACTTGGAAAACTGTTAACAATCAGTTCGGCTCTGTATCGAAATAACAGTTTTAATTTTTAGGTACTCTTCACTCTATAAAACTCAATTCTATCAACCATCGCGCACAATTGAACCAATGAGGAGGCCTTAGAATCAATTCCAATTTCTCTCGTCTTTGTTTGTCTTTGAGTATTCATAGGAAAACAAAGACATTTGCCTCGTTTCTTTGCTCTTGTGTTAGATCAGAGAAAGAATTCATCGCGATTATGAGATTTTTATTTAAAGTAACTTAGGAGATATACTTAGCCTCTGAGGATGATTTGATCTGATTTTGATTTCCTTGAGTTTTTGCATTGCCGACATTTCGTAATCGAGGTGTCTGAGTTTTTTGCAATGCAACTCGGGGTAAAAACTAGGAAAACAACCCACGATATTACGCCATAAACTGAGATATCTTGCCAGTAGTCATCGCACCTCTAGTGTTTGTTTGTTGAGTGAGTCAAAAAAGTTTACATACACTTAGCGTTTCAGCAGATTTTTGATTGTAACTAACAAACTACTTTTGGAAGACATCTTAACTTTTGTACTTTTTTAACATTACAGAAAATAAAAGTAAAAAAAATCCATCCGACACTTTAAAATCTAGGAAAATAAATTGAAAAGCAATAAAACGTATCGAAATTAATACCAAAAAAGTTTCACAAATTCAGTCTCTAAGCAGGACAATAATCATTTTGAAATTTTGTTTGGTTGCCTTTCGCTTTGAAAACAGCTTTCAACCATTTTTCATACTAAACATTAACTTAAATATCTATTTTTTTGGCATTTCATTATTAAAGCTTGTCTCATTGGCTGTTAAAATGTTATCATTTAAGTCAGATGCTTGTAAAGATGAGTGTAATTGCTTTAAAATCCTGAGAATTCACCCTTCTTTGGCGATTTGCAGACAATGATTCAAGTTGTCTTGTTAAAACTTGAATGATATTGTATGAAGCCTCAAACGTAATCATGCTTATCCACGTAAGCAGAAAATAAACATGTCAAAACGCGCGAAATATGTTTAAAATAAGGCTTTCCGACTTCGAAATCAAAGCTATACATTTCTATAGACTTTGAAATAGCTTTTTAAATTCTACAAATATCGCTGAAATTTTAAAGAGCAACGATTTTTTTACAAAATGAACTTGACTTTGGAGAAATTTCGACAAAATGAGTTAAAACATGCAATTTAATTTAATTTGCGAATGTCACGCCTATCTCAGATACAAATACGTGTTATTTGTTGTCTTTTGTGAGTTGAAATAGTCGAAAATCTATTTTGCTTTACAGGTCAGGCATCAACTGGGGGTTACATAGGTCTTGATGTAAAAAAAAATAAACAACTTTTTCAAAAAAATGTATTTTAAAAACCAAAAATCTACTTTATTTAAAATTTACACACAAAGTTTAGCATTTCAAGAAGTTGTAAAAAAATTCAGCTGAAAACTTTGAAAATTGTCGATTTTCCTGCAGTTTTCCTCGTCCAACCTTTTTTTTTGCGGAAGGCAGAATATTTCGGTGCAGGTTCATCTCAAATCAAAAATTCAAAAAAGTTCTTAGAGTTTATGTCCTTGTCTCGTGCTTGAACGAAGGAATTGAAAAAAAAAATGAAATTTAAAGTTTTGAAATGGATTTGAATGACTTTTCGCCTCATATTTTTTAGCATTTTTCCGATTCTCATCGTTTTTAAAATATTTTTTTCGCATAAAACAAGAACGAGTCGACCGAATAAAAATCGCTTCGTTCAAGCACGAGTCAATACTATAAAGAGGAACTGTGCAAAGTTTCAGTAAAATCGGCCGATTCGTTTTCGAGAAATCGTGCCTACCGCACGGAAAAACAAAGTTTCGAGAAAAACGCGTGTAAAGTTTTTTTACCGTGATTTAATGGATTAAAGTTATTTTTAGCGACTTATATCGAGACGTCGATTTCAGCTCCATACAATAATTCGTTCGCCTCATTCGCGATGCTCAGAGCATCCTTTTGATGTTGTGATGTTTGATGATGAAGAATGGAGCTGATTTTACGCGGTAGAACCGCCCTGCATGTACATAATACGCACAAGTAACGCAGAGCGCGTACTGACCACGCGGTATTCAAATATCTATAACTTCAGTAATATTGCTCGAATTTACTTCAAATTTGGTGTGAATACTTTTGAAGTACTATACTTTCATATGGAATAAAAAAATTCTATTGACTTTTTGAAAATACAAGACCTATATAATCCCTTAATACGAGAGACGGGAAACTTCAAGACTGCCAGTTGCTGTCTAGAATGTGGACCAAAACCTTTGTTTAGTGTCTTGTTAGCCAATTTTTTTTTCGATCGTCTAGAGAAATAATTTATAACAAGCCGCGAGGTGCGACTCTTGAGGTCCACACGGTCAACTTCACAGTAATATCTACATAAACATCAACAACATTACAACAATGAAATGAGTAACAGGAATGAGTTAATATGAATCATATCGTCTACGGGAGGGTCCATTGATTACGTAAGGTTTTTGGTCGATGAGGACAGATTGATTATTTACGCGGATCAATCGGTGGGGGCCTTTTTGGTGTTGAAAAATTTTGTTGGTTTTCAAAATTTAAGCAATTTTTTTTAATTAAAAGACTATAAAAACTATTAAAAATCTGCTCAAATTATGCAAATACCTTAAAACTTTGATTGAATTTACAACAATTTTTTAGATTAAAGGATAAAAAGTAACGGCACTCGTTTGAACCCTCTTTACATGGTAACTTTGAATGTTTTTTTTATTTCTAATTTAGTTTTTTCATAATCATGGAATAAAACTTTGCCGGTTGCTCTTCAAAAACTGATAAGAATGTATAAATTTTATAAACTGGTATCACTGTGCTGTGCAAATCAAGTTAAAAAATATTTTAATAAAAAAAAACAAAATTTTTCGCATTTTCTTTTATTAAATTAAAAAGACGGCTAAAACAATTTATATAATGTTAAAAACTTCTCAAAGATGTTAATACACGTCAATTTACACCTTAATGATGCAAATATTATATCTGGTTCGTGAGATATAGTGAATGATAAAAATGACCTTGAAAATCATGATTACTTTTAATGATTTTTTATTTTTAATTTACTTTTTTACGTAATCATGAGAAAAAGTTTTGATGAAGTTTTTACGAACATTGTTTGGAGTACATAAATTTTATAAACATTGATTACTAAGACTTGACAATAAGGTTAAAAATTTATTGTTTTTGAAAAAAAACCTAATTTTTTGCACTTTTTTTTTAAAAATTTGAAAACCGCTCCAAGATTTTTTTTTTAAAATTTGATAGAATCACGCAAACGTCAATACGCGTCGATTGACACCTTGTTCAAAAAAATCGTATGTTTGTTTCGCCAGATATAGCGCATGACAGAAATGACCTTCAAACGGGCAAAACAGCAAACCCCCCGACCGAAGTATCCCAAAAACTAATCAGCTCTTAAGATTGCAAAGACGCAAAGACCAAGTCGATCGGACTTTGTTTACGTGAGTTATCGTCGTAGAAAAAAGTGTCCACGAACGTACATACGTACGTACATACACACACACACATACATCTCCCTTTCTAAAAACACTTTATATATACTCTATAGACCTCAAAACGTAAAGAAATGTTGAAAATTTCAATTTCGATTTTCGAGGCGATTACAAGAACTTCCCATATACTGGGAAGTTAATAATAAATAAAGTTTCTCCAGTTCTTGCATTTACAAGAGACAATTTTAATTGGAATACTAACAGGCGTAGATACTACTGCAGAAAAGTTAGCTTCATAAAGGTACTTTATTTTAACCTATTAATAATCTACGCTTAAAACGATAACAATTTTTAAACCGAAAATAAAGAAACGAAGAGGCACTCGTTATTTCAATGCATTATTAAATATAAGTTTTCAAATATATACTTAAATCGTTGAGCTTTGCAGTGTATTCTTCAACGTTAAAACTAGAACATACTGCAGTCTGACATGATTTGACTCTTACACCACTTCAAAAAATTTAAGTTGGCTACGTATCTCATTTTCAAAAAAAAATTGAAATTGAAATACCGACTCTTTTCATCAAAACCACCAAGATACTACTGCTTATACTTCAGACAAATCAATTACCTTGAAATACTTCAATTAGTAAATTTAAAATGCTTCGAAAGAATTGAAAAAAAATTAGTCAATATCATACATATAGTTAAGCTGCAAGTGGGTTATTTTACGATATGTGTTTGGTGATTCATTAACAGGCGTTGCAGTTCCTACTTCGTCAAAAACACATAAGATATTATATCTAAGTTTTCTAGTGCACTCGCTACCAACATGCATTTTTCTTAAAGCTGTTTTTCTACTGAAATATCCTTTTCAAACGATGAACGCATGAACAGCATTTAATTGAAGGGATAAATAAGTTGGTTGACAGATAAAACTGAGCAGATTAAACTAGCGCAAAGAAGTCCACTTATTAGAATCAGGCCAATTCGATATCCACCTGCAGTTTGGTCTAATATCAAATATATTTGCCGCCAGGATGAAATTTTCTCGCAACTTTTGCAAAATATACAAGAAAACAATAAATTCACTTCACTGTATGTAATTTCTTTTATCTAACCCTCTTGTGACATTGTTCTACAAACACATCACGAAAGTATGACAACATCATGCTTTCTTTTCGTTTAATGGTTCAAAAACTTACCAGTTAATGGTGCTAATGGGATTAGCTCTCGATTTTTCGATATGTTAAAACGTGAGCTATTTTGGCGTTTGTCCTTTTTAATTAGTGCCCCCGATAAGTTCAGTCCTTTGGATATAGGCGTAGGCGGTGGAGCATCCCGTGGCGGAATGACTTTTGTTCCCGGAGCTGGCGAGGTTGTTGTGGAGGTTATTGGTTCCTTGTTGTTTGTCTGAAATAAGCAGGCATAGAAAAATGTACATTACACACAATTAATAATACTCCAATGGTCGTTATCTAAACAATTTTATCGGTCGTTCACTGACTTCATCGGCCACTTGAAAAAAGCTTGTCGCTCCTTTGCGCTTCGAGCAAACAAGAACGGAAAAGAAAATGGGAATTGGCTGAAATACGCAGGTGAACAACATATTACTTTACTAATCGCAATACCTTTGTTATTATATTTATTGCTGCGAAGATATGAGACCAAGATTCCAAAGTTACAGAGTATACATATACGTTAAGCTATTTGAAGCAGCAATAAGGATTTAAAAAAAGATTAAGACAGTCGATCATTTGGAAACGTGTTAATACAAAATTGATGCATGCCAAATAACAAGCTCTGCGCATACTTAAAACTGCATTGAATTATTGATATACGTTCATGTAGAAAAGGTCTTGGTGGAAGATAGTGGCACAAGCTTATAATTGTCCAAATAAGCTGTGGATTTATTAATTTCCCAATATATATGAAAATTCGAAATCAAAATTTTCAACATATCTTCACGTACGTACGTGGTCATTTATTTCTAGAACGATGTCTCAGGAAGGCAAAGACGTATCGACTTCGTTAAGATGACAATCGAAGCGTCTTAGCAACGGCCTGGGCTGATTAAACTTCGATACGTTTCGGTTTTGCATTTTTTGTTTTGAAAAATATTGTATTAACGTCGTTGGGGTGTCAATCGAAGTGTATTAACATTATTAATGAACTGAAGACTTCATAAATTATTTGTTTATAAAATATTTAATATAATTTGCACTTCTGACAATCAATGAGTTAAAAATCAGAAGCTGGATTGACTTCAAAATGGACGCTACATGTATTTTGTTACATAAATATTTAGTTTGTATTTGAATTTATTTACCCTTAGCACAATATTTGGCTCAATTCACATTCGTTGTTTTTTGGGACATTAATGTTTCTTATTGAGTAGTGAAATTGAATTAGTTAGATAAATGGTAGCGTCAACGAATTTGCGGGAAAGCGACTAGAACAAGGGAATTGCAAATATTATTTTAAGAAAAATTTAATAGGTCAGATCGACCTTAAAAATCAAAAGAAAACCGCACAACTAGTTTTTACAACACATTTTTTGATAAAAAATAAATGAGCAATTTGAAATCATTAAAATATATAGTAAAAAGTATTAACCGTCATCAGCAAAACATAGTGATCGATAATGTAGAATTTCAATTATTCATTTCAAAGGTAAACTGTGAAACACGTTTGAATAATTTCATGAAAAGATGCAAAAAATGGATCTTACTCCTGTTAAAAGTATTGCCACGGCTGGCCACATATGCCATTAATTAATTATAATTAAGTAATGACTAAATAAATTAAATTAAATTTAAATAATAATCCAAAAACACATTTTGTATGTGTTGTTAAAGTATTTCTTGGTTAAGCACAGAGTATGGATGACTGAAGTAGATTATCTAAAATCATGATTTTGACGACCAAAAAAGCTTCAGTTCAAGTCAAAATAAATTTTAAAAAGTATTTCCATCGTAATAAGTACAAGGAGTATAGGTAAAATATCGTAGTTCTTTAAAAACCGGCTCAAATGTTTTTGAATGTTATTACATTCTGTAATATTATATGCGACTTTACTTTTACTAAATAAAAGATTCAAGGCTGAATGATAAGATAATAATACATAACACCGACACATAGACATGAATTAAAGGGCAAAACAAAACCGAAATAAAGAAAATGTGATTTATACTTCTTGTATTTATTGCGGTAGATTTGTGTTCTGCTAGTGAAGCTCTTTTCAAGAATACACCACAAGAATTTTATACCGTTTATACCCACTTCAATAATATTTTTTTCAAATAATATTTTTTATGGTCAAAGGTTTACATAATTATGTGAAAATTTCACATGAAGCAATTTCTTTCAAACATTGGTCAAAATTGTTATTTCTACACACATTTGAAGCCACGTTATGGCAAAGAAATCCGAGTTTTAATGCGTACAGAGTTAATGATTGGTCTATTTTTTATGAAATCTAAGCGCCTGATAGCGTTTTTTTTAATTCAAATATCTTAGTTGGGTCAATAAAAAGTATTTAAGAACGTTTTCAAATTGTTTGAAAGCTTTGAAGGGATTTTCGTTTATCAAACTCTCATCATTTACGATAAAAGAAGACACAACACAACTGTAAAAACATGTCGGAAGAAAATATGGTCATTGGCAGTCGAAATTTTGCTTTAATTTCAGAAAATGGGATTTAAGGAATATTATAACTCGCCAAATATATATAGAGCAGATTCGAGAGTTTTGTATATTTGACTTAACACTCTGGGTCGAAAGAAACCAAAAAAAAACGAAAATCCAAAAAGGAGCTGAAAAACTGCCTCTCTATATAATGGGATTCACTACAAACTTGTGAGAGCCAGCAAATAATCAAAATAACAGAGGCTAGAATATGTAAAACATTCAAACAAAAAAGAGTTTAAAAGTGGTCGCATTATTTGACCGAAAAAACCCTCTCGTCGCATTGTTCGGACAGTGGCGAAAAATAAATTTAAGAAAAGCAGCTCAAAATAAAAGAAAAGAGAATGTTCTTGTTGTATCACGTATTTGCTTTATGCATAAGATTATATTTGTAATGAAAATTGTTGAGTCAAAAATAAACATATTGTTTTAAAAAGATTTCAAAACGCATCCCTCATTTTTGTAATAGCTCTTAGTCTAGTAAAAACCGGTTTCGCTCAACACAGTATTTTCTACGAAATTACCATCTTATCGCTTCACCTTTCGGATTACATTTTTTTTATGAAAAAGCTGCATTTTATGTTTCACAATGTCATTCATGAACTTCTCAAGAATAATTGGAAGATACAAGTCTGACAATCTTAAATTGTAGCAAAACACGTGGAAATTATAATAACTAACGCATACAATATTTATTGAGTTACCATCTGTTCGTCACTTGCCTCATAGATATCCACTTTAAACCAACTCATTTCTTTGCTATTTGTTTCCTAGTGTAACACAAGCCACAAATCAATTAGTTAAATTGTGTGCAGGCACAACCATGACTATATTCAATCTTTTTGCCAACTTATTCCATTCGATCTCCAAAACACAACATCAATCAAACTTCACTAAGTTATTGAAAAGAATTATAGCATTCTATACTTCAATTTGCATGTCTATCATTCGTTCTAAAACCTTTCAAGAAAAACTTGAATGCAAATTCTTAATCCAAAACAATCAAGTTTTAGAATCCGAGCCAAAATTGGATACGGCCATCGTCGTGGCTTCTCAAATTGCCAATTTAAGTGGGAGTCGTCCTCTTAACTCAAACTTAAAACGCTGAATGAATACGGGAATTAGAGCAAGTCAGCCAAACACACTGTAGAGTATCTTTGCTATGCACCCATTGATGGTTGGCAATGCAAAATCATTATTTTTTACAAGCTGTCTAATATCAATGTAAACTCACCACTTAGTGTTGATTGGGCCAATTAATTTAATACATAGGTACTCATTTCCGGCTGTTAAGGCTCCCAGGAGCGATACCATACACACTGTTCCCTACGTTGTTAGTCATCGGGAGGGCATTTCTTTTTAATTAAGCCGAGAGAATCAATTAGTAAAATTAAACGTACTTCGACTTTGATTTGATGAAGTTTTCTTCGCATTCATGCCTTTTGATAGCAGTTAAAGCGGATTCGTAGGCAATCTTTATAATACTTCATCTTCGCAGAAATCTGATGCTATGGCGCTGTAAGGCGAAAGTTCTTTTTACATTTGTAAAGGATATTTTATTCAGATGCAAAATAACCGTCATACTTGTCCCTTTTTAATTAAATTCGTTTACGATTATTAAAATAAACAAATAATAATTGGAAAACATTCACATATGTAAATCTGTCATTTTAAAGAGGACATTTTACGGGATATCATCCTAATGCCGTTTTTAATAGATTTATTATTTTTGATGTCAAAGACAGATTCTAAGAAAATACGGTGTATCTCACGTTGACAGAAGTGCATTTATGTATCCTATTACCAAATTAAGTTCGATCAATACCAAAAGGATGGATCATTTGAAAAGTTTTTAGAACTGTATTGCAGATAAATTCAAAAAAAAATCATTACTACTTTTCTGGCTAAATCTATTCATTAACATTTTCTTTTCATACCTTTCGTACCTAGACATTCTTTGAGATCATATGTTGAGTACTTTCAGATGTATTATAGGGTGTGAGACGAAGTGCAAGTGTACTCATGGTGTTCGATTGCAGGATGTTCCAATAATCGAGTCATTCGCAATCTGTTGATTTTAGCAATCAGGACAACAAAATTTGAACGTTTGATTCGATTGCTACAACGATTGTTCAAGTCGCTGGCTTACTAGAAATATTTTTGGTCGAGATGATCATTTTTTCTACAGAATTGCCTTACTGTTCTTCTGAAAAATGTTCGTGGGGTAGAATATCTTACTTTGATAATACATACATATGTACTTAATTGCACGATATCAACAAAGTTTCAGTATCAGGCTGCTGCTTCGAATCAAAAGTGACGAGTTTTAGAAAATTGGTAATTTTGGTGTCTATTATCCATTTGCATTTATTCCTAAAATCATTTTTAACGACTACCGACCGTATTTTCATGATCCCTTGGCGGACTTTAACCGACTTTCACTGTAGTTTTCATTTTCATTTCTTCAAGTAACAGCATTAATTCATCTCTTCAAAAAAAATCCAAGCGCACTTCGGTTTGAAAAAATTCAATTTGTTTATTAAGAAATAGTCAAGAAATAATATCGATTTTATAGTAGCGCCTCCATAATTCCGCCGTTCCGGGCTGCAACCCGATTCGACCGATCGTTGTGTCATACGCAATTCTAGGACTGAAAACACGCAAAGATTTGCTTTTTGTTGACAAAGTCTAATTTATTGAGGGACTATTTGATTGAAAATGAATTTTTCATGCAGAAATATTGGTTAAATGCGAAAACTATATTAATAACTTTTGTAAGTTTCTTTCACTTTACTATCCTCCTAAAATGCGAATTTAATAGTAAATCTTTGTCGTATAAAAAAAATACATTATTCCTATCTAAAAAAATCCACTTTGTACAACTAACAATAAGCTTAACGACTACTCGGTAGCTTTTGCAAATTTACAACTCCCAACGTGGAAAAAAGTGTAAAAATGTAGTCACGCTGAACCTGATAATAATTAGCAAACACAACTATCAGTTTGTAGGTAGGTGGCTAGAAACGATATGAAGCAGAGGATTCCTGCGATGTTTCATATAATATCCTTTTCGTTATTCCGAATTAAGGAACATTTGCATAGAGTCATGTACACTTCGATCATCATCGGCTCTAAATACTGTGCCACCGAAACTTCAGATGATAATTTTGAAAATATAAAAAGGTGTACACGCGATTGCTGATTAGGTGGGGAATTGCGTGAACTCGATACGTAATGTCTTTAGATACCAAACACTCACTCGTGCGATGTCGAATTTATTGGCTTCGAAAAATAGGACAATCGCACTTGGTTGAAAACTTAATGGGTACAAAAGTTCGAAATGAGTTTCACTTATTTTACATGTTTACTATTAATAAGCACAAATTTGTTTTCAGAATAATGTTGATGGCCGGGAACCGCAGAGAAGTGTTGAAGAACGATTTTTCTTCTGACTGAGGGCAGAACTGGAGATAACAGTAGAATTTCTACTGAGGTCCATCGTCCCTTTTATGCAGCTACTTCACGGATAAGGGGACACGTGCTAGCATATATGTATTTGTACAAGAAATATACAAGACAGAGACGCGAGACAGTTGTGAAAGAAAATTTGTACCCGAAGTCCTTTTTCACATGAAACAATCGTTTATTAAGAAGGGGCCTTGAAAGAGAAACTAGAAACTGATAAACGCACCTTCAGTTAGGGTATTTCGATAGGGATCACATTAGATTTCTCTAAAAACTAAAACACTGCGAAAGTCGCTTCCACGCGCGACTTGGAGGCACTTGTGTGCCAATCGCGGAGCTCGGAATAACTGTTGATGCCACCAAAGACACCTATCCAATAAAGTTAGAGCAAATATTTTCGAGGCGGCAGTCAACGGGCAAACATAGCGGGCGGCTGTTTCGATTAGCATAATTCTATCGTAAACATATACACTTCTTTTCCCCGACGAAGTCACCACCATAAAATAATTCTCACCGCGGGATCTTACCTCGTTTCCTTTATCATTCACGCCGTTCACCTGTTGCGAATTATTATCCATGATTACGAGACGACAAAGTCTTTTCTCGCGATTGCACTTCAATGTCGAATTTTCAGGGCGCACAAAGTTCGTTTCAGATATTGAAGTGATATTGTTAGAAACAATATAATCCTTTTTATGTTTGGTGCCACAATACTAAAGTACCTTTAAAGTACTTTTAAAAATAAACGTCGGAAAAAACACGAAAAATACATTCTTTCCTTGTGACTTATATGACAAGAAAATTTTTTTCTTCTAATTGCTCAAAATCTAGCTAAAATCTCATTTGTTTATTCAATTCAATCTTTTCAGCGTGTCACGGAAACGCCTGGAAAATGGAGAAAACACATATATCGTGCAAGAACTCCACGATTTTCATAAACTCGAAAAATTTGTTCTATTTAAATTTTACGGTAAAATTGACAGTTCCGAATAACTACACCAACACTAGGCAACATTCCGAACACGGCGAATGGAGCAACACTAACACACATTCATCTATCGACGGCCAGTCGCTGACATGGCAAAAGTCAAAAAATGCAGAATCCTTCCCGCGTTCGTGCTAATCGACTAACTGCAGATCAACTCGAAATCCAACCTCAAAAAGCACTTTTTCGTGCCAAATCAACTTTGCATTACACCGCAACGTCAAATGCAACAGAACCGAACCTTGACTTTCGACAAGTACCGTATTTACCGTGCACATACGCACCCATACATTCACAATGCACTGTCATGCATAAAACATGAAAATCTGCCGATCCGAACAGTCAGTATCTGCTTGAACTATTTTTCACTTTGGCGTTGCCAAAATGATGCACGTATCTTCCTGACGATCTGGCTGCAATCGATAATTCCACTTGATCCGAACTTTTGAAGAATCCAGGAGCCAATGTTCCCAGTGTTTGCTTTACATCTGTAGATTTGCCGTAATAACTTTTTGACATATCGTGCGCGACTCCATCTGACTTTCCTCGCCTTTCCTGAAAAACACGTCACGCGAAGATGCTTGCACAGCGCAACATTACAATGGAAACGGACAGTTAATCGAATGAATTCAGGACATAACAGAACGGGCAAATAATCGTCCTAAAGCCGCGGATCCTATCCTCCCGCTAACCGAATCGCAAATTGAACAAATTGACGAAACGCGACGTCAGCGAAACTAGCCAACAAAATTTTACGGCTGATCGAGGTGAATGTCGTGTGAGGCGAACCGCTGAATATGTTGATATATATATATATATATCCATATATGAGCTCAAGTATGGTGGGTATAAGTATGGCCATGGTGGTAAATTACGAACGCGGTAATTGATTGTCTCGAGCATTGCAAGCATCTGTGTTGCGCAAATAAGACTCTGAACGCGAATACATAAAATTCAATGAATATATATGAATGGAATACGTTTCGAACCTACAGACTTCAAAGCGATTTACTTATTTTTCAACGTACTTTTTGTTCAATTTCGAGACTAGTTTTACCTGAGTATACGAGCACAGTGCCAACTGCGTACAAAACCACTTTCGCAACAAGGTCTGCTTTTTGCATGGAGTTGATACAAAGTAGAAATAACATTGGTGCTAGGATCGAGTCCTGCGGAACACTTATGCTAATTTCAGCAGTTTTGCTTTTGTCACCTCCAATTAGTGTGTTTTGAAATCTATCCGTCAAGTAACTGCGTATTAATTTATTTGCTTTTCCAACAATTCCATATTCACCGAGCCTGGTGATTAAAGTTTCATGTGTAACTGTGTCGAAGTCTTTCTTTAGGTCCACGAAAACTGCTGCAACGTAGTAGCCTTTATCCAAGTACTCATTTACAAATCTAATTACTTCAGGAATGGCATCTGTTGTGCTTTTGTCCGTCGTACTGGTTACTATCCGGAATTTCGTTTTGCAATAAGAATTCTTTGATTCGGGAATCTATGATTTTTTCGAGGATTTTACTTAAGGAATTCAAGAGTGAGATTGGTCTGTAATTGTTTGGGTCAGTTTCATCACCCCCTTTAAAAATCGGTATAACTGCAGAGATTTTCAAGTATCTCGGGAATCTTCCCTGCTTAATCCATTTATTTATTAATTTCGCGAGAGTATCAGCAATATTTTTTTTGATTAATTTGAGGCCGCCATCAACATACCATCAGGACCTGGTGCAGTATGGTCTCGCAGAGAATTAAGAGTTGCAATTATTTCTTCTTTATTGGTGGTTCTTAAATGAAAAGAAGAGATTGGGGATGTGTTTCGGGACGATGATGTATCGTATCGTAGGAAATTTCGTTACTATTTCATGACCTATTTTTGAGAAATGGTGATTATGGCAGTTGGCGATTTCCTCCGGTTCACTGGTCATCTTGTCCAAGAAAGATAGTTTGTCGATATTGTGTGTCTTACATTTTCATCTTTCTAAGGAAAGATGAAAAAGTTGGCACACCGTCAACTAGAATTCAGAACTGGCTATGGTTTTTTTGAGCTTTGCTCAAGCTTTATGGTGTAATAGTGTTGCTTCGCTTCTTTTATTATTCTATTACATTCGTTTTTAACTATTTTGTATGATTTTTGTTTTGAAGGACTGTAAGGTTCCTTCATTAGCAGTTTATATGCTTTATGCTTTTTTTTCTTTGAGGCAGTAATAACTTTTTCAGTAATCTACGTTACATTGCTTGTCCTGATGGATTTAGTAAACGTGGCAGAATCTTTAGCTTCCTGTATTATTCTGTCCAATTGCTGGAAACTTTCTGGGGTTTTCTTTTTAAGTAGTTGTCTCAATGAATTTATCTTTTCTGAGGTAAGTTATACATTTCACACTTTTTTTACTTTGATTATTCTATGTGCTTTAATTGTTAAACGTATTAGTCTATGGTCTAGTCGTGGCCTGTCTGCACAAGTGCAGTTGATGCTGCGATTAATCGTCTGGCTGTTTGTAGTTATATGGTCTAAGATTATACTTAGTACTGAGATTAACCTCGTCGGTGTTTTTGTGTTTAATATTTCAGAATTATTGGCTGTAAGAGTATGTTCGGTAGTATGTATCATCGTCTAGTAGATTAATGTTGGTGTCTGCTACTGTTATAAGTGATTTGTGCGTAGAGTATGTCATCTATGTATATGTTCAATGAATGTAGAAAACGTCTCCGAAGATTTGTAAATGGTTCCTATATTTCGAGTTTATTTGTCTGCTTGTATCTCGATTATTATTGTCGAGGAATTTATGTTTTTATATTTTACTTTATTTTGCAGACCATAAACAACATAACAACATAACATAACATAACATAAATTGCGGTTCCATTGCCTCTGTTATCATTTCGGCAGCAGAAAATAGCGTTGTATCCCTTAATTTGGTAGTAATAAATCTCCGAATTGTATACCCATATCTCGCAGAATAGCATGACATCAACTTCCTCGAGATCCATCAGGTAAATTTCAATATCTTCTATTTTCTGATGTAAGCTTCGAAGATTTGCATAAATTATGTTAAGTGTACTATTCATCGCCTTATGTTGCGGATCAAGATTGACACCAACATATAAGTTTAGAGAAATTTTGTTGGACAGATTTTAAATCAGGGAACCTGAAACAAAATGTTTTTTCACAAACTTGTACATTATCAAAGTGGAGACTGTAAGAAAATAAGCGTGTGGATTGAATTTAAGCCTATGGTGAAAATCATCGCCAGGATATTTGATAGTTTCCGTCAGTGTCATAAACATTGCGAAAGCATGTCAGATCGCATTGCTGATTCATGTAGTTGTTGAGTTCGAGTTTGGATCTCAATTTGTTTGAGTGCTTTCAAGGATTTGCGATGTCTTGCTATTGAGATGATTAAACTTCCTAAGATCGCTTGATTGTGATTTAGTTTTATTGTTGGTTGTGATTCATTTTTGCGTGTTGTGTTTGCGGTAGTGGATTGAGTTTAATTGCAAAAAAATCAGTTTTATATGAAAATATGATTAGCTTTTTCAGAGTTTCGTGGTTTTAATAAGAGGTAATAATCTTTGCTTATAACTGACGAATGTTTCAAGGAGTCATGTATACACACCATAAGTCATCTTTTAAGCTATTACACCACAGTATATGTATACTGTGGTGTATACCGGCCGGCTATCTGTCAAACCGCCATTAGGAAACGTAACCCTCGAATTTATAGTTTCTTCGCCAGCGCTTCAGTTTTGCTAAAAGGAATCCGAAATGTAAGTACATTTATGAAACTCGTAATTGTGCAAGTAGCTGACAGAAGCCGCAATTATAGGGCGTCGCCAGCAATCGAAAAGGAAAAGGAGAAAAAAGCCCCAACCCGCGGAAGGGAGCGGGAACGCGACCGAAGGAAGCGGGACTCGGAATCGAGCAGCAGCGATAGTAGCGGAAGGTGCGTTGGGAATTGATTCGGGTGTCGTTTTTTTAACCTCGCTACCTCAAGTTCTAGTGATAGTAGTTCATCGAGGACCAGCTCCGGGTCGCACTCCAGTTCAAGCAGCTCAACTTCTTCGAGCTCCTCGTCGTCATCAAGCTCTAGCAGCGGAACAGACCGCCGTGCCAGGCGTAAAAGTGCCACCAGATCGAGATCTAAGAGTGCTGCTGCTAAGGCTACGCCTCAGAAGGAGCCAAAGGAGAGGCCGAAATCTAAGGAGAAGCCGCGACGAAGTCCAGAACAAGCAGCCGATGAGCGAGGTAGATATTGCATTGTATTCGTGTCCGCGATGTGAGCATCATCATTGTTGAGTCAATGAAATGCTCTTTGGCCTGCAATGAATTGGTGCTCAGCAGCAGACCTAGCTGATGTTGTTGCGTCTGCAAATGGCAAGCTAACATTGACACAAATATTCGATTCTAGCAACACGCAAAAGTCCAGCACGCAATAAGGAACGACCGCGCTCACGTTCCGGTTCCCAAAGTCGTCGGAAGAGGCGTGAACGCTCCCCTACTCCGCGGCCAGTACGAATACATATCGGCCAGCTCACCCGTAATGTCAGCAAGGATCACGTAATGGAGATTTTCAGTTTTTTCGGTGAAGTCAAGCACGTGGAGTTTCCGCTGGATCGATTTCATCCAGAATGCGGCCGCGGCTTGGCTTATGTGGAATACACGAATCCGGACGACGCTGAGAATGCGATGAAGCACATGGATGGCGGGCAAATAGACGGCCAGGAGGTCACTGTCTCACCGGTTATTATTCCACGCTTCCGACCGCCCATTCGCCGGAATACGCCACCGATGCGTCGTCCGCCACCGCGTTGGCGATCGCCGATGCGCTTCAATAATTACAATAGACGTCGCTCGCCGATGAGGCGGCGTAGCCCGAGACGCCGTTCTCGAAGTCCTATTCGACGCAGACGCAGGAGCAATAGCTCCGGCAGTTCCAGATAAATATTCTCCGGACTCAATCCGTTGAAAGTACGCTGCGAGTTTTATGTTTATACTTTAATTTTTTCCCGGTTGTCGGGTATAAAACATTGCGTATTGGATGCTACTAACGCTCCTGGATAGCTTTTCTGAAGGCGACAAGTAGGATGTTTGCTGCCTTTCGAATGTGTTGTAGTGTATAATCAAAATAAAGAGCGATGTTTTGAACTATCGATTGTGCCTTGAAGTATACAATTTGGTGAAAAGATTTCTATTTCGCCGTTGTGAGGAACGATTGAAATGATTGAAAAAACGACGTTTAGTCCCTGCTTCTGTTGCCGGATTTTTACCGAGACTGAACATCGCTCTCGGTATGCTTTGTATATACACTATTGTAGATATTAAACAGCTTTAAATAGAAGTTGCAAGCAGAGGCTGACCACTTGAAGAAATCTGTGAGAACACCAGACAAATTAGGAGTACATTAAACTCGAACACACCACACAACTCAATATGGGCGTGATACCCTAAGTGTTATCGTCTCAATTAGTAGACCCATGTTTTATAGGCTACACACCCATGGTTTATAGGCCATTCCTTCCAAAGACTATTGTTGCAGGTGGGAAAATGACAAACACTCTTCAGCAGAATAATGCAAATCCTTTGTCCTTTCTGTAAAGTCTCATGAAAATACTAACATGAATGTTTGTAACGTTGCCAGCTTTTAAAAAGAACAAAATTGTTCTCAGAATCCAAAAGCTAGAACTTTTAGCGACGTTCTTGAACTTGCTTTTATGGCATAGCAATGAACCTGCGAAGGTCTAAGTGAGCCATCTCTGAATGCTAGAACTGTCACTAAATAGCACTCAAGAGGCAATTTCTACCCCTGAAATGATTTAAAAATTCAACAAATTAAAGGAGCTTCGAATAATTCAACGAGACATGCGAAACACCGCCAGTTACATGCGGAATTTGCAGAAGTCTAAATAAATAAATAACAAACGTTGCGTTGCCTCCAGGTATGTAATGTTGATTAAGTATCATCTTACGTATTAAAAGAAACATAAATGAATCGCTATTAAAGTAATGTTAAGAATAAAATGGCAATTTCGAAGTCCTAGTGTTTGGTACCCGCATACCAATTTGAATAGTTTTGCTGTTAACTTCGCCGATTGCTGTATTCTATTCCATATTCTACAAGTCTATTTGCCAAAGCCTTGCAGATCATTGCGTCAAAGGTCTTTTTAGATTCCCGCAAATTACGACATTTTATTGTATTATTTATTTATTTTATAATTATAACATCTTTAATCGCATCGCTATCATCTACGTAAATCTCATCGAGTCCTGGTGCTGTGTAGAGAATCAAATGTCACAATTATTTTATTTGTAACATATATATGTAGGTAGTCCGAACATCTGGATAAGTGTTAAAAAATTGCCTGATAATAACAAAATCGAAAGACAAAGGCTACATTAGGTATACCTAAATTCAATTTAGTGTCATCGGACGCAAAAAATTCTGTTCAAAACAGACTCCTATTTGAAAAGCAAGGGGGGATGCACAGTGTTCGAACGTGCAAAATAGATTAAATGCAAGTAAGAGTATAATACATATTATTATAAGTTATAATTTTTTAATGTTATTCGTGTATAGCGGTGTGGGATCAACACATATACATTGAAATTTTAGCAACAGTTATGCTTCCGTAGGCTGAATACGGCATGTCGTTGAAATGGGTGTGACAGCGAGACAAGTAGAACGACAAAGAAATGCTTTCGCGTCAAAGGTATTTAAGTAGATATGGGCAAGGCTATCATAGTCTCCAGATCTTAATCCGATTGAAAATCTGTGGTGTTGCGTTAAAAAAATCGTTGCTAACGCTAAATTAGCGAATAATCAATAGCTCTGGAGAGTCGTTCAACGAGGTTGAGTTAACATATGTAAATGAAATGTATGTATGTATGTTACCAAAATCTTATAATTTCTATACAACGTCGTTTAGAAGCAGTTTTAACAAGCCGCGGGTGCGACCCTTGAGGTCCACACATTCAACCACCCATTAAGGGGGGAAATACATGTATTTTTTTAAAAAAAATGCTAACTTCAGATTGATTTAAAATATATATGTTGTTTATTCAGAAGACTTTTAACATGAAATCCTTAAAGTACATGTCTCAAAGTACTTGAAAATATTTTTTTTTATAATTTTTCAACACAAAATGGCGGCGATGCGAATGAATGAAAAAAAAAACACTTCAAAAAATGCCTCGTACAACTTAACGCCATTTCCGGAGATCCTGCAACATTCAGAAGAAGAAAAGTATGCAAATGAGGTATGTAGCTCATAGGTTGACCAATAAAATTTATAAAAAAATGTAATTTTTACATTAATTTTAGATTAAACGAAAAAATCGATTATTTTTCTAAAAAGTGGCGTCTTAAACATTAATAAATAAATTATTTCTCTAAAATAACAAAAACATGTAGGTTCAACTAGTAGATAAGACTCTTTAGTAGATGTGGTAAATATTTGAGCTGGACCGGTTCAATATTTTTTGAGATATGTTGTACGGAAGTTGAAAAAGTACTACTTTGAGAAAAACGTGTTTAAAGTTTGCAGTAGTTAAAAACCATTGATTATTAGTTTTTATTAAAACTTACGCGTTAGTCAGCAATTCCAGGTCCTATTTCCTTAGAATTTCAGATTTATAAGAATATGGTAGGGATGTACAATTATAGAACCGCCCATAGTGCCGGAGAGAAAGTAGGCAGGGGCACGCGGCAGGTGTGCTCGACTTACTGGGTAACGCCGCGCTGCCTATAACGGACTATAACTCGAAAAGTAGTACGAATATCGCTTCAAAACTTTTTTTGGCGTATTCTTAGAGTATTTGAAACATTTTAATGTAAGAGAAAAAAATCTATTCCTTTGAGCAGTTATATGTATTTCTCCCCTTAATATTAAATATATATTAAAAATATTAACCACAAAAATAACGATGAAAATAATGCCACTTTATATAATAATAATGAGAGGTACTCATAACAGTAATTGAAATGAGTTAATATTAATCGCATCATCTACGGAAGCGTCCATTGATAACGTAACGCTACAATGTCTTTTCCACGTAATTTGTTATTTTCATAGCGACGCTTGAAAGACAAAAGGGTGCTAGCAAAAATGAATAAAGTTTATGTAACTGACTGAAGAGATTTTGTCGTGTGATGGCAATTTTGAATAGTTACGTTAAAAATTTCCATGGCTGCGGCTTAATCACTGAATTTGTATTTTGTTACGATTTTACATCAATGAGACCAATGATAATTTTTGATTTTGCAGTTGGCCTTGAAAAATATTGAGTATGCAGTCAATAATCGGTTTAATTGCACGTAAAAAAGAAAAAGTATTACAAATAATAAGGGAGGAAGAAATTGAAATCTTACGAACACTAAATAACAAAACTACTAGAAACTACAATTTTTTATTTGATAAAATCCATTTAAAACATATGATCTTGCAGAGTATTGGCTACAAAACATTTTACCATGCAAAGCGTTGTTTACCACAAATGCAAATTCGATTGAAAAAATATTATTTTTTGAAAATTTAGGCAGTTTCTCATTGAGATAAAAACACGGTACTGTGAAAACTATTGAAAATTTGCTCAAATCATGCAAAACTTAATCAGCTTTGGTAGACAACAAAGTCTTTAGAATAAGAGATATCAGGTAATATCATTCTTTTTATATTGTAACTGTTGGAAATGGGATTCGGGAACAACACTATTTCACTTTTATGATTCAAACACAACCAATTACTTTTATTATTAATTGTTTATTTATTATGAATTTGCACGAAGAAAGTAGTTTTACTATATTATATTACTATAGTATGAAATATGACCTTTCCTCTTGGAATGTCAGAAAAGACTGAAAAGATAATCAAACTACAAACTAAAGCCCATGTACATAAATCTAGAAATAGAAGAAAAATATCATGTCTGACATGCAGATGTGCACAAGATAATGCATTGTATGTATTATCATAATGTAACACATTCCTAAGCAAACAATACAAGAACATAAAAGAAATTCTTTCATGTTCGCCTCTACATTGCTCAACATCTGCATGCCATCCACCAGACAAACAAAGGATTGGTTTTTGTTAAGATAAATATCTCAACAGTAACTTAATGGTTTATTATTTTCAACTCAACTTCTTTCGTAATCAGCAAAAAAAATTTGCTTGTTTTTACAAAAAAGGTTAAAAATTTATAATTTTTATAAATATTGATTACTGTGTGATGCAAAACTGGTTACAAAAATTTTTTTTAATTTTTTTTTAATTTTTTGCACTTTTTTATTAAATTAAAAAAACATTTCCACAATAGTTAATACGCGTCGATGAACACCTTAACGCTGCAAATCCTATATTTGATTCGCGAGATATAGTGCATGACAGAAATGACTTTCAAGGGGTCAAAAAAAAACTTCGCCGAAGTTTTCCAAAAACTAATCAGCTCTTAATATTGCAAAGACGCTTCGATTGACTCCTCAACGAAGTCGATACGACGTTGTTTACGTGAATTATGCTCGTAGGAAAAAACTTCCCACGTACGCACACACACACACACACACATTTATATATATGTGGGATGGACAACCCTACGTGCCATGGAGAATGAGCAGCCCTAAGCGCCATAAAGGGCAGAAGAGGAAGGGTAGATATAGATCAGCCGTGCCGAAAGACGGACGTGTCGAAAACGCGCTCAATAAAATATTCAATCCCACATGGGGGCTCAACCGGGATATGAACATTAGCTTTGGGCGTTACGTAAAAACTTCGGTTCGTGACTTTTTGCGGTGATCGGTGGAAAAGCGGTGCCAAGTGTTATTCTTGTGACAGCGAGTGTTGCAAGACAAGGCATAATAGACGAGCGGGAGTTGTGTGAAAACGATCACCAAAATGGCGCGTACAATATTGGACCAAAGCGAATGGATTGACCTATACACGAAGAATGGTCTCGTTCGGGAGTGCAATATGCGTGGTATAAGTGAAAGTGGCAGTAAGGAGGACATAGCGATGCGCATCGTAGAGTTCGATCGAGAAAATCCTGAAAAAGTTGAAGTGATGGGCGCGACGGGTAGCGCGGAGGGAGATGCCGACGAAGGTGGAACGGATGGTTTGCTGATGTCAGCGCCAAATAAGCATGCGGGCGCATTGAGTACTGTTGCGGCTGCGCATTCGGGGCAAGCGTACACCTTTCGCGACATGGAAGAAAGTGTTGAGAAATTCGGTGCGGAAAGGAGTCAAGACATTGGCACGTGGATGAGTGAATTCGAGGAAATGTGTGTCAGTGTCGGGTGGAACGATCATCAAAAACTGATTTACGGCAAAAAACTGTTAACGGGGACGGCTCAGAAGTTTGTGTTCGCGCAAAGTGGCATCAAAACATGGGCGCAGTTGCGGCAGGCTTTACTGTCCGAATTCGAAAGAAAGTTCAGTGTGCTTGACGTGCATGCAATGCTGGTGAAGAGGCGAAAGCGAGCGGACGAATCGTGCTTGGAGTACGTGTATGAGATACAACGTATCGCAAAAGCCGTGAAAATGGATGAGGCTACCGTGTGTGAATACGTATGTGATGGTATCGTGGATGACTTGCTAAACAAATCGTTTTTATACGAAGCACGAACAATCAGTGAGCTTAAGGCGAAGCTGCAGACGTACGAAAAACTGAAAGAGAAGATGAAAACGAAAAGTTTAAATGCTAAGAGTTCGGGTGCGAAAATGAGCGGGCCCAAAATAAGGGTTACCGGCGGTAATACGAAATGTTTTTGTTGTGGTGAAACCGGGCATATAGCTGAGACGTGCCCAGATAAGGACAAAGGCCGAAAGTGTTTTGAGTGCGGGATGTATGGACATCTGTCTCGACAATGCACAAAAAGAAGAGGTGCGATGAACGTGATTCCGACTGTCAATTTTATAGAGCGATTGTCGGGAGAAGAGGATTTTGTGATCGCCAAAGTTGGCGGATGGGACATAAAGGCCGTGATAGACACATATAGTGACATTAACTTGGTAAAAAATGACGTGTGGAATGAAATAAAAACAATGTGCCCGACCGCAGTTCCGTGTGATGTGAAAATACGCGGATATGGGAATGCGATTGGTCGTGCAACTGAGGAAGTGCGAGTAGATACGAAGATCGGAGAAAATGACTATTCGATCAAATTTTATATAGTGCCGGAAAATGCCATGGGTGCCGCCATGCTGATTGGAAGACAATTTTTGAGAACAGTGGATTACACAATTACTCCGGGAGGTGTTAGTATGCGGCCGTACGCAAGAGAGGCTAGTGAACCGCCAGCGGATTGTGATGCTGATGACAGTGAAATCGAACAGATGATGAACATTGAATACGTGAACATGACGGATAAGCAGGGATTCAATGTGCCCGCCGAGCATCGAGGAATAGTAAGGAATATGGTGGAGAACTACATGCCGCATCGGAGCGCCCCCGTGAAGATTGAAACGGTGATTACGTTGACGGACGAGGAACCAGTTTTTCATCATAGTAGACGGTTGGCACCAATGGAGAATGCGGTAATCGACAAACAAGTGCAGGAATGGCTACATGAGGGTATCATTAGGCCCTCCAATAGCAATTACGCTAGCCGCGTAGTCTTGGTCAAGAAAAAGGATGGTACGCATAGACTTTGTGTGGACTATCGCGAGCTAAACCGAAAGATTGTTAGGGACCGGTTCCCAATGCCACAAATCGAGGATCAATTGGACCGAGTAGCTTCCGCGCGAGTGTACATTACACTTGATTTGCGGAATTCGTACTTTCACATACCAGTAGCAGAAACAAGTCGCAGATACACGGCATTCGTGACACATCAGGGACAGTTTGAGTTTCTGCGAACGCCATTTGGGTTATGCATAAGCGGAACTACGTTCGGCCGTTTCATCAATCTCGTATTCCAAGAGTTGATTCGCGATGGAGTGGTGCTTGCTTTTGTGGATGATCTGATCATACCATCTGAAGACGAGAGTGAAGGGATTGCAAAATTGAAGAAGGCTTTGGAGGTAGCTGCGCAGAGTGGGCTGCAGTTTAACTGGAGAAAATGTGTTTTCCTCAAGAGAAAAGTGGAGTATTTGGGCTATGTGGTGAGTGGGGGGAAGATTGAACCCTCGCCGGCCAAGGTAGAAAAACTGATCAAGTTTCCGGAACCAGCGTCAATTGCACAGCTGCAGAGATTTTATGGGCTCGCAAGCTACTTCAGGAAGTTTGTACCAGAGTTCGCAAATAGAACCAGGCCGCTGAGTGCGATGCTGAAGAAAGGGGTTACACTCAATTTTCAAAGGGAGCAGAGGCAATCGTTTGAAGACATTAAAGGAGCACTGGCTAGCAGCCCGGTGCTTTGCCTATTTAATCCCAACTTCGTGACTGAGTTACACACGGATGCGAGCAAGGAGTGTTTGGCTGCAATTCTTCTTCAGGAACAACCAGAAGATAAGAAAATGTACCCATGTTATTACTACAGTCGTATGACCAAGGATGCCGAGAAAAATTATCATTCGTTCGAGCTCGAGTTTTTGGCGATAGTGGAAGCAGTTAAGAAGTTCCGTGTATATCTTCTTGGAATCCCGTTTAAAATTGTGACTGATTGCGCTGCGGTTAAAATGGCGATGACAAAGAAGGAGATTCATCCAAGAATCGCACGTTGGATCATTGTGATGGCCGAGTTCCAGTATTCAATAGAACATCGACCGGCGGAAAGAATGAAACACGTGGACGCTTTGACGCGGACGATGATGATGGTGGCTGTGGACGATGTAGCCACGAAGGTGCGTGCCGCCCAAAATGATGACGAGCATATAAAGGCGATAAAAAAGGCCCTGGAGGCAGGTCCTTACGAAAATTTCGTATGTCACGGCGAAATATTGTTTGTGGAGGCGGGGGGAAAAGAAAATCGTGGTTCCCGATCATATGCAGATGGAAGTTGTTACCCGTTGTCATTCCCGAGGTCATTTCGGCGTCAAAAGAACAAAGCAGCTAGTGGAGGATGAGTTCTTTATACCACGCCTGGAGTGGAAGATCAAACGTTGTATTGAGAATTGCATCGAATGCATCGTAGCGAACCGAAAGACGGGAAGAGGAGAAGGAATGTTGAATCCGATTCCTAAAGGAGAACAGCCGCTGGATACGTTCCATTTGGATCACATCGGTCCAATGCCGTCGACGCGCAAATGCTATAAGTTTCTGCTGACCGTAGTAGATGCTTTTTCCAAGTTCGTGTGGATCTTTCCCGTGAAATCAACAACAGCGGAAGAAGTGATACAAAAACTGGAGACGGTTGCAGCCGTGTTTGGAAATCCTCGAAGATGTGTGGCGGATAGAGGAGCGGCATTCACATCTAACCTATTTAAGACATACTGTGCCGATAACAACATTGAATTACATTTAGTTTGCACTGGTATTCCTCGAGGTAATGGACAGTGTGAGCGAATTAATGGCGTGATCATACCCGTGCTAACGAAGCTTTCAATTAAGAATCCCGAACAGTGGTTCAAGCATGTCAACAGGACGCAGAGGTATTTGAATAGTACATACCATCGCAGCATTAAGACGACACCGTTCGAATTATTAACGGGCGTGAGAATGAAACATCCGGAAGACATATGTCTCGCAGAAAATATTCAATCCCACATATATATATATATATATATATATATATATATATATATATATATATATATATGTATATATATATATTTCTTCCTAAAAACAATTAAAATATACTCTAAAGACTTCAAAACATAAAGATATGTTGAAAAATTTCATTTCGATGTTCGAGACAATTACAAGAACTTCCCATATACTGGAAAGATAAAAAACAAAGGCTGCTGTATAGAAGTGTGTAACTCTTTACTGAACTGATTCAGATCGGAACAGTGACAATGTTTCGAATGCACAATTGATCACTTTACTCCGCGGTACTTAAGTGAGGATGCATAGCGTGGACGCGAGTTGAGGGCGATAATATGTTGTCATAGGGCCAATTTCGAAACTTGATCTGTTTGTATATTGTGTTTCTAGCTCATGCTACCTACCAAACATCTCTTCCGACTCAGTGTTCCAAATGATGCATATCACTGATCCGAATCTTTTGACTGCATCAGATGCAAATGTTCCAATCTCAACAAAGAGATATTTTTCCCACCGCTACTGCTCTATTTAATGTTAAGGTGTAATCAATAAAACAGTATCGAGTTTGAATTGTCTTGTCCTTTCATTTTTGGTTGCATTTTCAATATATCATATTATTTTGAACAAGTGCAATTCTTGTGCTAATTTTTTTTCAATGCTTAACATATATTAAGTTGTTCTTTATTAATTACTAGCTGCCCGGACAGACTTCGTTCTGTCAAAAGTTATTGTTCTGTCGCAGTCCAAAAGAAAAAATTAACTTTATTAATTAAAAATTAAATTATTTTTTCATTTTTTAAAATTTTCCCTCCGTAAGAACCATCCTTGTGCCTTAAGGAAAATATATTTGAAATAATAGCCGAATCGGTCAAGGCGATCTCGAGTTTTGCGCTTAGCAACACATTTGGCGATTCATTTTTATTTATATAGAAGATAGATATGTTTTCGAATTTAGCGAATTTGGTTTATGTATTTGGACAGCTTCTCAAAGAAGTTTATTAAAATCGTATTTACTCTGCTCCACAAAATAAGGAGCAGATTGCTGTTAAACTGCACAACTCAATGTTTTGTGGCTATCAACATAGAGTGCTGCCGTCATGATTTCTGTACTCTATTTTCGTGAAGATAAGCATTTAATTTACTGCTTCGATGTTCTTACTTGATACACAATTGTAAAGTACTGTAGCTCACAGGTCTTTCAATTCGGTATTTTCTCACTCAGTAGACATTTGTAGGATCATAAGATTTATTTCCCATTCCTTATAAACTGAAAGCATGTTGCTATTTCAAAAAAAACGACATATATATTTTATTTACTTATATAAGATGATAAACTCAACAATTAACCTAATCGAATATGAACTGTGGCAAAGACTAACAACATAAAATGTTTACATGCACTAATTTTAAAGCGTATCACAATTTTTTGTTCTGAATATCTGACTTAAAATTCTATTCTACCCTCTTTGATTTTATCTTTTGTTCAGATTCAACTTCTTCTCACATAATCGCACGATGTGGACCTGATTTGTCGCTTCAGCTTGACTTAAAATCTTCATAATATCATTCAGACGATTATGTTGCACAGCCAATAAGTAAGCGGATTTTAACTGCCCTACATATATGTGACACGATATCTTGGTGCTGATGTCTGTGATCATTTTAATCAGTTCATCCAGAACGCTCTTCGTTTCGGCCAAGTGAATATTAATCGCGGCGTTTACGGACAGGGATAGGATTTTATCAAACTCAGACAAATCGGTTCCGTTATTGCTCTTAATGCAGTTGATTAGGCTGCGAACTTCAGAGAGGCGGTTGTTACGTGCCAGATATTTAGCTGTGGTTGCATACACTTTCACCGATGGCAAATTATAGTCTTGTATTATTCTGAAATTGTTCAAATGGGTTACTTATTGATCATGAAAATAATTGTTATAGCTTACCGGTAGGCTAACCCGAAACCTTCCTCAATATTATTTCCACATAAAACCACCAAAATGCATATTTGAATTCGTTCCTGCATTGAGTCGAAAAGAGTTGGAACGGAACTCATTTCTACTTCAATCTAGAAGGCAGAAAAGAGCAGATCCGAAAAGTTAGGTATTCTCGGTGATTAATTTTCGGGTAAAAAAATGTTATTCATGGAAAAAATCGTTAACATTGACAGTGAGAAACATTGTTTTTCAAATCAGCGTGCAATGTAGCTCGTGTCATTTTTGTCCGATCAACTTAAAAATGCAACTGTAGCTTTTTAAATACATGATCTTTCCAAACTTTTTCGAGCAATAAACAATAGCATTTTTAATAAGCAATTAAAATCGACTTGTGCATCAAAAATAAGAAAAAGTTTAAACTGATGCCAAATTAAAAAAAAATACTTATTAATAATCTCAGGCACTTCCAAAGAAAATTCATGCGAAATAAATAAAAATTGTATTGCTGTAGGGACGACATTATTATCTTGCACACCATTTATCTCCATGAAAAAAGGACTTTCTCGATTGTTCAACTGCCACAACACTATTTTGTATAGTAAATCGAAATATAAAGTGTATGTACATATATCTTAAATTATGTTTAACAAACTCTCGAAACTCTAATTACATTGCTTTCTTAGTAGTAAAGAAAAAAATTATTTAAAAAGCTTGTGGCGTGTGTCCCATGATCGTCTTCACGCACTATAGTTGGAATGCAACATTGTAGTTGCACGCGAAATATATCACCGTTTGATGTGCCCACGTAAGCATTTCTACGATTATGCTTATCTCTAATTACTCGCCAGACGTGGACGATCATGGGGCAACAACTCCTGCATATCAGGTTCGTGGGTGCTGACGCTGCAGAGTCAGCATTTACGGGCCATATAAGAACGGCCCTTCCTTCTCTTGTGTCATTCACGGAGTGCTCCCGCGTAAATAAATTATCTTTGTAATTACCTCCGGCGTTTTACCAGGCCAAAGTCAGGCCAAAAGCTTTATTCTTTGGCACCTGTTACGCGCAGAAACAAGATTTGCCACGTGAATCGTAAATTCCACAGAAGTGGTGACGCAAAAGTGTTAACATGAGAAAATTGCCGTTCACACGAAATTTTCCCATATTCAGAATTCTCGCGATCAGACTGCAACGCAAGCAGTCTGATGTTATAAATATATGAGATGCGCGGAAAATCGTGGTTCTTGTTTTTCTTGTTCTGGTATCGACTACATTTCGGTCAGTTAGTCGCGTTTAAAAATAATTGTCTAAGTTTAAAATGTAATTAAACGTAATAAAATAAAGTTTGAGTTTTTTATTTTTATTACGACTGATCGGCGCGTAACACACCCTTGAGTGATATAGCCCCTTAAAAATTGCCGTCGTCATTGTATTGCTAATATTTTCGGTGAGCGTATGGAAATTTCGAAAGTCTGCTAGAAGCTGGTTTTTTTTTACCGGAATGGACTAAGCCGTCAACTTCCCAGATGAGAGTTGGTAAATATGATCTGAATCTTTCGTTCAGAGTTTTTGATGTTTCCTTATACAAGATTATCCCCGTTTGAAGCATGACCAGCATGGAGTTTCACGTACAATTTCTGATGCAAGTGATTCTCTGGATAACCATTTTAGAGAGTTGATCAACTTTGAATTTTCTCTATCTCTACCTCCGCTGCCAAATCATCTCCAAGAAATGGGCTGAAAAATATTACCCAAAGCACACTATGTCCTACGTACAAAAAAGGAGACAAGCTTAGTTTTGAAAGGGCTGATGCCGTACATAAATAAAACAAATGGCGAATATCAAGGTGAATTTAAATTCGACTGGTCAACAAATTATCAGATAAAAGCAGGTGCTAGAAAAACGCATATATTTAACATCTCACCTGCTTCAAAATTTGTCGTGTCGATCGCCTACACTTTTCATCCTGTTCAGCTTTAGCAAGAAATTTGGTCGCCTCCATTTGCCTTAGAATCGTATTTATATGGCAATTCAATGTCTTAGCATCCATTTGCATGAGAAACGATGGCTCTCTCACTGGCCTTTGCTTTTTCAAGTTAATATTTTCCCATTGACACATTTCCAGCTCCGATTGTAAGTGCTTCTGTGCATTTATCAAATGGAACGAATTATTTTGTAATTCGCGAAAATTGCCACAGTTCATCGAATAGAATTTCACGCAGGTCATGCTTGCACGAATCGGATCATTAAGCAGGATTTGTAAATGATATAAGCTGTTCAAAAGGTTTTTCGTTTCCAAATATCGACAAGTTTGAATAATTGCCTCCTTCCAAATTGATAACTGCGAGTCAATAGTGGTCATTTGCCGTATCAAGTAATCAACACGGCCACGCTTCAAGTGCTTCACGTAAATGTGTTTGATGAAAATGTCATTTTCCAGGTTTTGCAGGATGAAGTAACGCAAAGCACACATTATTTGATCGTGGCGTATGAGAAAGTTCACAATGTCAACATGTGTGCCGTATGAAAGCAAATAGTAAAGACTTTCCTCGAACATTTGCGTTTTTCTCATAAGGCTGACTTTGTTATCCACTTTCCTAATCGAGCTTTCACAATAGTTGCCTTGAGATGTTTTCTTCAAATTTGCAATGGTGTTGATAATATTCATGGCTGGTTCTAAAATAGGAATTTTATCTCGTGCCTTTGATTTTGTAGACGCTAGCGAAGTGTTGGAATTTCTGATGCTATCAGCCCGTGCCAATGTTTCAGGTACATGTGCTTGTTTTGAAGTCAATTCAATCACTTTCATAATCTGGTCTAAAATGGGTGGACTACGATTCGACCGCTTTATTGTTGGAATGTCTATTTCACTATGTACGTCCAGTTCATGTTCAGTCGTTATGAACTTTAATATGTCGACAACATCGTGCGCCTTGCATAATCTTGGCATGCAATGGAAGAACTGTTCACGTGCTGTAATTCGATGTTTAATATAAAATGAAGCGTTAGACCAAAAGGGAAGTCACCTGTGTCGTATCTACCAACTCGAAGACACGCTAAGCCATAAGCGCCCATTACAGCAGCTGTAGAATAACCACATTTTAGATAGATGTCGAGCGCCAGAGGCCACTTTTCTGCTAACATCACTGCATCGCCTAGTTTTCGAAGGCTCTGATTGTTAATTGCTTCTGTTGGTAGTAAGCCCTCACATCCGTTCTGCACGACCGATAAAATAATTTCAGAGTGATCGCGAATAACGTCACACTCTGGAGGTCCTCCTCGTACCTAAAAGAAAGATCATGGGGCTTTAAACGACTAGGCTGTGGAAAATATGGTGATAAATTTGACTAGCAGAATTGTTTTAGACTGAAACACAAAATTGAATATTGAAACTTTTGAATTCGCAACTTTATCGCCGACGAGATAAGCGCATTATCAAACTTACATGAGGTTGTGAAACGATTTGAAGTAGACTAAACCCATTGAACAGCAAACAACGGTAACATTTTCGGAGAATACTATAATGCATTCATTTAAATGTTTTCTTTATAATTTACAAAAAATCAAAATAGCTGCTAGAAAAGCTACAAATGTAACACTAACGCGAATTCCATGCAAGCTTACGACCATTTGGAGCACGGAGCGCTGTGAATAACTATCCTAGCTTTAAATATCCAAAGATAATGAAAATTTTGAGGAAAATATTTGATGGATGCATAATTACAAATTGAAATCAAAGATTGAAAGTTGGACTAATCGACACTACAGTTTTCAAGTACCACTTCATAGTAAGATTCGGTTTGTAGTAACACAGCCAGAGACAATGAAAGACGTGGTTCACTCTCTTTACAAAGCAATGCCCGCTTTGCTATCAATGGCAGTCGATAAACGCTTTGTTCAAGCAGTCGGTAAGAGGACACAATTATCTATCACCAGAGCAAAGAGTGACAACCGGGAGGATGTCAAAAGGGTCAACGACGGCATTACACTTTACTATGCCGTTCTTCAGTCAATCCTGCGTTCTTAACAACAGAGCAGTCCCATGAGATGACAGGATGAGAAGTTAAATTGCTTATCAATTAAAAATAAAATATATCTAGCTTATCGCGAAAAAATGATATAGTGAATCACATGATAATGATATCAGTTTTTTTTATAAAACTTTCGGGTGGCATCCCGTACACCTTAAATCGTAAGAAAAGATATTTTTCACTACTTGTAGCAAAGATGAATGAACGTGCAAAAAAATATTTTGTGCTGAAACCTTTACGTTTGAAGAGAATTTGCAAAATTGCTATTTAGCATAGGGTCTGAAACTACTTAGGAAATGTTTCCGATGTAATTTTCGCATGGGACCCAACAATTCATCAATGCACTGAAAATATTCCACCAAGTGTTCCTTTAATAAGTAAATAAATAAAAATTTACCTTAGCAGCAAGCGCCAAGCAGTTCAACATTTTCGCCACAAGTGCATAGTCAATTTCTGGATTTGAATATCCCTCCCGTATTGGTTTCAACAGCTTTTCAAATTTGCGACAGTGATGCAACAGTAAGTTCACATATTCCTTATTGTTAGAGTGGAACGATAAAATTGATAGGCACAAATGTGAGCTGGGAGCATGTTCGTAGGCAAACTCTTCGCGCAGCAATTTGTCGTGTGTTAAATTACCACTAAGTTGCCAATCATTGCCTCGCTTCTTTTTCTGGAAAGGAAAACTTGCTTGGTTTGAACTGGTCGTTTCCGCAGTTTTCGCTTCCAGGGCTTGCGTTTGCGCAAAACAATCATTACAATAGCGCACCGCAATATCTTCATACAAATGAGGTATTTTCAAACGATTTGTGGAGCACGAATAGCAGACAACGCGTCCACATCTACGGCAATGATGGCGACGTGTAAGCATTGTGAAGATAGCTCGTCTGCAGCACATGCATTGCACTGACTCTTCGTCTTTGATCCAGTTGTCTTTTGTAGGAGCCTCTTTCGGCATCACAAATGTCCCGCATAGTGAATCTAAACTTATCATCTCAGTTGATAATGACGCCGGATCATTTGTGCTAGACTTTTCATTGATTCTGTAATCGAGAGCTTTTGTTGCGTAGATTTGAAGTAGAGTGTCAATGCAAGCAACTGTTATTATGTGATCACTTTGGTACAAATTAAAGTTGAGCAAGATGAAAGCTGAGTTTTGGGGATCTCCAAGGGTAATGCTACTATTCGTAGGTATCTCGTAGATCATATTCATATGATCGGTACAATATTTGCAGCTTTCTTGACTTCCCAGCAACAGCCGTATACTTTTTAGTATTTTTGAAAGAATTTCAAACTTAGAATTCATTATGAACTGTTCAATAATCAAGAGAGGCCTACTAAATAAATTCCAATTTTGGTCACATTCGTCCCTTGACACAAACGCGAAAATGCCCAGCGACACGCGATAATTTTGATATTTTAAATTGTTCATCTCGATTTTCTTGCTTTCATTGCTAATTTCATCAGCTTCTGTGCTGCTTTGTTCGCACAAATAGTTGACTACATACATCAAGACAGGGAGATTTCTAAATTTGTCTATATTTCCCTCAAAGAAAGCAACAACATCATTAGCAGGAAAACTTTCGATTATCTTTAGCAGGTGAGTATCTAATATTTTTGGTGTATGGAGCAAACTGTTGAAGAACTCGTCATGGAAAGATTTCAATGATAAATTGATGATTTCACTATGTAGCCCCCACCATTCGTAACACAATTCATATTTATTAAGTCTTATCAGTTTCTTCATTATCAACTCAGGAGAGTTTTCTCCAAAAATATACGCGCCACTCCATGTTTCAAACAAAAAATCAGTGGCAGCTTCTGAAAAGATTCTAATATCTTTAAGGAAGCGTTCAAGCGGCGCACTAGGATCAAACCGGTCGATATGATCATTTAATAAAAGGCTTTTTATCAAATTTGTTGCGAGTTCCGAGTCTCTGATTTTAACCATATTTTTCAGGAGAATTTCGACACGCGTGTTTATATCTGATATGTCCTCCACCAACTCAATGTTGTTTATATCATTGTGGATAAGCTCGATGATTGCATCATCTTTGAGAGCTAAAAGCGTGGCTGATTTTCTAAATTTTTCTCGTCCTCTTTTGTAAATTGAAATTATAGTTTCTGCACTTTTTAAGTTTTCCAATTTATCGTGACACAAATGATCAAATAGTAACGTTGTCACGGCTACATTACCATCAAAAATGCATGCAAAACTTTCAACGTCAGACAGATTTCTGGTGTTCTTGAAATATACGGAATTCTTGAAGCGATTGATCCTGTTGTTGCCTGATATTTGTTCTAAAATATAGCATAGTAATGAATTGTGTTTGCTAACATAGGAACATAGTGTTTCGTCTTTGAATTCGTAGACAATAGCATTTCCAGATGCTGTAATTTCAATCATGGGGCAAACATTTAACGCAATCGTATGAGCGAGATTCACGTTCAATGCAATTATTAGATTTTCAATATCGACTGGCGCAATGCCATTTTCGAATAGGATTTTTCCGACAGTCTCCTTGACATTCACCGTCAATATTTGTGAAATATTTTCGTAGACATCTTCCATTTGCATTAAATCGAATAATTTTACCAAGTTCGAGACGTATCCTGCGAGTCTGCTAAAGTAGTTTAACTTCCCTTTGAGCTCTTCATAGCTCTTTCCGATTGTCTTTAAATTTGCAACAGTATTAATATCAGTTGCAGGAATTTTAAATAGATATTTAAAGATATTTTCCTTTTCCAACTCAGATTTTAAACTGCCACTTCTCAGAGTGAAGAATGAATTACATATCATATCTTGTACCCCCAGGCTTTCTTTGCAAACTGTTTTATACAAGTGCATGCACTGCACAATGTTACTGAAAAAGTATACTGAGCCAACTCCACGATACAGTTCTTGCTGGTTACTTAGCGTTTCTAGTAAATCTTCCGATGCATACAATCTGTTTGCCATATTCCATAGATTACTGCTGAGCTCATGATTCATATTTAAGTTTAAAATCAAATCCAGAATGATACAAACTTGTAAGTTGTCATTTTGATATTGGCGAAGAAATGAAAATGTCGAGCAGAACTTTTCAAAAATTGATAAAGTTTCTGACTCTGGCTCGATGCGATTCGCATGTGAGAATTCTTCGATTATGTTAGTTATTCTGGATGTTTCGAAACCGATAGCCGCTACTTTTCGGATATGTTCTATGGTGGATTGAGATTTTAAATAGGCCTCCTGTTCTTCATAGCGGGCAATAGCTTTTTCAAGCTGTGATTTTATGTAGCGTACATTCTCAAAGAATGATACGTTTCGTTCCAAAGTGGAGTCTCTTATTTCGAATTTCTGAAAATAAGAGAAAAGAAAATTGTCAAGAATAAAAACATTTCAACTTTCAGCAGTATTAAGAAACTTATCAAGTAATTCAAATGTTACTTTTTATAACCATTAAAAAATTGCCGATGAAAAAACTGCCTAAAAATTAATGTAATTCCTCTTTCGCAGGGAAAAGTTGAAATGATATGGCACATATGTGGACACAGCTTCTAATTATCTTTACGAGTTTAATGTGCTCTTCTGGATTTTGGCAATGGCCGATGGAGATAAGTTATCATAAACAAGAGGTTTTTGTAATTTGTTTGAATGACACCGAAAACACCACTGAACATGATAGTTGGCTATTATGAATGCCACAGTTTGTTTGCATTCACTATTTTTTTATTTGTTTATTTTAATTTCGACAGATTTGAATAAATAATTTATGAAAAGCTGATTACTGGATCGTGTAATTTTGTAATATATAGGAAAGCTATTGTAATTGGTCCGAAAATCGAAATCAAGATTTTCAACATATCTTTATATTTTAAGGTCTTAGGAGTAATTTTAAGGTAGGTAAGAATTTTTTTTGTATGTATGTGTGTACGCGCGTAGTCATTCCTTTCTAGAAGGAATATCGACTTTGAAGAGTCCATTAACCGGGGGAATTTTAATTCTTGTGGTGTGTTCTAGTGGTTTATTCTTGGAAAAAGCTTTACTAGCAGAAAACCTACCTACCTAATCTACAAGTCATTCAGTATTGAACTTTTTATTTAGTAGAAGCAAAGTTGCAAATAATATTACAGAATGCAATGACATTCAGAAAACATTTGGGGCGTTTTTTAAAGAACCACGATGTTTTACTTATACTCCTTGCACTTGATACGATGGAACTATACTTTTTAAAATTTATTTTAATTTTCCATGATTTTAAATACTCTACTTTAATCATACATACTCTGTGCTTAGCAAATACTAAAAACGGTGTAGCATCACATAAAACAAGGTGTTAGTATTTTTGAATTATTATTTAAATTTCATTTTATTCATTTAGTCAGCAAGGTCCTTTTTTCTATAGTGACAGTAGCGTCACTTTTTCATGATATTATTCAAAAGTATTTGACAGTTTACCTTTAAAATAAATAATTGAAATTTTACATGATCGATCACTAAGTTTTGCTGATGACAAATAATACTTTATACTATATACTTAGAAGGGTTCACTATAATACGAAACACTCACACACTGCGCAGGTCCGAGTGGCATCTGCCCAATTATTTTTAGCTAGTGTTGCTAGCTTCATTAAAAAAAAGTAGTTTCTTGTTGTTTTAAAGTGGTTTTAGATTGCTCGTTTCTTTTAATATCAAATAACGTGTTGTAAAAGATAGCTGTGTGGTTTTCTTATGATTTTTAGTGCCGATCAGCCCTATAATTTTTGCCTTAAAATGATATTTGCAATTCCCATGTTCTAGTCGCTTTCCGGCAAATTCGTTGACGCTATCATTTACCTAACTAATTCAACCTCACTTCACAAAAAAACATTAACGACCCCAAAAAAAACAAATCTGAATTGAGCCAAATAAATTCAAATACAAATTAAATATGTATTTGTATAATAAAATACTAATTAGAAATTATTTACATGCGAATTGTCTTAATAGAAAGGCTTTTCACATAGCATTAAAAGTTATTATGTTATGGTAGATAAATAAAGTCTGCAACATACGTTTGAAATTTTTTTTGAATGGTATGATGTGATGATTGCAATACATGCATTATGCTTTTTCTAAGCTGATATGCATTTTAAAGTTTAAAAAAATGCAGAAAGAAAACATTTAAGTGGCGGCCTCACTCACGTGATCCATGTTCTGCGTAATCCATGAAATATTGGCTTCTAACCGATAAAAGGACGCAAGTCAAACTGTACGAAAGCGAAGACCAAATACGGAAGTCTAGTCACAAGAGACTCATTGTATCGCAGGATAGAGAACCGGTTCATTAATGGCCATCACTTTTGAAGCATTGTCTCGCCAAAGTGACATTCGCATTCCAGCTTGAGGACTTTTTACGTTTTTTTTTACCTTCAATATGTTGGTAAACCGTACGCTTGAATCGGTTTGGGAAAATTTGTTTGGGGAAAAAGATTGAATCAATTGTTAAAAACTCCAAACGATTTGGGAAAAGGTTTAAAATTAATTTGCCCGCATTTCTTTAATTTTTTCTCGTGCACGACGACTCAATCAATGAAGAATCAAAAAGTCGACGAAATTTAATAATGTGTATAATTTTTAAGTTAAGATTTGTAAACAGAAAATTGATTAGATAAAAAGAAAAACTGTTGTATTTCCTGAGACGGGATTTATTATTTAAAATTTGCAAAAACGTATTTCGAGCACCAGTTGTGCCCTTCTTTAGTACATTTGACAACTAATTTAATGCAATCATAGATGGGTCTATATATATAAGATGACCTCAGCAAAGAGAAAAGGTATAAACATGAGAACTTAATTACAATCTTTTTAGGAACGAAAAACCTAGGTTCAGACTTCGCTTCCGAGAATCCATAAACAAAAATCGATAATTTAGAGAATGTTAATTAATATCTTCATAAATCATCTACACTTCAAACTCAGCATGGTTACCCTTCGCGCCTACAATTCTAGGGAGACATTTGAATGGGAGCTTCCTCCCCTCCTCGATATTCTGAACAAAATCGAACGAGCTTATCGGTGCGAAATGAAATGTTACCATCGAAAACTGTGCAGAAAATTACAGACTAACAACGCAGATATGAAGCTCATTCAAGAACTAAAAAATAAGCCTGTGTTCTATCTTAAAGCCGACAAGGGGAATTCTGTAGTTATTGTCGATAAGAGGGATTACGATGATGCGATGTTCGATAAACTAACTACCGGAAGTTACTTTGAGGTACGGAAAGACCCTGTAGCAGATTGTATAAAAAGAGTTGACAGTTTTGAAGGAGTGTCGGAGCATTATAGAACACCCGGCAAAGTTATGAATGCCAAATCCTTCCCTCCCAAGAATTAAGGGCTTGCCCAAAATGCATAAACCGGAGAATGAATTCAGGGAAATAGTTGCTGCCACAAACTCTCCCACTCAAAACAACGCTAAATGGCTATTGTGGAGAATCAACTGCGCTGGTGATTTAGGCAATCCAAAATCGCTAAGAAACAGAGATGATCTCTTGGTAAAACTGGAAAACGTAGGAGACATTTCGCCAGATGAACGCATCGTATCATTTGAGTGAAAGTGATGTGAAAGGGAACCAGAGGAGTAGCGATGGGCAACCCCCTTTCCACGTTCTTGAGCGAACTTTTCATGCTCAGGATTGAACAGCAGCTACAAGAGAATGGGTTATTGCCAAGTTTCTGGGTGAGGTATGTGGACGACATCCTTGCCATTGCTCATAAAGACGAACGGAAGAAACTATAGGGAACCTGAACAAAACTCAACGAAACTTACAATTTTCAATGGAAGTTGAAAAGGAAGGAGAAATTCCGTTCTTGCACTTAAAGACTATCAGATCACCGAGAAGGATTCATCTCGAGATATTTAGGTAACCCACTCACACCCAGAGATCGATTGCCTCTAATCATTCTTACGCTTACAAACTGGACTCTTTTCATTCCATGATCAATGGCCTATATGCAGTGCCTCTCAGCCCTGAACAGTTTAAAAGAGAGGAAGAGTGCATACTCGACATAGGCGTCAAAAATGGTTACCACCCGTCTATGATTTCCACATTCATTAGGAAAAAAGCCAGACGTATGGACGAGAGCGAACTAAGCAGTCTCCACAGGGGAGATGACGACGTAGCACACTCGGCGGTCTCAGGGAAGATAAAGAACCTAATGAGAATCTGCATATAGATATGCTTTCATCGAGCAGAGCTCATCAGCTTAAGAATATCCTAGGATCCACCAAAGACAAAAAAATGAGATACGAACTAAGTGGAATTTATAAGGTTTCATGCACTGACTGTGGAAAAACCCACATAGGGCAAACCAAGCGACTGGTGTCCGTACGATGGGATGAGCATGCAAGAGAGGCGGAGCTTGCGAGGAAGAACGGAAGGGACCCTGCGTCGCTGAAGTCAATGGTAGCCAGGTACATCGTTGGGGATGGACGCAACATCGGCTGGGACAATATAGCGGTGATTCAAGAGGGAACAGATTGCAGGAAATTAGATACACAAGAAAGTCTTGCAATTCTGAAGGGATCGGAAGATCCGAACCACAGCGTTGGAAACTTGCAATCGAAGCTACTGATGTCAATAGCGAAGCAAGGAGCAAATCAACCGAGGAAAAATTGCTGAACGACCTTCAAATAGATATCGTCCCCACCGGATACACCACACAAACTGTTGGAGGGGATGCGGTTGGCCCGAGATAGTGGAAGACGTTATTTGCACTGGTATTCCATTAACGAAAATGATCAAGGGTTTGGCTTGAAGTTAGTCAATCGTTTTTTAAATATAATATTCTTAAATTGTTGACAACTGACGTATTGCGAGTTTTGAACTTAAAAAGCAATTTCAAAGCCATTCGTTTTCTTGACGAAATTTAATATTTACTGTTTAAATGCTATTTGGCACGTTAACTTCCACCAGTTATTTGTTTTTTGTGGACTGTTGAGTTCATAAAGTGTTTTACACATCGTAATTGTAAATTTCCACTACCCCTCCTGCTAATTTCATCCCCATATATGGACTATGCCCAGTGCCGTTCACACAACACATTGTAAACCCGCCGTATTTGTCAGAATTGTAACTGCACCGTTGTGCATCTTTATAATGAAATTTCCATCTCCGTGGATGGCTCTAATATTATTTTTCGAAAAAGTTCTTTCTGTCCATCAAATTACGGTATACTGTAGAAAAATATTGAACTTTCGTGTCGATATGCTACACCTGTTAACATTTCAGTACTGACCAAAATATACATACACTCATAATTTCCTTTGTTGACTCGATATCTTCGCGGCTGAGAGCAATCATTGCCAAGTCCCGAGAATTTCCCAGCATTCTTGCGACAATCCCTTTATCTTCAGCAGATTTTCCACTACTTATGTCTTTTATCACACTCGGCACTAATCTATAATTATCAAGGACAGCAGCAGGCACACTGTTCCGTCGCTTTTTCAACCTCGATTTTTTCTTGGGTAAAGTGTGTGTTGTAGTTGCCTCGGCTTGATCATCATCACTACTGCGCTGCTCTAAGAGTTCGGCATGGAAAACAAACAGGGAGGGTATCAATTCCGTATCAATATAAGTAGATCTCACAGTAGACATTTCCGACTGACTCTTTTGTAAGAAACGCATTCGCCAGGTCGCATCGTCAACTCCTTGTTTGATGTTCTGCAATAGATGTTGAGCGGTTTCGTCAACGAGCGGACTTGATAGCCGTTCAACTGTTACATTCAAAACTACATCCAATAGTCTTTCTAGTAGAAATTTATTGCACACAAATCCGCAACGACCACTTTCGCGTGAAACGTCGAATATCAACTCGTCGATAATATCGTCCGAGCCGAGACTTTCCAGTACATCTTCCCAACGAAGGAAGAGCAATATAAAGATATTTTCGAGAAGTTTCACAAGAATTTCATTATCTTCTATTGACCGAATGCTATCTGTGATGGTTAACAATCGTTCGTCAATAGATTTGGTGTGGTGCAAGTCTCTTTTGGTTTTGAAAAAAATATCACATATGATCGAAAGAACGCGATGCGCAATCAGGATCTGAAGTTCTATATTGGCCTTATTAGTTCCTAGCATTCTATTGTAAAATACTCGATTCTTAATGACGAAATCGCATGCGGTTTCGAAGTCCATCGACGTGAACTTTGTTTGCTTAAACATAAGATCCAAAATTGAATGCGTCGTAATAACACTACACAACGGTAACTCGTAGCGTACGTATCGCTTTAGCATAGTCAATATATTCGCCATGCGCCTCAAGTCATAGTACATCAACCTAAGCAATTGCGACACTTCGTCGCCTGCAATCTTAAGGAGCAGTTCCTCCGAAAACACGAAGCTGCTGGACTGATTAGGAGCACAAAGCTGATGCACTAGCTTGCATATGGCTAGCACCTGGCCGCAGGGAACTCGATTGTTGAGTAGCGAAAACGACAGATCGGAGCATACCAAACTCGGGATAATATGCTCTTTTCGGTGCAGAGTTTCATAAAGTACAGCTGCCCTCGACGCTAGTGACATTTTTCTCGAGTCTAATTGCTCAATCCTGGTGAGTAGTTTGCGATTCGATTGTGCGAGTAGAGCCAAGAAGCAGCTGTATCTTTTCTTTGACGATAGGCGAGAAATGACTTCTAGCAAAACGCCACATGCAGGAATCACACGTTCATCGTCGATGTAAAAATTCGCTACATAATTTAGGAATTTTTCGAACTCCTCGGTGCTGGTCAGCTGGTCGTGCGCAGCAAATTTAATAAACCCATTGTATACAATGTCGCCTAAAAGACTGTTGCGCAGCGTAGAATGGTACTTTAGTATTTGCAGTGTTGGGTATGGATTCAAGTGAAGTTGCTGATCGAGAAACTCCTCAATGTCTCGCAGATCATAGCGATAATCTTCGGCGCCGCACAGTTTCTACAAGAAAACAACCAGTGAAATTATGTTTCCGGAGGACCAACAAGCTTGAATACCTTGAATAAGTGTTTAGTTTCGCAGGGTACATGCAATGTTAAATCATCGACATTGTCCATAGTGCAGATGCGATTGTCTGGAAGAAAATAGGTCACGACATGAAAAGCAGACGCTGCAGATAACTACTGAGATTTTTGACGTACAAGATATGTTGACATTGCCAAGTATAAAGTTAAAAATTGTTCGAAAGCGACGAAACGTCAAACAGTAATTTCGAAAAACAATTCAATCCGACCTTGGTCGGTATTTAAAATTTTTGAATTTTGTTATGCTGTTCATTGGCTCATATTAGACATGGTATAAAGACTAACGAAGGTAAACCCATTAGAAAATCGTCATCCAATTTCGCTCGCACATCTGACTCACATTGCGTCACGTATTCAGATTCAGATTCTAGAAGTGGGTCGTACTGTATCAACCTGATACTTTGTCACTGATACTCGTTTGTCACTGATACAGAAAAATGCTACAGGCAAAATGTATCAGGTACTTTTAGTAGCAGTGCCGAAAATATGATAAAAGACATTTTTTGCAGTCACATTTGCTCGTATGAATCATGGAATGGATCATAATCTTATAACAGACGGTGATGCGTGAAAGTGCGATTCGACTACATAGATGTTGGTTGTGACAATAAATATTTTTTGTATTGGATGGCTGTGATGTCATAGCTACATCACACACGTATAAGGTTTTGCTATGCGAGCGGTAGCAATAAGACTGATGGCCTTTCACGTTTTTATCATGCATTGCAGTGGATAGAAATTTTCAAGGTTGCAAAAGCAATCACGATGAAAACTTAGCAGCATACAAGCAACTTGCAGATATCGGTTCTGCTTCTGATGTGAACAAAATTTAATGTATCAGTGACAAAAAGTATCAGGTAAAAGTATCAGTGACAAAATAGTAGCAGTATCAACTTGAACCTGATACAGAAAATATCTGTCACCACCTCTATCAGATTCAGATAAATTTATTGAGACTTTTGACGTACATGAAATAATTGACATTGACATATGATGCAGTTAGATAGTTTGACATCGACATAGTTGTCAAACAACGTATTTAAATTTAAATCCGGCCGTGGCCAATCCTTAGAGATTAATTGAATTTTAGAATGATTGTGCCATTGGCTCATAGGGCTTTTACATTGATTACTTAACTAAAAAAAAAAAACTTAACCTAACAAAGATCTATTTACAATTTAATTTAGTGTACATGATGTTTAGATGTTGGATTTTGGAAGGATGGGAAATAGAAGGTACAAAGGGTGTGAGAGACGACTAAATGCGGCCCTCAAAGTTTGTGGAGACGACTCGAGGGCGACTAAATGCGCCCTTCAAGAGTTGTAGGTATGGCCAGAGTCTCTAAATGGACTTCCATGACCTTCGGTGTACAGGATAGTTTATTATACATTCGATCGAAAACTTGCTTTCTAAAGACTTTATGGTACACATTACAGTCAAATGAAGATCGCTTGGAACTTAAAATAGTCACTTAAAGTTAACATATACTTAGAGATAGGATCTTAAAGTCTACTTATACATTTGAATAGTTTGACAGCGACATGAATTGTTTGAATTTCTTCTTCATCTGCTGGTTGATTATCCTCGTTCAGTATGTGGATCTGAAAATAAATAGAAAGGGTGCTTTTGGGAGGGCGGATAGCCAGAGGAGCGAAAGAGAGAGTTCTCTGAACATAGTAGCTGGATTGGGGATAGGTATTGGGAAGCGTCGGTTAATGTGAGGTTGCGATGGAAGAGTTCATTTACTGTGGGCTCCGAGTGGATGGACCATTTATTTAGCCGATGTTTTGCTTGTTCGACCATGTAGCGGAGTAGAGGAACAATTTTACTTTCTTCATAGAGAATACGGTTTCTGTAGAACTTCTTATTGGGCCTTCGGTGTCTTGAGAGACATTTTCTAAGAATTTTTCGTTCGAAGATTTCTAAATCCTCTGCAACGGAGGGAGATATGGTTACCCAAACTGGAAAACAGTACGTAATGATGGGCCTGATGAGTGCCTTATACATGAGGAGCTTAGTTCTGGGGTCTAGAGCTCTTTTGGAGAGCAAAGGTGCGAGTATGGCTGAGGCACTATTTGCTTTTTGTAGCATTTTTTGAGCATGTCGGTTGAATTTAAGTCTGTGGTGAAATAAAACTCCGAGATAATTAATGGATTCTTTCAGAGGAACATCATGATTATTAATTGAAAGCGACAATTGTTTGCTTTGCGAAGGTGCGTCTTTGTGGCCTTTTCCATAGGCGTTGCGGAAGCAGATCAGTTCGCATTTATTCGCATTGATTGCGAGTCCAGTCGTTCATATAATTATTCAGCATGCGAATGTGGGTCTCAATTTTCTTGAGTGCTTCCGATGGCTGAGGGTGCCTTGCGATGACGATTATATCGTCTGCGTACATCAAACTCCGAGTGGAGCAGGGGTCTGTGACTACATTTGGAATATTTAAGGAATTGCTATTGGTGCGAAGGTCATGCAGATAAAAATTAAAGAGTGAGGGACCCATAATGGAGCCTTGGGGGATACCTGAATTGACTTGAACCAGAGCTGAGTCGCGGTTGTTGATTTTGATGGACAACCATCTGTCCTCGAGGAAACTGGTGATTAAACGACAAAGAGGGAGAGGGCATTGACTGACAAGTAGCTTATAAATCAGACCTTTAGTCCAGACAGAGTCGAAAGCTTTTTCTAGGTCGATAGTGCATGCTACTGTCGACTCCTTTTTCCGAAGGCCAGTAGAGACAAAATCGTGGAGAGAGAGGACTGCTTGTTCCGTAGAGATTTGAGGCTTAAACCCGAATTGTTCCTTTTGAATTAAGGGGGATGCAAATTCAGAAAATGAACGGAGCATAACTTTTTCGAGAGTTTTACCCAGATTAGAAAGCATGGAGATAGGTCTAAGCGAGACTAGCTGGCCATCCGAACGTTTTTTTGGAATTGGGATAAGCAGAGCTTTCTTCCAGAGTTTAGGGAAGTAACCATTATGAACACAGTTGTTGAGTACTATGGTCAGTGGTTTAGAAAGGGCCCAGGCACATTTTCTCAGGACGCAGTTGGGGATCCCGTCTGGCCCTGAAGATTTTTTGTTGTTGAAAGAACGAAGGATTGAAGTTCCTCATCGGGGTGAGTGAAGAATTTTCTAAAAGTTGAAATCGGGATAGTGGAAGAGCGATCCGTTCTTGTAAAGACGCATAGATATGAGCCGATATGGCCACGAAAGAAGCTGTCAACTTTTCTCTTGACTTCAGTGTTCAAGTTCGAGTTCGAAGAGTGTCTTTCTCGGTACAGGTTCTTGTAAAAGGCTGAGCAGATATCTAATTTTTGTTCCGTCGTTGAAAATATTTGGCCTTCGGATCTTATCGGGTCTTTGTTAACATTATATGGAGAAGTGAGTCGTCCAGTGAGATTATTAATTTCCTTGAAAACATGAGGGGAGGGCTTCATCGCTTCGAGTCGTTTTTTAAAGCCAGAGTTCAGGTCCGCGTTGAGGTTTTCTCTGATTAGGGAGTTCAGGCGGTTAATGTCGGCTTGGATTTGGGTGTATTCTGGATTAATTCTATTCAGATTTCTGTGGAATGCCCTTTTTAACTTTTGCTGCCATTTGGCTTTAGTGCGAAATAAGCTGAGTGTGAATTCGGAGACTTCTCCGTATTTGCTAAATTTAGGCTGATGGACAGGAGCATATATGTCCAAGAGGTGCGTAATTGATGAGGATAAGGTCTCGGCAGCATTCTCTATTTCCTCGTTGGCGAGGATGCGATCGTCGGGGATCTTTTGTTCGAGATCTTCCGAAAGTTCATTTGTAAAGGAGTCCCAGTTCACATTTTTGTATGATCGTATGAGGTATTGTGGTGGGATGATTGCTTCTCTTTCGCGGAGAGCAAGGTCCAGTAGAAGCGCGTGGTGATCCGAAGGAGCTGCTATGCTTATGCATTTATGGTTATCCGCACGCATGTTGAGGAGAGCTGTGGAGACAATAAAGTTGTCAATGTAGGAGCTACCTCTGGGGAAGGTAGGAACTCCGGCATTGAGAATGGCGAAAGAAGTTTGGTTACCGGATATTAGCCAGTTAAACAGTGAGGTCCCATTGATGTTAAGCGATCGATCGCCCCAGTAAGGGTGCCTAGCGTTCAAGTCGCCTCCGAGCAGTACCTCGTCGAAGTCGTCCAACGCACGTAACATATTGTTTAGGCTAGCGGAGAGCGGAGGACCTAGGTCGCAGGGGACGTAGAGCGATCCTATCAAGATTTTGCGACCTACGCCTTGATTTCCCCTAAGGTGAAGGGAGACTAGCGTGCAAGATAGGTGCTCCATGTTGCATTCGACAGAGTAAGCCGTTTGCGTTGTGCGAACTAAAATTGCAGTTCCTCTACCGAAGTCGTTACAAAAGATATTGTAATTGGGAAAGTAGGGTTTATGCTTTTTGTTCAAAAGAGTTTCGTTAAGTAACACGATATCAGGAAAGTATTTTACAAGCATTTGCTGTAAGGCTATACGCTTGTCGTGCCTCTGAAGAGAGTTTATATTGGCTGCAATGATTCGTAAATTAGTTTTGGGCTGCGACATTCAAGTAGAAATTGAATAGAGCTTCTGCCCTATCTTCTGTTGGAAGCAGGCAGTATGATGCCCAGAATTCTCTCGCTTTTTTTAGCAGAACGACTGGGGACATTCCAAAGTGATGAAGGGTTTCCTGCGCTATATTTTCCAAAGGATTGTTGTTTGATGAAGGAAAGGGAGATGGTAGTACGATATTTGGAGAGGTTTGCTGGGTGCTCTTGAGAATCTCTGCATATGATGAATTATTAAAATATCTTTGTGGGGGTTTAGTTTGAGGCAGGGCCTGCTGAGCTTTGGATGGTGTAGTCGATTGGGCCAGGGGAATAAAGCTAGTCTTGGCGAGTCTGCGTTCCGCTAGTTTGGTCAGTTTCTCCCGTTCAGGGCAGCCGGAAAAGTTTGCGGGGTGGCCAGGAGATGAACACACTACGCAGAATGCTGGGGGAATCGTTTGGTCTGCTGGAATGAGTTCTTCTAAGGGATTTTGAAGGGTTTTGCGTGGGCAAGTGGCACCTTCGTGGTTTTTACCACAAGCCACACAGCGTGGAGAATAGGCACAGTTTGAAGCGACATGGCCGAAACGCTGGCATCTATAGCATTGCGTTACGACCCCTTTTCTCGGCTTTTCCCAAGAAATCTTATGATTCAGAATATATCTGATCTTTATGATTTTATTGAGGTCTTCCTCAGAATCGAGGGTTATTTTGAATAGGTTTAGCCGAGTGTTGTTGCCGCGGGACCAGGACGTGGTGAGTTCGGTGATGGACACGCTATGTATGTCCGTATTCTGACTTTGGATATCCTCAGAAATTTCGCTTATAGCGAAGAGAGAGCTGAGTCCCTTCAAAACCACGACGGGTTTGCGGCGTTGTGATAGCGTGAATGAATATCCACCCATCTTTTTTTCCTTCATGGCCTCCATGATGGAATCGTATGTGTTAATATTGTCTACCACGAGTTTGTGGAAGACATTTGAGAAAGATTTGACGCGGTAGCGCGTCGAGGGGTATTTCTTCATCATCATGGCAATGGTTGGGGGTGTTAAGCTGTTGATGAAAATCGGCGGCATCCATTTAGGTTTATTAATTGCCTGACAAGGGTTATTGGTTGTATTAGGCGGGGTTAAAATTTGGAAACGGTTATTGTTGGCGGGGGGTATAACGGGGGAACTGGGGGATTTACCTTTGGCGACTAGCCTCCCGGTCGCTAGCCAGAAGTTATCCAGATCCGCCGCTATCGCGTTGTCTATGGCGCTGTTGTCGATCTGGGTTTCCATTTGGACGTCTGGGGCATGCCGTTTCGAGCTCGACGGAGTTGGCGACGATGGGGGTGATTTCCTGGGCTTCTTGATGGCACCCAGTTCAGCTGCGATGAGCTCCTTCATGCTGCTTGACAGCAGGGCATTGGCTTGTGCTGCACCTTTAGGCGGCTTCAGCCGCGCTCGTTGGGCCGGAATTTTTATCCGTTTTTTTATTTTTATCCGTTTCTTTTATTTGAATGCGAATTTGAAATGGCGGCGTGTGGCTTCTTCAGAGTGGCAGGGTTTTGATTCACTGTCACAGTTATTCGAAATGTTTTTGCCCGATTGGCTTTCCACACTGGTGCAGAATATGAAAATAGTCACTCGAAAAAGTCTTTCGGAATTATTCCGGCTTACGAAATCAACAGAAATAACTCAGGCCTTGCACTAGCCTTCGAACGTTCGACGGCGTCAATCGGCAGATTCTCTCCCTTGTGGGCGACAGGCGTGGACGATAACAACACGGATTAAATACAATGTAATAAGATTCAGATTCAGATAAATTGACACTTTTGACCACAGGATATGTAAGACTCAGTCGCGTCACGTATTCACTGAAATTAGGGCTACCAAAGTAACGAATCGGAGACGGCGCGTATGGCATGCCAAAATATAACGAATTCTAATATTTGAATCAGGCGTTACAAAAACGCCACATATTAAAATTTAGCAAATCGTCAGGTAACAAAAACGAATGTTTACTGTAGTCAATATTATAGCTTAGGAAACAAACAAATATTCTCTAAAGAATATTCAAATGGCACATTATTTATCTTTTTCTTCCAATACGTGTCACTCCACCCAGCAGGAAAATCACATCTTGTATGCCGCAAAGTGTTGCTGAAATTCCTACTGGGCAAAATATCATGATTGTCTGAACACATGACGTCACCGCAGCTTGGCTTGAAAGAGACTACCTGTTCGTCTTTATTCCATGATATTAGACATGTGTAACAACGCATTGAATTTTACTGCGCTGATACCTTGACCATGGCATAAAGAATACACTTCAGCCAATTCATAGCATAAAGAATACCAAAGAATATACAACATAAAGAAGTCGTACCTCGAACAAAATTTTCCTCCCAACATTTTAAACGGCGGGTTCTGGCGCTAGAACCCAGGGAATATTTTCTCTCTTTTGAGAAATATTTTAAAAGTTAACTTACCGCATCCATCTACAGTGCACAACTGGGCGCCTGTGAAGTAATTACAGCCAGGCTTAATTAATAATGCATTTCCATTTATTAAAACAATGCGAACTAATAAGTGAAGTGGAGAAATATGTAGTCTTAATTTTTAATGAAATAGCGATAAGAAGGGAATTGAGGTATAATGTTCCACATGACTCTGTTCTTGGGGAAACCGATCACTCTAAATCAGTTAACGCTCTGTATGTGATATCTCTAGGGTGGAGTGGAAATTCACAAGTCGTACTGGATTTATTTCCACAGACTATTAGATTGCTAGAATTAATGTACTTGAAATCCTATATTTAAAATTTAAGATAAGGTAAAGGTACTAGCATCCTAAAATCGCAGCCAAAAGTTTTAACACATATTTATGTTTCATGCTCGAGGAAGTATTTTTCTAGATGTTTTTGAAAAGCAGTATATGTGTTCCACGATATTTTATCAAAATAAATTAAATTATTTGGAATCACAAAGTATGCAAATCACATCAATCGAATGATATTCGCTTTTTAGTATGGTTTGTTTTCCATAACCACCCGAGTGCTTTTAGAAATCATTTCCCTTTGCCAATTTTGAAATGAGTCTCTCGAAAAGCTTTCCGCCTACATCTACGTGAGCAACGTAATGGCGGTTTTCCACTAAACGGACAGTTGAGTTTATGTTGTGTTTGTGTTTTCTGGAACTTAAAAAACAAAAACAAAACAGAAACAAAATCAAAACTCTTGTTTCCATCAAGCGGGCTACATTTTGTTCGAGTTGTGTTTTTTTTTTGGTCCGTTTCCACTGGTTGTCACGAAGAAGTCATAATACATTTCTTCAATAAGCAACGAACATGTTTAGAGAAGATTTTTTTTATTCTTAGTTGTGGATGGTTAATATTGAAGTCCAAGGAAAAAAAGTAATTATATATACGGTTAAAGTGTTTACTTGGTTAGTTAGTTTGTATACTATATAAACCAGCCAAGTAAACACTTTAACCGTACATATGTATTTTTACTAGGTATAATGTAATAATGATTGAAATATTATTATTTTTATGTTACCTCTTAAGCCTGTAGCAAAGAAATCTTTACAAGAGGCACAAAATATTAGAAAAGAATATTGTGAATATTTTATTTCAGACCATGGACAAGTACCCTGGCAATTAAAATATGCTTGAATATACATATGATTCCAAAAAACATGGAATATATTTTGATATTAGCAATTTGTAATTAGTTTTTATTTGAATACCTAGCCCCGTAAAATTTATAGTACACATTAAAGAAAAATACCTCATATTCTCCACCGATATGAACGCCTTTTCTGGGATTGTTTCTATCATGCACAAAACTCATTGCATTGTAACCAAACCACTTGGGTGTAAAATCCTGACCCACACAGGAATTTTTTTCACTTTGTGATGATTCCGCCTTCCACGTTGATATTACTAAATTATATTTTTAATTTTCCTATCTATTTCAATCTAATTGGTGTCAAACAATTGGGCGGTATCTTTGTAGGAATCAATTAGGGTCTCACAAATTTCTGTGTTCCCTGAGTGCATCTATCAAGTTGTAGATTTCTTCTGCAAACCACTGTTTTTTTTTGAAGATTTACCACTTTCAGACATGGTCAGTAAAACTATGTTGTAATAATGGTAAAATGAAATCATTTAAATTACTTCGATATACACTAGCAATACGAAACACAAATTGATAATACAAAACACAACACGACCGTTTCCACTAAACAGACATGAGTTTCAAAAAACATTGAAACCTTTTGATGTTACCGCTTTCGAGTGGGACTCGAAAAACAAAACTCCAACTGTCGCAAAACACGCCAGTCCTCAAAAAGTTTGCGAAAAGTTGCAGTTTTGTTTTATTCGACACGAGTTTGTGTTTTGTTTGAGTTTTGTCCGTTTAGTGGAAAACCGCCATAAGAGACGTAAAACCATGGACATACGATTGCTTGTTGACAAAAAGTTGCCTGCTGAAAGCTCGTTTTCTCTCTGCTCGTGCAACACCCCTTACGTTTCACATGTCATGCTTTGATAAAATTTTCTGGAGTAAAAAAGTATTCGATCATTCGACGTCTTTATGTTGTATGTATGTTCTTTGAGAATACGTAGCACTGATACTTCAGCCAATTTCTCACATACCTCTCATACAACCAAAGTGGCCAGGCTGTGCCTAAGTATAGGTAAATGCATACCCGTGTACCCTAGCATGAGTAACAGAGTAAGTTAATTGCATGTAAATGGTTCGCGAGAGATGCACAAATTCGTTAAATGGTAGCTGTCAGCGAGAAACGTCATTGTGTATTTGACAACTCGCGATCGAAATATCACGTGTAATAAATTTTTTAGATTTTTTCAATGAAATTTGAAACTAATGATAGTGACAAGTGCGGGAGAATCACATGTTCGAAATATGTAATCATCGGTGCTTCACTAAGCAACGTGTAATTATCGGAAAAGTGTTTTATGGTCATAGCTTTAACCGTGTGAAAAAGTGGCTGATAAAGTTTCTTCGTCGGTGTTCTATTCATTTAGGAATATAGAGCAACAAAGAAGGGATTGCATTTCTTTGGACCTGCAGGACAGAATCGGAAAGAACTTCTTGCCAGTGAACGTGTATAGTTATCAATAATTGGGAGAAATTATAGTGAAAGACTCTGCGGTAACGTTAAGTTTATATGGTTTTCGCGTTCGTTTTCTGCTTATCAGTTCTTAGAACGGGTAAAGTGCGCCGGAACTCGAAAATTTGCAATTCAGTGAATGTTATTGAAAAAAGGAAGGTGTTCAACTTATGAAGGAACCGTCATTACACATAGCTTCGGAATAGTAAATAAAGTGTAAAATTTATGAATTCGCAGTTTATTTGTTCTGCCAAAACATCATATTTATGTTCTCCAATATCTATATGCAGAATTTTTCAATAGAATTTATTGCTATTTAAAATCACGATGCTACGAAGTTTCGTTGTTCCTATTGATCGTGCAGCCAAAATGCTTGGACCAGTCGCGTATTCGCATCAAGTACTCGCCGTACTCGTTGATTTTTGGTACACTAACGCTAAGTCAGCTGATTTTGGCATGTACAAAAAATATGCTTGAATATACATATGATTCCAAAAAACATGGAATATATTTTGATATTAGCAATTTGTAATTAGTTTTTATTTGAATACCTAGCCCCGTAAAATTTATAGTACACATTAAAGAAAAATACCTCATATTCTCCACCGATATGAACGCCTTTTCTGGGATTGTTTCTATCATGCACAAAACTCATTGCATTGTAACCAAACCACTTGGGTGTAAAATCCTGACCCACACAGGAATTTTTTTCACTTTGTGATGATTCCGCCTTCCACGTTGATATTACTAAATTATATTTTTAATTTTCCTATCTATTTCAATCTAATTGGTGTCAAACAATTGGGCGGTATCTTTGTAGGAATCAATTAGGGTCTCACAAATTTCTGTGTTCCCTGAGTGCATCTATCAAGTTGTAGATTTCTTCTGCAAACCACTGTTTTTTTTGAAGATTTACCACTTTCAGACATGGTCAGTAAAACTATGTTGTAATAATGGTAAAATGAAATCATTTAAATTACTTCGATATACACTAGCAATACGAAACACAAATTGATAATACAAAACACAACACGACCGTTTCCACTAAACAGACATGAGTTTCAAAAAACATTGAAACCTTTTGATGTTACCGCTTTCGAGTGGGACTCGAAAAACAAAACTCCAACTGTCGCAAAACACGCCAGTCCTCAAAAAGTTTGCGAAAAGTTGCAGTTTTGTTTTATTCGACACGAGTTTGTGTTTTGTTTGAGTTTTGTCCGTTTAGTGGAAAACCGCCATAAGAGACGTAAAACCATGGACATACGATTGCTTGTTGACAAAAAGTTGCCTGCTGAAAGCTCGTTTTCTCTCTGCTCGTGCAACACCCCTTACGTTTCACATGTCATGCTTTGATAAAATTTTCTGGAGTAAAAAAGTATTCGATCATTCGACGTCTTTATGTTGTATGTATGTTCTTTGAGAATACGTAGCACTGATACTTCAGCCAATTTCTCACATACCTCTCATACAACCAAAGTGGCCAGGCTGTGCCTAAGTATAGGTAAATGCATACCCGTGTACCCTAGCATGAGTAACAGAGTAAGTTAATTGCATGTAAATGGTTCGCGAGAGATGCACAAATTCGTTAAATGGTAGCTGTCAGCGAGAAACGTCATTGTGTATTTGACAACTCGCGATCGAAATATCACGTGTAATAAATTTTTTAGATTTTTTCAATGAAATTTGAAACTAATGATAGTGACAAGTGCGGGAGAATCACATGTTCGAAATATGTAATCATCGGTGCTTCACTAAGCAACGTGTAATTATCGGAAAAGTGTTTTATGGTCATAGCTTTAACCGTGTGAAAAAGTGGCTGATAAAGTTTCTTCGTCGGTGTTCTATTCATTTAGGAATATAGAGCAACAAAGAAGGGATTGCATTTCTTTGGACCTGCAGGACAGAATCGGAAAGAACTTCTTGCCAGTGAACGTGTATAGTTATCAATAATTGGGAGAAATTATAGTGAAAGACTCTGCGGTAACGTTAAGTTTATATGGTTTTCGCGTTCGTTTTCTGCTTATCAGTTCTTAGAACGGGTAAAGTGCGCCGGAACTCGAAAATTTGCAATTCAGTGAATGTTATTGAAAAAAGGAAGGTGTTCAACTTATGAAGGAACCGTCATTACACATAGCTTCGGAATAGTAAATAAAGTGTAAAATTTATGAATTCGCAGTTTATTTGTTCTGCCAAAACATCATATTTATGTTCTCCAATATCTATATGCAGAATTTTTCAATAGAATTTATTGCTATTTAAAATCACGATGCTACGAAGTTTCGTTGTTCCTATTGATCGTGCAGCCAAAATGCTTGGACCAGTCGCGTATTCGCATCAAGTACTCGCCGTACTCGTTGATTTTTGGTACACTAACGCTAAGTCAGCTGATTTTGGCATGTACAAAAAATATGCTTGAATATACATATGATTCCAAAAAACATGGAATATATTTTGATATTAGCAATTTGTAATTAGTTTTTATTTGAATACCTAGCCCCGTAAAATTTATAGTACACATTAAAGAAAAATACCTCATATTCTCCACCGATATGAACGCCTTTTCTGGGATTGTTTCTATCATGCACAAAACTCATTGCATTGTAACCAAACCACTTGGGTGTAAAATCCTGACCCACACAGGAATTTTTTTCACTTTGTGATGATTCCGCCTTCCACGTTGATATTACTAAATTATATTTTTAATTTTCCTATCTATTTCAATCTAATTGGTGTCAAACAATTGGGCGGTATCTTTGTAGGAATCAATTAGGGTCTCACAAATTTCTGTGTTCCCTGAGTGCATCTATCAAGTTGTAGATTTCTTCTGCAAACCACTGTTTTTTTTTGAAGATTTACCACTTTCAGACATGGTCAGTAAAACTATGTTGTAATAATGGTAAAATGAAATCATTTAAATTACTTCGATATACACTAGCAATACGAAACACAAATTGATAATACAAAACACAACACGACCGTTTCCACTAAACAGACATGAGTTTCAAAAAACATTGAAACCTTTTGATGTTACCGCTTTCGAGTGGGACTCGAAAAACAAAACTCCAACTGTCGCAAAACACGCCAGTCCTCAAAAAGTTTGCGAAAAGTTGCAGTTTTGTTTTATTCGACACGAGTTTGTGTTTTGTTTGAGTTTTGTCCGTTTAGTGGAAAACCGCCATAAGAGACGTAAAACCATGGACATACGATTGCTTGTTGACAAAAAGTTGCCTGCTGAAAGCTCGTTTTCTCTCTGCTCGTGCAACACCCCTTACGTTTCACATGTCATGCTTTGATAAAATTTTCTGGAGTAAAAAAGTATTCGATCATTCGACGTCTTTATGTTGTATGTATGTTCTTTGAGAATACGTAGCACTGATACTTCAGCCAATTTCTCACATACCTCTCATACAACCAAAGTGGCCAGGCTGTGCCTAAGTATAGGTAAATGCATACCCGTGTACCCTAGCATGAGTAACAGAGTAAGTTAATTGCATGTAAATGGTTCGCGAGAGATGCACAAATTCGTTAAATGGTAGCTGTCAGCGAGAAACGTCATTGTGTATTTGACAACTCGCGATCGAAATATCACGTGTAATAAATTTTTTAGATTTTTTCAATGAAATTTGAAACTAATGATAGTGACAAGTGCGGGAGAATCACATGTTCGAAATATGTAATCATCGGTGCTTCACTAAGCAACGTGTAATTATCGGAAAAGTGTTTTATGGTCATAGCTTTAACCGTGTGAAAAAGTGGCTGATAAAGTTTCTTCGTCGGTGTTCTATTCATTTAGGAATATAGAGCAACAAAGAAGGGATTGCATTTCTTTGGACCTGCAGGACAGAATCGGAAAGAACTTCTTGCCAGTGAACGTGTATAGTTATCAATAATTGGGAGAAATTATAGTGAAAGACTCTGCGGTAACGTTAAGTTTATATGGTTTTCGCGTTCGTTTTCTGCTTATCAGTTCTTAGAACGGGTAAAGTGCGCCGGAACTCGAAAATTTGCAATTCAGTGAATGTTATTGAAAAAAGGAAGGTGTTCAACTTATGAAGGAACCGTCATTACACATAGCTTCGGAATAGTAAATAAAGTGTAAAATTTATGAATTCGCAGTTTATTTGTTCTGCCAAAACATCATATTTATGTTCTCCAATATCTATATGCAGAATTTTTCAATAGAATTTATTGCTATTTAAAATCACGATGCTACGAAGTTTCGTTGTTCCTATTGATCGTGCAGCCAAAATGCTTGGACCAGTCGCGTATTCGCATCAAGTACTCGCCGTACTCGTTGATTTTTGGTACACTAACGCTAAGTCAGCTGATTTTGGCATGTACAAAAAATATGCTTGAATATACATATGATTCCAAAAAACATGGAATATATTTTGATATTAGCAATTTGTAATTAGTTTTTATTTGAATACCTAGCCCCGTAAAATTTATAGTACACATTAAAGAAAAATACCTCATATTCTCCACCGATATGAACGCCTTTTCTGGGATTGTTTCTATCATGCACAAAACTCATTGCATTGTAACCAAACCACTTGGGTGTAAAATCCTGACCCACACAGGAATTTTTTTCACTTTGTGATGATTCCGCCTTCCACGTTGATATTACTAAATTATATTTTTAATTTTCCTATCTATTTCAATCTAATTGGTGTCAAACAATTGGGCGGTATCTTTGTAGGAATCAATTAGGGTCTCACAAATTTCTGTGTTCCCTGAGTGCATCTATCAAGTTGTAGATTTCTTCTGCAAACCACTGTTTTTTTTGAAGATTTACCACTTTCAGACATGGTCAGTAAAACTATGTTGTAATAATGGTAAAATGAAATCATTTAAATTACTTCGATATACACTAGCAATACGAAACACAAATTGATAATACAAAACACAACACGACCGTTTCCACTAAACAGACATGAGTTTCAAAAAACATTGAAACCTTTTGATGTTACCGCTTTCGAGTGGGACTCGAAAAACAAAACTCCAACTGTCGCAAAACACGCCAGTCCTCAAAAAGTTTGCGAAAAGTTGCAGTTTTGTTTTATTCGACACGAGTTTGTGTTTTGTTTGAGTTTTGTCCGTTTAGTGGAAAACCGCCATAAGAGACGTAAAACCATGGACATACGATTGCTTGTTGACAAAAAGTTGCCTGCTGAAAGCTCGTTTTCTCTCTGCTCGTGCAACACCCCTTACGTTTCACATGTCATGCTTTGATAAAATTTTCTGGAGTAAAAAAGTATTCGATCATTCGACGTCTTTATGTTGTATGTATGTTCTTTGAGAATACGTAGCACTGATACTTCAGCCAATTTCTCACATACCTCTCATACAACCAAAGTGGCCAGGCTGTGCCTAAGTATAGGTAAATGCATACCCGTGTACCCTAGCATGAGTAACAGAGTAAGTTAATTGCATGTAAATGGTTCGCGAGAGATGCACAAATTCGTTAAATGGTAGCTGTCAGCGAGAAACGTCATTGTGTATTTGACAACTCGCGATCGAAATATCACGTGTAATAAATTTTTTAGATTTTTTCAATGAAATTTGAAACTAATGATAGTGACAAGTGCGGGAGAATCACATGTTCGAAATATGTAATCATCGGTGCTTCACTAAGCAACGTGTAATTATCGGAAAAGTGTTTTATGGTCATAGCTTTAACCGTGTGAAAAAGTGGCTGATAAAGTTTCTTCGTCGGTGTTCTATTCATTTAGGAATATAGAGCAACAAAGAAGGGATTGCATTTCTTTGGACCTGCAGGACAGAATCGGAAAGAACTTCTTGCCAGTGAACGTGTATAGTTATCAATAATTGGGAGAAATTATAGTGAAAGACTCTGCGGTAACGTTAAGTTTATATGGTTTTCGCGTTCGTTTTCTGCTTATCAGTTCTTAGAACGGGTAAAGTGCGCCGGAACTCGAAAATTTGCAATTCAGTGAATGTTATTGAAAAAAGGAAGGTGTTCAACTTATGAAGGAACCGTCATTACACATAGCTTCGGAATAGTAAATAAAGTGTAAAATTTATGAATTCGCAGTTTATTTGTTCTGCCAAAACATCATATTTATGTTCTCCAATATCTATATGCAGAATTTTTCAATAGAATTTATTGCTATTTAAAATCACGATGCTACGAAGTTTCGTTGTTCCTATTGATCGTGCAGCCAAAATGCTTGGACCAGTCGCGTATTCGCATCAAGTACTCGCCGTACTCGTTGATTTTTGGTACACTAACGCTAAGTCAGCTGATTTTGGCATGTACACAAACACGGATAATTGATATAAAATGGCCGGCTCGTCTCTTTACATATGCACAACCTGGCCTGGAGAAACTTGAATACGAATTTCAACCTACTCTTTCGCGCGCGAGCTTGGAAACGAAAATCAGAGCGCTCTTTCTGATAGGAGGGATAATTTATGTATGTTTTGTCTCAAGTCTGTTTTGACGACGCGGAGTGTCCGTGCTATATATTCTTTATGCTATGACCTTGACTCATGGAACAGAAAACTAGAGGAATGGTGATATTCGTGTAGAATCGTATATGTGAGTGGTATCAATATCGTGCCTAAAGGGGGGAAAACGTTAAACGGCTTGCATTGACAGATTACTTCAAAAAAGAAGCAAAGCACGTATTCATCAAAATTTAGTGATTTTGTTCGGATTATGGCCTTATTTCAAAGTGCAATAAGCCAAAAATGAGTGAAAACTTCGAGTATAACAGCCTTAATCAGATGGTATCCATCAATTGACGTGACATATGGTGAGACTGTAGAATTTTCGAGATAGTGCGTGATTGCCATATGTGAATAAACATCATTTTTTCGAAATGAATGAGTGCGAATCCATACCATAGCATAAATAATATATAGCACGGACACTCCGAGTAGTCAAAACAGACTTGAGACAAAACATGCCTAAATTACCCCTCCTATCAGAGAGAGCGCTCTGGATTTCGTTTCCAAACTCGAGCGCGAATAGCAATAAATTTTATTGAAAATTTTTCTATGTGAGTATTGAAAAACATAAATAAGGTCTTTTAGCAGATCAACTAAATTGAGATTTCGTTAATTTTACACTTTATTGGGTTTTTGAAGTTCTTTGTAATCTCTCTCACTCACTGAATTGCAATTTTCGGTTTCTGACGCGCTTTACTCATCACTCAGAGCTGATAATCGGAAACGAACGCGAAAACTATACAAACATAACGTTACCGCGGAGTCTTTCACTATAATTTCACCCAACTATTGATACCTGCACACTTTTGTGCTGCAGTTCCAAGGAAATGCAATCTCTTCTTCGTTGCTCTATATTCCTAAATGAATAGACCACCGAAGAAGGAACTTTATTTCCTTTTCGTAGTGCTCCGCCACTTTTTCACACTGTTCGAAGTCGTGGCCGTAAAACATATTTCCGATCATAACACGTTGCTCAATGGTACACCGATGCACAAATATTGCAAAAGCATTTCTCTCTCGCACTGTCACTATTATTTGTTTCGATTTTCATTCAAAAAATCTAAAATCTTATTACACGCGATATTTGTAATGCGCCCTTCCGCACATCCGGGCTGATTGCGTTGGCTTGGATCGCGCCACATCTAGCGTGCACGTCGCCATCCAGCGCTATGCAGAAACGATCAAAGGGGAAAACTGGTTGTGCACCGCAGTGGAACACGGTTAGCAACAAGCCAGGTTTCCACGTTCCTAGAAAGAATTTCGATAGTGCTATTGTGGTTTTTGGGAACGGCGTAGCGGTGGACGGCCACTTTTGCTTTGAAAAAAAAGTAATTGAACTTGGATCAGAATTCGAAAATTCATCCAAGAGTGTGAAAAGTGAGGTTGAGTTGAAAATTTTAATTGCGTGAAATTATAGTATCCACAGTTCGGAATTTTTTTGTCTTTGCAAGAATTTTTCACAACGCAAATAATTACAAACTACTGTTAATCAAAAAGTTCTTGTTCAGATATTCGTGAAGAAGAGAAAAAAACTTAGTAAAGCGCAAAATGAATTTACGTGTTGCTGAATTTGGCCAATGAATTGGACAATTTGTCGACGAGAAGAATGTGTGACGGCTTCGCATTTACCTATCCTCCGCGACGCTTCCACCAGCATCCTGCATTGGCGATTTCAATTTCGCAACGGTATTTGGTCCATCGTTATCAATCGCGCGACGAAAAAGCCGTGTCGCAGGTCGGCACGAGAACGGAGAAAAGTTAATTGGAACCCCTCGTTCGTTAATTGCTTTCGCTTTGATTATGCGTGGAACGGTCCCCTTCGTCGTTGCTGTCGTAGAGACATTATAATACGAGCTGAACAATCGGATGCAAATGAAAATATTTGCAAGTGAATATCGCCGCAACAATTTGTCTGTCAATTTGCAGTCCACGCAAAAGGTACGATATAAGAATCGTGCTTGCTGGGGGCGCTGTTTGGGCTTGAGACGATTCGAATAGTATTGGGCGTAAGGGTCGTCCATGTGGTCGCGGATGGCAGGTGCTGGTACCAGTTTCGTCTCGCCGCCGTGCGCTTGTGGAGTGGCGTATTTCTTGATGTCATTCGTACGTCCAATGGTTGGAGCACATAATATGTGCCTAAATGCTAGCCCTGTAAGTCACTGAAATCGCCTTTTCCTATGATTCTTTCTTTTTGGATGCACCCGATGTCGTCTCGTAAGTACACCTAGTGACTGCTGAAATGTACCAGGAGTCGTCTATGACAGGAGTTTGAAACCAAGTAAGATTCTGTGCAGCTGAGTTTTGCGGTATCGTCAACGTATATCAACTAGATAATCCAAGTTTAATATTCTACCCTCTTAATGTAAGCAAAGTACTACTCGTGTGAGCATCAAATCGAAATTTATTTGAAGTTCCGGGGTCAGCGTTCGCCTTTTTTTGGAGTTAGTGAGAACTGAAGTGCTCTCGTTTTATACTAGTCACTGTCCCGAATCGATTAGAGCTCACGCGTAATATTAACTCAAATTTCGTATCTAAGCCACAATCAATTGTATGGTTATTATGGTTTACTCTCTCTGTTTGGAGCTCCAAATGAAAGAATTAAAGTAATTCCTAATCAGGCAGAAAGAAATTGCAATATAAGAGAGGAAATTAAGAACCAACGAACAATGATATACATATTTAGAGCCTAAGAGCATCATTTGAACTACATATTTGCTATTCTTTTTCTTTCCTTTTAGTATTCTCGTTGCATACACACATTCATCCGTAGACGTAATGTTTTTTTTTGTTAAATATGAAATATTGAAATCAAATCCGAACCATAGGTAATTTATTTTTGATGAAATTCGGTACATAAAGTACGTTTAATACTTAGTCTATTAGTGATACTGTATAAAAGCCTAGTGATAAGATTGAAGTATATATGTAAAGAGAAAAAAAAGATAAATATGAATTGCACTTAAACTCCTAGATTTCCTTCCGGGACTTCCATCCAAACAGGTAGGCCAGGTAGTTCGATCTGATATGGGGTTCCGAGCGCGGAATAATGAGCTTCGCTCACGTTCGGAACAAGGAGGCTGGGCCCAGCCTATAACATCGTTGGTTGGCGAGGCTTCGCCAGGTTCCTCCTTTCTTTTTTCTTTCTCAGCAGTGATTCGGGTTCTTCCGCGGCACAGTGTTCACGTTAGCTTTGATTTCGTTATATTGAATGTTTTTCCGGTAAAGTAGTGTTGTTGTATCGCGGTAGTCTATTTGTGTGTCGACGAGAAGTCTCGTTCGATTGTGTATTGAAAACGCGTAACCCAAGGGCTTTTCAGGTGGCTGAGTTTGTGTAACGAACTCGGATACTTGGTGTTTGGACCTTAAGACCCTCGACCGCACGCCTCACCAAACTAGCCCGCGAGCAGCCACCAACCCAAACACAAAGTGAGAGGCAGGACTAATTCTCGGCGCGATACGTAGTCCTTTGCCTCAATCCACGGACTGCACGTCCTGCTGTCACATCGGTGTGACGCCGATCGTCGTCGGTCTCGGCGGAGACCCGATCGGAGAAGAAATGACAAGTTAATAGAAGAAAGAAGATATAAAATCGTTACATATTCCGATCGCGAATTGTCAAATATACACTGACAGTCGCGATTTATCGAATTAACGAAACTAGCTTCTATGTGCATCTCTGTATTTCGTGCACGAACCATTCACATGCAATTTGCTTACTCTGTCACTCATGCTAGGGTACACGGATATGCATTTACATATGCTTAAGCATAGGCTGGCCACTTTGGTTGTATAACAGATATGTGGCAAATTGGCCGGAGTGTTATGTTATGTCCTTACTTTAGTGCAATACTACATGCACTAAATGTGATATGTAATGGTTGAGTGACTTTAAAAGCAGTTTTAATTAAAGATTTCATATTTACATGTTCACTCAAATAGCCAATGCAACGAATGACGTTTCTCGAAATTGGATTCTATCCCGCATCAGTGGCGTATCAAAAATGTCGCAGGATGAATTTTGTCAATAAATTTTAATTTTATTTTTGTCAAAGCCATAATTCCACCTAAGCCGATCCCAAGCCCGGTTGTAAGAGGGAGAGGGTGGTTTTGGAATTTTAAAAATCAATTTGAGTGTTCCCGTATATTATTTTTGAAATAAAAAATGCTTCCTTAAGAAGCAGAATTCTGACAAATTTTTAAAGTTACATATTAACCACAGACAACAACCACATACTTATTCATAAAACCTTAGCTTGCACGATATATAATTTAAAATTAACTTACACTTAACAGATAAAGGCAAAACAATTGAGAATGTTATTTTTTATTCTGTTAATAGCTGAATACGAAATCTCAAATTTGTAAATAAATCAATTAATTTGAAATATTTGCACCACTTTAAAGCTGTGAATGTCTTGTATAGTTTGCCGATCCTTCTGATCATTTATTATGTATAATATTGAGCTCTTTCATTGATTTACGCTGTAGTTGGTAATCGATTACAGTGCGTACCAATTTACGCTTCTTATTTAGGTTCATTTAATGATTTTATGCTCGTTATTTAATATTTTCAAATGAGGTTACTGTTAATATAATGCTAGACAGCAATTATAGTTAGACAGCAATTATATTTCCTTCGAACTGTTTACATATGATATAAAATTTCAAATAAATCTTGAACTCCCGCCTTTAATTTGCCCATTTTTATTCTAATGCAATAACCTCAAGAAGTTAATATTAGTGTCACAACCACACTCCTAAAAGTTAGCCCATCAAATTTTATGATTTCTCACTATCCTGCTCAGTAATTGTGGCATAAAGTAGATACTAGGGACGTAATTGTTTAACAGTTCCATAATTTCAGATTATGCAAATAAACAGCAATTTATTTTATTATGTCATCTTCGTTAATGCTCTTATTGGCCCAATTACCCAATTTGGCACTGAGGTAAGGAGACAACAAAGAAACGAAGGACTAATATGACCATCCGGCAAGAATTTTGCTTCGAGTACAGCAAACCGAAATTTTGGAACTGTTAAACAATTACGCCCCTAGTATCTACTTTATGTCACAGCCATGAAGAAGACACAGGATTGATTTTAGGAACAAAGCATGATCCAATCATTTGGTTTGATTTTGCTTCGATTACAACAGTTTTTAATAATAAATCCGTTCAACAATGAGATTGTAGTATAATTTACATATCTAAATGATGGAATAATTTGCTGATTTCTAAAAATAAATGTATTTGTAGTTGAACATTGCTGATTTACCTTAAACTAATTACATACACAATTATTCAAAAAAACCAACCGGGGATCGAACACACGATGACGGCAATTGTTCGAACAAAAACATTACCGACCGAGATTGAACACACGACTTGACGATCACGAGCTCGGGACGCTTGCTTTCTACACGCTTCTGTCAGATGGAAAAACTTACTAATCCATAAGTGACGCTAAAAGCTTTAGAAGCGTTTTTCTTAAAAACGGGGGGGGGGCGCTGCGATCTAATATTTTAAGGATCGAATATTCTTGACGTCTTCTACTTATCTGCCAAATTTCATCCAGATCTGAGAGACCGATGCCGTGCCTTCTCCTTGTTAGCCTAACTAGAATGAGTAATATTTACAATTAAATGAAACGTACATGAAGGACGGGATAGCTGCGATGGGAGATTTACGGGATAATCTGTGTGCATAATAATTGAACAATACGCCAGCATAATCAATTTATGGAATATATTATTTTTTCGCCAGCCAATCGACAACATTGCAGCCGCAATATCACATGATACTTAAATACGCGAGACGTGGTGGTTGTTAAAGGACGACAAAATACAATCCTCAAGATGTGAGTTTTGCAGCGGACTACTAAAACTTCGGTAATTTAGAAAGGGTTACTACTACATCCCCTGGTTTGTGAAGTCTTACGTTCTAGATACTATATTAAGATTTTATTCCAAGGACTTAGTCAAAACAAATTTTATCTGATGAATTTCCTTGGACCTACTGTTATGAGCTTGCACGTGCACTTAGTGCATGAAATAATACACCTTTTCAAAGATACTGGTTTATTTGTAATTTATAAATTAATACTAAGTAAATAAATCTGTTACACTTATAATCACTTACACTTTAATCAAATGATATTTTAAGTATATTTAATAAGAACTGGTTTACTATAAGTGACGGGATCTCGATTAAAAGTTCTGGAACGAGTGCCCACTGGAAGACAGTACAAACAGAGACCATTTCATTCCGAGATATGATTTTTTATAATTTCTTCAATTGTTTGTTCTAAAATTAATTAGTACAGTTAAATCTATACGTTATTTGTAATTAGAAAGAATTGTCTATGAAATTGAACGTTTGGAAGTGTCGTGCGAATTTTATTTGCAGGTCGAGCAAAAGTATTAGCGGTGATATTGCATGTTCATTCCGGTTGAAGGCATATTTAAAGTTGTGCAAAGAAACATGTATTTGGAATGGATAGAATGTGATTGTTCCGCGAAAAATTGAAATTGCGATGGGTCGTTTACGGCTAGATCCGGATTCCAGGCGTTTACTTCCGTATTTGGTCAAGGATTTGAGAAGAGGTACGAACTTGCTTTCTTGGTAGAGAGAGTTGTTTTTGTAGTACTTCTTATCAGGTCTTCGGTATTTTAATAAGCATTTCCTAAGGAAAAAACAAAATATATAATAAAATGGAGTGACAAAACCGCTTGTCCTGTCGAAATTTTGCATTTAAAACCGAATTGTTTACTTTGTATAAAAGGCGAAGCAAAAACTGTGAATGTCCGGAGTATGACCTTTTCGAGAGATTTTCCGAGACGAGAGAGCAAAGAGATGGATTTCAGCGAGCCAATTTGCGAATCATTGGAATTGGATTAAGCAGTTTCGGAAAGTAACCATTATTTACACAGTTATTTATAACTGTTGTGAGCAGAGTGGCTTCTCAAAAAAAAGTTTTGTTTGGAGCCGAAGATTTTTGTTTTTCATAGAACACAGTATTGAAATGATCGTACCAGGGTGGGTAAAGAATTTTCTAAAGCGTTAGGCAAAAATAGTCGATGATGGATTCGCCTTTGTAAAGATATATAGATAAGAGCCAGTGTGACCCTCAAGAAAGCTATCAACTGCCGCATGCACTTAAGCATTTAAGTTTTTATTCAGGGAATGTTTTTCGCGGTAGAGATTCCTGTAAAACCTTGCACGGATTTCTAGTTTTTGCTCCGTGTTCAAGAAAATTAGACCTTCGGGTCTTACAAGTTTTTTACTAATGTAATATGAAAGGATAGAAGGCCAATGAGCCTATTTATTTTCTAAATACGTTTCAAGGCTTAGTTGATATAAGCTCGTAATTCATTATATTTTGCGTTGATTCTACTGAGGTTCTTAAGGAAGGCTCTTTTAAGCATCTGTTGCCATTTGGTTTCTATACGAATAAGGCTTAGGGTGACTGCGTTGAGCTCCTCAAGAACTGCCTCCTTCATCTCTTGGCACAGCGGCACATGGGTGATGTTTGGTTGAGCGCAAACTTTCCGCGCTTTAGTTGGTGCCTCCGACTCTTCGTGAGGCTCCGGGCGTTTCGATGATGCGTTCCTAATGGAAGGCCCAAAGTGGCATTGAGGCGCCTAAATCTTTTGGCGTCGTTCGGTTTGTAGGAATTCCTTGATGTCTATTTCCAAAGATTCACAAATATTTTCACAAGGTGGCTAGAAAGAAAAAAAATCTTAAGATGCGAAGCATCAAAACACACAAAAAAGTCGGTAATTGAGTTTTCCAGCTCCACTGACAAGTTCGCTTATCAAGCAATGCGTATTTCAGTGAATAAGTGCGTGCATTCACTTATGCACATGCCGAGAAGCAGGATCGGTATCTAACGCATCCCACAACAAGGTGAGAATGTCAATCAATAATTCCCACCATCGATGCTACTTAGTCGTGTAATTATATAATTGTTTTCATATCAACCAATCACCACTACCACCTGTTCATGTAATGGACAACAGTATAAACAAAATCATACTCTCTGTACAAAGAAAAGGCAAGGCAAAACTGACGTACAACCTCACATAAAAATCAATGACACAATTCTCCACAGAGTAGAACAAATTTAGGACTACTAATAAACGAGAAACTAACATGGACACAACACATCAATGATTTAAGGAACAAACTAGCCGTCTTCAGTGGTTTCCTACGTTGCTTCTACTTCTTTTCAACAAAAAAATCTAAATATGTATGCGCATCGCTTACGACCAGGGACGTAGTGAGACGGGCGTGTCGGGGATGTGACACCCCCCCCCCCCGAAACTTTTGTAGCGAGTCGGTATTTTTGTGCCGAAGCATATTCAAAAAAATTGATTGTAAAGTCGGCTAGTCGGCAAAAAATAATTCTTCGATTTTGTCTATTTCCGAATGAAAATCATTGTCAAATTGTAAAAAATTATCTGCAAATAACTGTATTTGTCGAATTTGAATTTAAATCAACGCGCCCTAAAATATTCGTGCACGTGAGCAAAAGAGTACGAGTAATGAAGTCGGCCAGCGATATCTCGTATTGCGGCGCCACTCTCTCACTCTCTGGCTCCCACTATATTACTCATGTATCATACTTCCTCATCGTGCTGACGTCACACATAATTAAATATTAAGTTAATAAAACCGTTCGAAAAAAAAACCTAATTCTATAATAAGCAGTATTTAAGAGGATTGGACAGCAGTGATTTTTTCAAGTATGTATTATTCGTGTTATATTTTCGTGTGCATAATGCTCAAAATCGAGGTAAAGCTACGAGTTCAATAAGAAGAAGAAGCTTTTTTTTACAAACCTTCGTGCGTATATAAACAGGTTTTAATCGATATGTACAAACGGGAAGGAATCAAGCTCGAATGCTTGGAGTGTGGCAGTCATTTCAACTACGTCTACAAAGCCCGCCATGAAAGTAATGTGCACAATGGGAAACGTGTCCGTGTGCAACATGTTGGAGCTCCTTCGAGTCCATTCCAGGTATCAAAAAAGAAATCGGCTGAGTCTCATGTGCCTCCGATTCCAAGTCCGATCTCACGACCTGTTGATATGATATCATCCAGCGAAGAAGCTGTCCGAGAACCACCCGCCGACGAAAATTTATCGTCGTTCCTAGAGATGTGTAAGTAATGGCTATAATATCACCCGAGTAATATTACTTAGCCACGTAATGCTTCATCACCCATTACGCGAGCGTGGCGAGTATCACGCATTACTTCACTCCGTCGGTCCGCATTCCGCGCAAGTGCGCGAAGCGGCGGCGAAATGACACGAACTAAACAAAAGAAACGGTTGTAATGCGTAATGCATGTGCCCACGAGATGGTCGAGCGCGTTACACGCCTGCGCAGATAATCACTTCATTTTTAAGTATCACCATCACGTTATACAAATAAGGTCCTTTTTTCACTATTTTCTAAATCAGTTCAAAGTGAAAGGTCTATTTTGTTATTTTAGCGACAGTTGACTAATTGTTTTGACGCACTCATTGTTGTTCTCGGAGTAAATAGTTATAGTTTTGAATTTTTAGTTTGTTAACTTTGAAATTCGATAATATTAGGTGGGTTAGCGTTTTTATTTGTTTAAAATGCCACCGAAAAGAAAATTAAGCCCGTTGTGGAGCCATTTCACGGGGAACGAACCAGATTCAAAACGAGCCAAGTGTATATATTGTTCACTAATAATCGCAATATCGTCCAGTTCAATCGGTAGCTTGAGAAGACAGTAAAAACAAAACATCCTACAATAAACATTACAATGCAGAGACACGATAACGTGATTGAGAATGAGCGACTGAGCGAGAGAGAAGTGCAAGAGCTATCCAGGTCCAGGAGTATATCTGCAGCTACAGGTACTACAAATACTGCACCTTCAACATCAGCATCTGTTGTAGTTAGTGTCGCAAATAAAAAGAACAGCTCGATGGAGAATTATGGTGTTGTAAAAAAAATCTCCCAATCAGCAGAATGCAGCAATTAGATACGCAATTGATGTTAATGATTGCAAAAGGTTACCATCCCTTGAAGATGGTGGATGAAGGAGAATTTCGCAAGTTCGTGGAGTTACTCAGCCCAGGCTATACATTACTCACCAGGAAAACCTTATCCGAAAGTATTTTAAGTAAAGTTTACAATAAAAAGTTAGAATTTGTTCAAAATAAAATTAAGCAAGCTTTAGCTGTATGCATCACTACAGATGGCTGGACATCAATAACCAATGACGGATATATTGCGCTAACTGCTCATTTCATTGACAAAGAGGGTAAGCTGTGCTCTTTGATGTTAGGATGTGTTGAGTACCAAGAAAGACACACCAGTGAAAATTTAAGTAATTTCCTTAGAATGGAAAATTCAAAACCAAATATATGTGGTGGTCAGCGACAACGTTCCTAACATTCTAGGTGTGGTTCGCCTAGGTGGTTGGCGTTCATTAGGGTGCTTTGCTCATAACGTGAGTTTGATCGTGCAGAATAGCCTTACATTTGAAGGTCTCAAAAAAACTCTTACTAAAGTGAAAGAGATCGTGGGATATTTTCATCGCAGTGTTCAAGGAACTAAAAAACTACGAGAGATTCAGGCGCAAATGAACCTGCCTGAACTCAAACTAAAACAAGATGTCTCGACCCGATGGAACAGCACGTATGATATGCTACAGAGAGTAGTGGTAATGAAAGATGCAGTAATTGCTACGATCGCATTGATGCGGAGTGATTTGACACTTTTAAACGAAGATAAGAAGAATGTGATAAACATCACATCACTTTTTGAAGCACTGTTTTGCACATTTCTAGTCGTTCCCATCTCCGTCATCACTGCCACCACTATCGCCGTCATCTCTAACACCATCATTATCTTCATCACCACCATCGCTCTTATCGCCAACAGTTAGCAATGAAGCTGAAGATGAATGTATCTGGATGCAAGTAGCTGGCCGAGTTGCAAAATTTTTGAAAATTCACGAAAACCGGAGGAAATTCTCAAAAAACTCAAAAATGATGCAGCGCCAACTCCGAAATTATTTATTATTGACATCATTGACTGTTTGACGAAAATTCACGAAGAAAGTGGAGCGTTGTTGGTTTATGTCAAAAAAGAGGAGAGCAAATTTCAATCGGAAATTCTTGTTCTAAATGTCGGAGACAAAATTCGGAGGAGCAAGATCCTGGTAGGCGGAAAAAACACTTTCAGCAAATGAACGAAAGTATTTAATAGCTGTTGGACCATTTCAACCAAAACTCAGCATGTTTACTATAACAACAGTGTTGTTGTTCTTGCATATAAACCACTTAATAGTAACTATAAATTTTTATGCACACACACACACGCATATATATATATATATATATATATATATATATATATATATATATATATCATATATGTACACATACAAACATTATGTGTAGGTGAAACAAATCCGTACAGTCGGCAAATTTTTCTAATCAAGTCGGCATTTTCAACATTTATCACCCACCCCCCTCCCCAAATTCATTAAACTCGCCACGCTACGCTAACTCCAAAGGTCGAAGTTTACAAAATAGCCCAAGAATAAAATTTGCAAGGCATGATTTTCATGCAAAAAGCTAAATTCCTACATAAAAATTTATACCGCGATGAATGCAGCAATGTGAAATTATAATTGCGGAAAGAAACAATTACAGCATTAGAAACATGAATAATATAGTTACCTCATCTCACAACTGAACGACTAAAAGAAGACCCATTCAACAAAGCAGCTAACTCTTTCAATACTCTACCGGACAAAATAAAAAACATAACGAATCCAAATTCCTTTCAAACAATACTAAAAAATACCTCTTAAAGGACCAACATTCGAAGTAAAGTAAAATCTGCTTCACAAAAATCGAAGCCAAACATGAAATCAATATGAAATAAAATTATAAACATATATTCTGAATTATTAATGGAACTAATAGGATACTAAAATTCTCAAATTTGGTACTGTCCCTTATACCAATTCTTATCGTCTGGGTTGTACTATGTATTGAAATCTTAATACAGACAATTACTGAAAATTAACGGAGAGAGTTATATCAAGGAGACGGATGTGGTTTAAGTGGGTAGAAATCCTGATCCAGGAGCTGATCAACGTGATCAACGTTGGAAAAAATTATCATCTATAAAATGACTTTCTATTCTGCTAGAAGTCAGTGTGAACTTGCGAACCAATGAATACAGATACATTAAAATTTACTAAATTTCGTTTAATAGAATTCTCATCGTCTCGGTCGCTAAATGGCTCTATACAGTGGAAATGAAAATGAAAATATAGTTTTTACCGAAAAATGATACAAAAACTATTATTGTTTCGTTTCCTTTTCATATTAAAGATATGTAAATTCTCGACATTTTGACATAAAAATAGCCTATCCAAATATTACTTGCATGTTATTTATTTTATTTCCCATCTTAATTTCACTGACCGTCAGCGAAAAGTGATGGAACGCGATAGATTGAATTTCACCACAGATATGTCGTTCACGCGGAGCTATATACTCGGGAATGAAAATGAAAATGAAAGGTGGTGAATATAAGTCTCCATCGGCTTTCGCTGACGTCTTTTTTTCCACTGTGCATGCACCAATGGAATACGATGAAATTTGACAGATCGGCGTGATCTGATTGTTTTGATGAGAGAATGTGTTCAGTATTTTTTGTTGTTTTTTATATGTGACGAGAAATATCACCTGCGACCAAAAACTTTCAATGAATATAAAAAATTCACATTATTAATAAGTCATAATGATGAAATTATTATATTCGAATATATATCGTACTCCAAAACCATATTATGAAACTGCAATTTTGATGGTATGGCATCATGTGGCCTCGTATTTCTCTTGCATTCCAAATGCCTTTCGACCATAGCATAAAGATCATCAAATTGGCTCTGATTCATATGAAAATTTTCGTAAAAGACGAGCGTGCTATTTTCCATATCCTGGAACTAAAAAGAAATATTGAATTTCGAATCGTTTTTGTGATGAATTTAATTGATCATTTACCGCAGTCGCAAAGCACACGCATTTTTCTGATTCGTCTTTTCATTTTATTTTTCTTCAACAATAGCAATAGTAAATCATCATCAATGGCGCACCAGCCCAAAACGAGCCTTGGCCTCCCGAAGACACTGCCTCCAACTATCTCAGTCCAGCGACCGCGTCCTCCAATTAGCGAATCCCAGCAAGGATTCGCTGTCGTTGTCAACTGCATCCTCCCATCGTTTGCGTGGTTTTTCTGGTGGGCGGCTTCCTGTTACTCGGCCTTTCATGGAGCGCTTGGGAATTCGCCTGTCATCCATACGCTCCACATGGCCAGCCCACTGAAGTCGTAGCAGTTTCGTCAGAATCGATACCGGTGGCTCGTCATAAAGAGCGTACAACTCATGGTTGTACCGGATTCGCCAGTCCGGTCCGTATTTCACGGGCCCCAGAATACGTCTCAAAATGCGGCGTTCGAAGACGTCAATCCTTTTTTCTGAGGCTTGAGTCAAAGTCCATGTTTCACATCCGTAAATCAATACAGGACGGATGATCGTTTTATAGACGCGCAGCTTATATTTTCGGTGCACTTTGTTACTTTTAATCACCGAGAGGGCTGAAAAATATATTTTATTGGCTAGACCAATTCGCCGTTCAATTTCGTCCTTTTCATTCCCGTCTTTGGCGAGGTTGAAACCAAGATAAATAAAAGAGTTAACGCTTTCCACACTGTAGTTAGTTATCGTCATGTTTTGTCTATTTGGCGTCTTTTTCCTTGACTGGGTCATATATTTGGTCTTGTTCACATTGACCCTTAGGCCGACTTGCCTAGCCGCTGACTCCAGCTCAGTAAACGCTTCTTTGGCACGAGATAAAGATCGGGCCATGACGTTGATGTCATCGGCGTACGCTACTATTTGAGTAGACTTAAAGAGTAGCGTTCCCGCATTGTCTACTGTAATCTTCCTGATGACATACTCTAGGGCCAAATTGAAGAGTATGGGGGCGAGGCCATCACCCTGTTTAAGACCTGAGCTGGTGTTGAAGCTTTGAGTCAGATCGCCTTGACATCTGACTTTAGATCGTGTGTCGGTCATCGTTTGTCTGGTCATTCGTATTAGTTTGATAGGTATCCCAAAATCAAGCATTATTTTATATAGTATATTTCGATCTATACTATCGTATGCTTGTTGGAAGTCTACGAAGACCTGGTGCACGTCAATATTGTATTCCCAGCACTTTTCCAGCACCTGTTTTACTGAGAATAGTTGATCTATCGTCGACATACCGGATCTGAATCCGCCTTGGTATTCGCCAATTATTGTGGAAGTGTACGGTGTCAATCTTTTTTCAATAATTTTGGTCAGGATCTTTTAGGACGTACACAGCAGTGAAATGCCTCTGTAGTTGTCACATCTAAGCTTATTTCCTTTCCTTTCTTATGTATGGGACATATGATGGCCGTCCGCTAATCATCAGGTAATTTTTCATCGACCCATGCCTTGGAGATGATCTGGTGGAGGCGGTGTGTTAGTATTGGTCCACATTTTTGAAGGAGATCTGCTGGTAAATTGTCGATTCCGGGTGCTTTATTTGGTTTTTGATGTTGTATGGCTGCTTGCACCTCTTCAATAGCTGGTATTGACGAAGATGGACTGCATAGGTCAGCATTTTCAGGAATCGTTATTGGCAGGAATGTAGTTACTGATGGTGGATTTAGTAGCTTAGAAAAATATTCAGTCCACCTGTGATTGATGTCGTCTGGGTCGCTTAAAATATTTCCCTGCTTGTCTCTACATAGGCTTGATTGCGGCTTGTAGCCTTGTCTAAGTCGCTTCAATGCTGCATAGGCGTCCCGTGTGTCGTTTCTGCACATATCGTCATTGATCCTTTGGATAGTCTGGTTGTTATAGGTTCTACGCTTGCGTCTGACTATTTTTTTAGCTAACCGTCTTAGCTCGTCATATTTTTGCTTCTTGGCTCTTGTCGGTCTTTCAATGTATGTATTGTAAATAGGCTTCTTTTTTACTTTTGAGAGCATCTTCACATTCTTTGTCGAACCAATCGTTTCTTTTCGACGTCATTTGTCTTCCTACGGTTTCTTCCGCTATTGATGTTACGCCTTCTTTAAGCTGCGACCACATTTGTTCAAGCGATGTGTCCGGACCTGCCGGCGGTGTATTGACAAGGTAATTCGTCAGTTTCGCTTGATAAGTTGCTGCTACTGTTTCGTTTTTCAGACACTCCTCCTTGAACTTAGGAGTCCTGCTCTTTTTCTTGGTGGTGCATCTTGTTATGCGGCAGCGATATTTTGTCTTGACGAGATAGTGGTCTGAGCCGCAGTTAGCACCACGGTATGATCTAACGTCAAGCACACTTGTAGAGGCTCTTTTTTCGATGACGAAGTGATCGATCTGGTTGAAGGTTCGTCCATCGGGTGACATCCAAGTTTGTTTGTGGATGTCGCGGTGGAAGTAGGTAGAGCTTATCACCATGTTTTTGCTGGTCGCAAAATCAACTAGTCGCTGACCATTGTTGTTGGTACTTTCATGGAGACTATGCTCCCCCGTTGTCCCTCTGTGAGTTTCTTCTCGTCCAACTTTAGCGTTAAAGTCCCCTAGTAGGATTTTGATAACATTTGAGGGTAGTGAATCGTATGTCCTTTCTAGGATGTTGTAGAATTCGTCTTTGACGATTTCTTCTTTCTCTTCAGTTGGAGCATGACAGTTGATTAGCCATACATTAAAAAACTTCATTTTCATACGGATCGCACATAATCGTTCATTCACCGGTTTGAAGTCAGCTATGAGATGTTTAAATGAAGATGCTACAACGAAGGCGACTCCAAATTCCTTGTTTCCGGTTGGTTTGCCGCTTGTGAATATTGAATGCGATCTTAAGTCACTTATTTCATTGCCAAGCCATTTCGTTTCTTGGACCGCCAGGATGTTAATATTGTATGTCGAGGCTTCCTTGAGAAGTTCTCGCAGTGATCCTGTTGTATTGAGTGTTCGAACGTTCCAAGATCCAATAGAGTAGTCTGTTTTTCGTTGCCGTTTATCCAATCCAATCCGAGGCCGTGTTTCAATAGTAGTAGTTTCAATAGTAAATATTCACATAAAATTATAATTAGATCGTCCACATCATTCATTTTATCATTCAATTTATTCTTTATTCACAAGTTTCAAATAAAATACACAACAAATTCAGTATCAAAGCCGTCAACAATACAAAAGTTAAAAATCCAAACAGGTAATAAACACAGGAGAAGAAAATCATCAAATTTGGTGGGCGAACTTTTATGAGTGAGATTGTGACGTTAACACTAACTTGCTGACGTTAAGGGTGTACATCGCATGCGAGTAAAAATGGGCAAATAAAAAGCGGGAGTTCAAGATTCATTTGAAATTTTGTATCATTTGTAAACAGTTTAAGGAAAATATATTTACTGTCCAGAATACAAGCTTATATTGAACGTAATCTAGGTTGGTTGGTTGGTTGTAATGGCAGCCTCCTTTATCCAAAGATGGCTCACTTAGGCCACTATAAGCCCATGGTGATACCACAAAAAATTGAGACTGCACTAGAACCTACAGGATGACGAGAACCATTTAGATTCTCGTATGAAGTTAGCTATCCAACTAATATTTTAATCAGCTATTTCCGTTTGGCTGTCCAGGCAAGGTGAGCCTAAGGTTTGCATGCGTTTCCTGGATAGTGCTGGGCATTCACACAGAAAGAGTTGGATTGTCTTTTCCTCGTCTTCCGATCTGCAACTTCGACAGAAACCGTTGAAACCAACACAAAATCTTTCTGCGTGTCTGCCAATCGCCCCGTTAGTACGGATACGATGGAACTCAAGGTTTTTCAGCTCGTGTTAAAAAGTTGCTTGGTGCGTTTGGAGCATGCGTGCCAAGTTTGCCAGGTTGTCCTACTAGTTTCTTCAAGTAGCCAGGCCCTATTTGCAGCCTCCATGTAGTATTGCTTGAATTCTAGCTTTATGGAAGCTAGAGGTTGGCCGACTTGGGGTGTAAGTGTGTACTCTTGAAGCTCAGGGTCAGCACGTGCTAGGGCGTGTGCTTGGCAACTGCTCGGTATATCACTATGCTCCGGTATCCAGCAAAGAATCACTTCACAATGAAGCGATATCATGTTCAGTTGTGAGCGGCATTCCATTGTAATTTTGGATGGGATATGCACGCTGGATAATTATTGAATAGCAGCTTGACTGTCAGAGAAAATGTTTAAATTTCTTCTGTAAATTTTCTGGTTGCTCAGCTGGTCTACTGTCTTGTAAATCGCAATGACCTCTGCCTGAAAACACTGCAGTGGTTTGATAGCCGGAAGGATAGTTTCAAGATTAGCTGTTCTGAGAAAACGCCACAACCAACTTTTCCATCCACTTTTGGTTCATCAGTGTAGATGTCGATCGATTCCTGTATCTCACTTCTTTCTATGGTCCAGTCATCCCTACTCGGGATGATTGACTTGAAACCATGGTGAAAACAGGGAATCGGCGAAGCGAGGTCTACTTTCCCTGGCGTTGGTTCATCCCTCCGTAGTATTGTGGAGTGGCCATTGTTCCTCTCATGCTAGAGACGTGAAGTTTTCAACCAAACCGCAGAGCATTTGGACTATTGGACAGCAGTCTCGCAAGTATCTCAGTCGAGGTGGTGCGTAGAGCCCGGGTAATTGCAATAGCTGCAATCTTTCTTACATTGTTTAGCAGGTTGATGGCCATAGCTGGCCATCAACTAACTGCGCCATACAGAAGGATTGGTTCCACTATCGCCGTATAGAGCCATGATACAGTTTTTGGTTTCAGTCTCCACCTTTTCCCTATAGCTCTTTTGCAGCAGTAGATTGCGCATGCTGCTTTGCGCGCTCTTTCTTCTATGTTCTATTTTCCCCACCTTGTGGGGTGCCTCTGCAAGTCCGCCTTCTTAATGTGCTGTTTCCTAGTGTGGAGTTGATGTTCCTGCTGGTAAGCAATTGTCCGATTAACCCTATCAGGTTGTCATCGACATCACTTTCCCCGAGTGCTTTCCCAATAGCCTTATGCTGACATTATTGAAAGCCCCTTCGATGTCTAGAAAAACCGCTTGCATATATTCTTTAACGCTTAGCGATTTTTCGATGTAGCTGGTGAGCGAGTGAAGAGCTATTTCAACCGATCTCCCTTTTATGTATGCGTGCTACGCACTAGAGAGTGGTTTCAGAGTAGCTTTCAAATGAATCTCTATCAGCCATTCCAGAGTATTCAGCATAAAAGAGATGAGGCTGATAGGTATAGTCCTTAGGTGAGGAGTGGGATGTCTTGTTCGCTTTGAGTATGAAAACTACTTTAGCTTCTTTCCATCGCTGTGGAATCCGTAGGCATGCATGGAAAATGGCAGTAAGCCATGGCAGTGCCGTATTGATTTCCTGCAGGATCTCTGCAGGTGAGATATTGTCCATGCCAGGAGATTTAAAAGGTTGAAATGAGCTGACTTCCCAGCGTAGGAACCTGTCATTTACAGGCACATTGATTGACAGACAGCCCGGGACGTATGTGAATCTGTTTTGTCAGCCACATCCTCACTACCTGGGAAGTGCGTATCCGCAAGAACAGCCAACGTCTCGGAGCTGCATTTCGTTCAGACTTCATTTGCGTCTTTGACTGTCCCTTAAAATGAGGGGGGAGGTCGTCATGGCTTTTCCCAGACGACCAATATCCTTGGAGTGTTTTAATTCTGCACAGAAACTTCTCCAGGAGGTGCGTTTAGCCTTTCTGATGGAGCATTTAAACTCCTTCAATTTGATTTTATAAGAAGACCGGTCATTGGATTCTTTATCTCGATTAAAAGACATCCTACATTCTTTCCGCAGCTCCGCAATGTCACTGTTCCGACAGGGGGCTTTGATTTCCCCCTAGGCTTCGTTGGACTACATGCAGATCTTGCTGCTTCATTGAATGCCGATGTAAGGGTCCCAACGGCTGGCTCAAGACCAAATATGTCTTCAATCTTTGGAGGTCCACCTTCAATCGCAGACTCAAATACTGATTGATATTTAATTCAATCCATCCCCCCTTGGGTCATGAAGGTTGGATTTATTGAAGGGACAAAAGCCACATGAAACCTTATATACAGATGGTCAGAGAACGAGCACTCGTGTGATACATGCTTTCCATTGATAGTGTTATACAAGTGCACGTTTGAGGCAGCAGTGGCATTAGCAAGATGTCACTCTTGCATACTCAGGTGACAGAATACCAAAGTTACCAGCCCAAAGCATCAAAAATAGTCGTTAAGATGAGAAAGTTGTCCGAGAACATACGAAGTCGTGCCGTGGTAGATCACTTAGCGTTATCCAGGATGCACTGCGAGGAGGCGATCCACTTTACATCGCGAGCGTGCCTAATTTGAAAACAATGAATAACGGGCATAATAGCAGCTAAATCATAAAATGAGCCTATGAAGCGTTCAATGGCTCGCACTGAAATCGATTATCAACTTCAACATGGAGCAATGCAAGGACTTAATACAATACGAAAAAAATAATCAGAAGAACTGACAAATTTTGCAAGATATTCACAGATTTAAGGAGAAGCAAGCAATTAACTCAACGGACAAATTTCCAAATCAAGTTTTAATAGAGCATAATTTTAAACTGATTAATTTACAAACTTGAGATTTGATATTCAGATATTAACGAAATGCAAAATAACAATATTATTTTAAACACAGCAAAAAAACATTAAAATCATTTGTCTGTGGTTCTATGGTTAATGTTAAACTTTAAAAATCCCGTCAATATTGCAGTAAACCACTCAATATTTAATATTAAGAGTAAAAAGCGGGATAACTCGACTTTATTTGTTAAACTTTAAAGCCACCCCCTTCCTTTTACAACCGGGCTTATGACCGGCTTTGGCATAATTATGGCTACTACCAACATCGAATTTGAAATGAATAATTGATAAAATTCATCTCGTATCATTAATTTCTGAAACGCCACTGATTGACAATTGTACACAATTTTGGGAAATGACATTCTTTGTATTGGATATTCCCGAGCTCATAAAAACATGAAATTTTCAATTAAAACAGCTTTTCAAAGTACTCAATCTTTTAAACAGATAACAGCGTGTATATTTATTGCACTAAAGTACGAAAATGCACTCCTTTGTTTCGAAAATATGATGAACCATACATTTTGCACTTCAAATCACAAAAATTCTTGAAATTCACTAACTGTCGCGTCAATATATCAACACTGTTTTCTTTGGGCTGCTACACTCGAAGTTAACACTTGCTTTTGTCACATAGTACTTCGAAACAAGGTCAGGATTTGTAAAAAACCACTAAATTTCGATGAATACGCGTTTTGTTTTCTTTTTGTTAAGACCTGTCAATGAAAGCCGTTTGGCACTTATGCACCTTTGACACTTATGAACTATTGATACCACACACGTATATGCGTTTATTCAGTTCGTTCCGTTCCTGTTAATTTCTTGTTCCAAGCTATAAACAATAGAGGTAACTATGGAGTGGAACAATGAGGAAGGAACTAATGGAGAGGAAAATAAACAAATTTCCTGATATGAGTTTTTCGAAGCATCTACTGTCGGAATGCGTAATGACTATTTGAAAGGCGTACTTGGTCAAGAGTTGGGGGCATGCCTCTAGAAGGCGCTAAATTTGAAAACCAATTATGAATTCGGAGAGGTTTAGTTGAATAGGTCTCAAAAAAGCTGAAAATATGTAACAGTAACGCAACCTTTTATCATATTCATATAGTTATTTATTTGCACTCACACACTTATATTATATATATATATATATCATATATATATATATCGGTTAGGTTACTGTTGAAAATTTTCAGCTTATATATATATATATACTTATATATATATATATTTATGTATATTTCACCTCCCTCATCCTTTTTGCAACCGGGCTTGGGACCGGCTTAGGCGGATTTAAGGTGCTGGTGCTGCTTGTCAAAATGTTTTTTATAATTAAGTCGTTTTTCACAATTGCAGTTGTTTAGGATAAATACATCAAATTCATTAGCACGTTTAATGATCATGTACGAATAAAGAAAATTGTATGAATTGAACCCACTCAAATTTATCTTCTGAACCGCTACTGAGTGGCACAATGTCTAAGAGGTGAAAAATGACATTCATAAACAAAACAATAAACAACATTTTTCTGCGCGATTTTCTTTGAAATTATTACATATATTCGTCGCGAGAACTATTAAGAGGACACTTTTCTCAAGAAATGTTTAATTACCGGTGAAATGAAATGCCCACAGGACGTGCATACGGCCGATTTCGACAACACCTTACAATGCACTTCATTTTAGTGTTTTTTCGCTTTTGTCACTGATAACTCAAACTCACAACACGTCTATTGATAAAACATAACACTATACAAGTTTTTAGTCACTTCTCAAACTCGACACATTTGCAAATCACCGTAAATTATCAATCGCGCACGAACTTTCAAACAATTTCGGCCCTTGTCATAAACGAATTTGACATTCATAAACAAAACATATGTTTTCACAAAAAGAAGAAGAGTAAAATAGTCGTCTCTCTCGTACATTAGCTGAGAAAGCCTTGTCACCGTTCCTATTAGTTCCCTGTTCAATGGAGTGGAACATCAACATAATTTGTGGTAGTAGTTTCACTATGTGTTTGTGACACCTTTATGTAGTGGTTGGTTGTCATTGGCGGACGACATCGAAAATTTGAGGGACCAAAATTTTGGTGCAAGATTTCAAAAATTTTACATATCGAAACATTATTCAAGAATATATTACGGCAATTTTAGACCTCCAATGAAAATAGTTTGCATGAATATTAAATAGAATATTGCAGTAAACCACTTAATATTTAATATTAACAGTTAAAACCGGGGAAACTCGACTTAATTTGTTAAACTTTCAAGCCACCCTCTTCCTTTTACAACCGGGCTTGGGACCGGCTTTGGCAGAATTATGGCTATTACCAACATCGAATTTGAAATAAATCATTGATAAAATTCATCTCGTCTCATTAATTTCTGAAACGCCACTGATTGTCAATTGTACACAATTTTGGGAAATGTCATTCTTTGTATTGGATATTTCAGAGCACATAAAAGTATTAAATTTTCAATTAAAACAGCTTTTAAAAGCACTCCATCTTTTAAACAGATAAGAACGTGTATATTTACTGCACTTAAGTACGAAAATGCACTCCTTTATCTCGAAAATATGATGTATTTTCACAACCATGAATTTTGCACTTCATGTCGCAAATTCTTGAATTTCACTAACTGTCTCGTCAATTTATCATCACCGTTTTCTTTGGGGAACTATATCCGAGGTTATCACTTGTTTTTGTCACAAAGTACTTCGAAACGAGGTCAGGATTTGAAAAAACCACTAAATTTCGATGAATACGCGTTTTGCTTTCTTTTTGTTAGGACCTGTCAATGAAAGCCGTTTGACATTTATGCACCTTTGACACTTATGAACAGCGCTCTATTGATACCACACACGTATAGGCGTTTATTCAGTTCGTTCCGTTCCTGTTAGTTTCCTGTTCCAAGCTATAAACAGAGCTAACTATGGAGTGGAACGACAACAAAATCTGTGGTATCACTTGCTGTTTGTGGTAGTGTCACTTTGAACGGTGAAGTGACGATCATCGGTGGACTTTATTAACAATTTAAGGGGCAGAAATTTTTGGCGGGAAATTCAAATAGTGATGGAAATCGTAAAACCAATTTAACAAAATTGCGATATCAAACTGAAATTAAAGATATTTCATTGAATGTAAAATCAAAGTTAAACGAATAGTGAACCAATCCAGCATATCACCTAAAGTGAAACACGTTGCTTGCAGGATTATTTTTAAATGTATAATGGAGAAAGGTGAATTAAAAATGTATTATTATAATTTAAATGCCACACTCTTCTTTTTACAACCGGGCTTGGGACCGGCTTTGGCGGAATTACGGCCATAAAAGCTCTTTATTTTTAAATTGATTAAAATGTATTTTGTTTGAAATTATTGCATGAATCTAATGCATGTGAAAATTGTCTTCCTTTTCATCCTCTTGAAATGAATGATTTTATTGAAACGCTGTCTTAAGGAAAACTTTTCACTTTGTTTTTTGCAATGAAATGAAAGCGAGTTTGCAGATATACTTCAGTTATTGTTTTGATGAGAAGAGCGTAATGATTCGTATCGACGAAATGTTCTAAACATTCTTCAAATAGTTCTTTGGAAACGTAATGTGCCTGCACGATTGATGAGATTTTAAAAAACGTTTTTGTTTGAGGATGTTGGCTTCATTGTACTTTTCAAAACATCGAATTTCTTGCTCGGTTTTCGTACAAATGAACACAACACTTCTAGATGGCACTTTCAAATGTCCTCTGGTTTTAAGTGATATCAGCGATTTAGCAGTTTGGTCACCGTGAAGAGCAGAATCGCATATTTCGCATAAAAGAGTCTTGCTTAACTTGAACGCAACAAACCCGGCAATGTATTCTACAACATCTAACAAAATTTCCGTTTAAGTCTTGTAAAACGCTTAAATCGGCCAATGCATTCCTAACAAGTTTTAGCATATGGCAAGGCTCTGGATGGAAAATACAGTTTTCAGCACTATTTTCAAAGTTGACGAACCCTTTGCTGCAGTGTTGCCAGGGTTCTCTCTTCGTTTTCCTCGCGAAAAACTTTAAATTCCTCAATTTTTCATGAAATTCCCCACACAATAAAAAATAGCAAATAACAAGCACAGATTCTTAGAAAAAACTAGAGTATCGTTAATGACCCTAAGGTTTTACTAAGAAAAGAACATCCACAACTGCAAATTTCCAACTAAATCGAGACGAAAGAATATAAAAACCTTGGTCCCGAAATAGTTTAATTAGTTCGAGAAATTCATGTGAATTCCTCACAATTCCTCAAAATTAAAACCCCCCACAGCATTCCTCGCATAGACCAAAATTCCACGCATTTTGAGGAATTCCCCACACATTGGCAACCCTGCTTTGCTGTTACAATCTTTTGCATCGCAACCTAAAATTGATGTCATTGTGAAGTTGGCTGAAGCACCATCAAAAGTAGTTCCTACTATTTCAAGCCAACATCAAGTAGGTTTTGTATGCAATGTGACAAGATGTTCGCCTTTTGCTCTGCATTTACATCACGAATTAGAAAATATGCTACAGGTATTTTCCACGGTTTATTAATGCAGACAACGAGGAAAACCAATACTTGACTGGCTAATGTATCACTGCAACCACCATCACCGATATCCAAAAAACCGTAGGAACTTTTTCCATCCCACTGTTTCCTTACATAAATTTCATCAAATACGAAGTTCACAACTATTTTTCCCTCTGGAGTAGCATCCACAACTCGTTTTATGGCAGCGAAGCATTCTTTATTGAATCCAGGGGCGCAGTTGATTTTTGGTACCACTTTCTTATGGTCCTACTATGCGGTAAACAACTGTTGAATGTTGTAAGAACATATTCATAGGCACGTGGGGACATAAAATTTAAATTCAAGGTGAACGCCTTTATTTCAGCACTATATCGATTTGTGACCTTATTTTCTGTTGCTTCGAAAAGCTGTCTCTAAAAAATATACCTATTTGGGCTTCTTTCAGGTTTTCATTAATTAAATTATTTTTATTGAGAGTCAATAACAAATCGTGCATGTCCTTAATCTTCTTTCTTTTGCAATAATTTTGACGCCGCAAGTTGTGTATAATGAAATTTGTTGGAAATATAGACATGGACCAGTTGGGCTGACATGCCGGCAGAGCGCACTGCGTGCGAGCGATTGGTAATGGAAACGAGCGGACACATCCATGGCTGCTAGTGTTTCTAAGTTTTTTTGACTGACATTGACATCTTAAATAAATTCCCGATTATCTTTAATAAAACCAACCATCCACTGTTTTAATTAAATATAACAACAGGTTATGGGCCCAGAATAGTGCCACAGACACATATTTACCTAAAAAAATAAAGTGATTATCGAGTTTTTGTGCGATAAAATCTCGCGACCGTCAAAAACGATTAGCCGGCCTCGTGCAAAGGTGCAACAGAATCATGGCGGACGGGGAACTTACGAAAGTGGAGAAGTTGACGGAAATTGAAAATTGGAATTTGTGGAAATTTGAAGTACGTGTGCTCATCTCGGCGAGTGGATCGATGGATGTCGTCAACGGATCGTTTCTGAAACCGGAGCGGGAAGACAACATGAACCCAGAAGCAACGATAGCGTACGACAAGGGGCTCGAGACATGGAAAAAACTGGAGAGCTCAGCGCAAAAAATAGTCGTTCAAACAGTGAGTTGACGTTTAAGCACCATATAGTTAATTGCCAAACGGCAAAAGATATGTGGGAAAAACTACATAGCATCTATGAGAATAAAAGCGAGACATCCAAACATCTCTTACATCAAGAGTGGTATTCGCTGAAAAAAGATAGTGCTGACGATATACCGATGCATATTGCGAAAATAAATGATCTCGCATGCAGGCTAAAAATGACTAAAATTCTAATGACTTTACCAAACCCATACCAGCATTTCGCAACGGCGTGGGAGTCAACGAGTCAAGACGAACGCACGCTGACGAATCTCACCGCTCGACTCACAACGCAGGAGATTCGGATGAATGCTAGCGAGAATAATAGCGATAACGCTTTCCCCATGAAAGAGAACCAACGGCGAGATACGAGGGACAAATAACCTGGCGTTTGCTATAAATGTGGAAAAGCGGGACACTGGAAAAGAGACTGTAAAAGGAAAGAAAAGACAGCGAACCAGAGCGAAGCCAACTTTGGACAGCAGAAGAAGGGAAGCGCGTTCACCGCTGCGATAATATCAGCACAAGGATTGTATTCGCAGCAGCTCTCGACAGGTTGGTTCCTTGACTCAGGAGCGAGCCAACATATGTGTCCGACGCGTAAGTGGTTCATCAACTACACGGTACTAGCTGTGCCAATACAAGTGCGAGTTGGCAACGGTGAAATAATTTTAGCGAAAGGCAAAGGCGATATTAATATTTCATCGTACGACGGAGTGAAGTGGCAGGAGCACCACTTGTCCCCGGTCCTTCATGTACCAGATTTGCGCTATAATCTGATGTCTATGTCTTCTGCTTTAGATAAAGGGCTAAAATTCGAATCGAACAACCGAGGATGTTGGTTGAAAAGCGGAGAGGACATAGTTGCAGCGGGAGACCGCCACGAGGATCTCTACAAAATGCGGTTTCGTATCTGCGAAAAGGAGACTCTTCACAATCGACAAGTGCAACGAGCCAATGTCGCGAAAAGGGACTCACTGCGAGTTTGGCACGAACGCCTTGCTCACCAGAACATTCCACACATTCAACGAGTGTTGAAGGAGTGGGACATCGATGTCAAAGTCGAAAACCACTGGAACTGCGACGAATGTGCTCAGGGAAAGATGAGTCGGAAGCCGTTCCCGTGTAGCCAGACGAAGACAAAAGAACCTGGAGCACTGGTACACGCCGACCTCTGCGGGCCGATGGAAAATCCATCCGTCGGGAATTCGAGGTATTTTCTGTTGATTAAGGACGATTTTTCGCACTATAAATTCGTCTTCTTCTTAAATCAAAAATCCGAAGTGAAATCGATTTTCGAAGGCCTATTGAAAAGACTCGATACGCAACTCAACCGAAAAATAAAAATTCTCAGAACGGACAACGGGTTGGAGTTCGTCAATAACGAAATACGAGCGATCATGCAACGGCACGGCAGCAAACACGAGACGTCCGCCGCGTACACGCCGGAACAAAACGGTGCAATCGAACGAAAAAACAGAACCATCGTCGAAGCAGCACGGAGTATGATCTACTCGAGACAATTGGACGTAAAGCTGTGGGCGGAAGCTGTAAATACAGCAACATACGTACTCAATCGTACTGGGAAGAGCGGTACGAAAGATAAAACTCCGCACGAGCTCTGGATCGGAGAAAAACCGAAGAAAATGGAATACAGAATCTTCGGAACAGAAGTGTGGACACATGTTCCAAAACAAAAGCGTCAGAAATGGAGCGCGAAGGCAAGAAAAGGCATTTTTGTCGGCTATGACGAAAATACGAAGGGCTATCGTGTCTGGTTTCCCACGCAAGGATCGGTCGATATAGATCGAGACGTGAAATTTATTTCGGAGGGAAAATCAAATTTTAAAAAACAAGAAATGGAAAAATACACGACAATCCGCACGACACATACATAGATAGATGACGGTTTAATCGCTTCGACGAATCCAAGTAAAATTACGAAGTTGTTGCAGCACTTATCGGTGGCGATACGGATAATCGCATTACCTCTGGGCACCTTTTTGGGAATGGAGATTGATCAGTACGATGACGGATCGATATTTGTCAACCAAGCGACGTACGCTCAGAAAATCCTGGATCACTTTCGGATGGACGATGCGAACTCTGTCGCAATTCCGGCTGATCAACATGCCAACCTGAGCTTGGAGGACCCAAGCCTGGGAGGCGAAGTAGTCAATGTTCCCTATAAGGAAGCGGTGGGGAGCTTGCAGTTTTTGTCGACTGTCACGAGGCCGGACATTGCGTACTCAGTCAGCACAGTAAGCCAGTACGCCGAAGCATCAAGGAAACTGCACTGGAACGCGATCAAACGAATCCTGAAATATTTAAAGGGCACGGTGACCTACGGCATTTGGTTCCCGGGAGAACACGTAAAAATGCGAATCAAAACTTATAGCGACGCGGATTTTGCCGGTGATAGACAAACGAGAAAATCAACGAGTGGGTTTATCGTGAAAGTTGCAAATGCCACAGTCGTGTGGGGTTCGCAAAAACAAAGGTCGGTCGCGTTATCCACTATGGAATCCGAATATATCGCGGCAAGTCAAACGAGTAAAGAGTTGATCTGGTCAAATAGGCTCCTTAAAACACAAGTCAGGAGTGAAGTAGAAGTTCCTATAATGCACATTGATAACCAAAGTGCGATAAATTTCCTTAAAAACCCACACATATCTCGGAACTCGAAACACATCGAAGTGCGATACCATTTTGTCAAGGATCATCACGAGCGCAATAACTTTGAAATCGTATATGTAAATACTAACGAGCAAATAGCCGACATATTGACAAAACCGCTCAGTAAGCAAAGATTCGAGTATCTTCGACCAAAGATAAATGTAATCAGCAAAAATGAGGCTAAGGCCATGTCAACCCAAAGTGGGAGTGTTGGAAATATAGACATGGACCAGTTGGGCTGACATGCCGGCAGAGCGCACTGCGTGCGAGCGATTGGTAATGGAAACGAGCGGACACATCCATGGCTGCTAGTGTTTCTAAGTTTTTTTGACTGACATTGACATCTAACATAAATTCCCGATTATCTTTAATAAAACCAACCATCCACTGTTTTAATTAAATATAACAAAAAAAATCTTCTGCTTTATTCTCAATTCACGCAGTTTCACCTTCCTTACATTTCTTCGTCAACCGGCTTTTTTGAGTGCTATATTCAAAATCATTCCATGTGGGTTTACAATATTTTAAAACTGTTCCCAACCGACAATTTTATCACTACACAAATCTAACAGAGGATGTTAGGAAGATCAACTAGGTTTATGTTAACACTGAACATTCACAAAAGCATCAATCACTTTATGTAATGTGCAAAAAAATTAATTGGCCGCATTGATAGCTTTAAATTGATTATATATACAAAATATATATAATTAAATATACAGACATATACACAGGCACTAAATATATATATATATATATATATATATATATATATATATATATATATATATATATATATATATATATATATGTTATCAGTTTACTTTAAAAATTAGAACTAACGGCAAATCAATTTTAAAGACAATCATATACATTTATAAAACAAGAAATCTTACTGTTTGTGCTACGTTCTGAAGAATTCTTCTGGATTCAATCTAAAATAAAAATGTAAGTTGTTGTTATGCTGAAAAATACCATACTGTTGGTTACTACCTTAACACTGAATATGTTCGGTTTAAGCAAGTCTGCATTTATTGTGATATCATTATTCTATTGAAATAAACATAAACTATATAAACTTTATTGTCAAGGCAGTACTTACTGAATGATCTAAATAATATTTTGTAGCCTCTGAAGCAGATTTCGAAACACGATCCTTCTTCATTGAAACTTCATTCGGATAGCAATCTCCTTCATTCAACTGAAAAATGATAGTAATTACCACAAGCCTAAAATTTGTTTTGGAAACATACCGTTCTGAAAGTGAGTTTATTGAATTGCATGCTCACTTCTTCGCGTTTTTTAGGGAAGGTACTTGTCGAAGGCGTCTATAATAGCATTTTAGTAAGATTAAATTAGTAGTCGTCCAATATGTTGTAATGCGTTGAGTTATATGAACTTACCTCAACTTCCAATGCCGAATTGAATTTCGGGACTGCTTCTGGCATCATGAAATCCCCCCCCCCCATTGCATCAAATCGCTTTTAGCGAAGCGATTCGAGCATACGACCGAACTCGCCTTTACATCTCCTTGTACTTCGATGGACCTCAACCATTTTCTCCTAATAGAATCATTTGTTGGAAACCTGGAAAAATTATTTGACATTAAACTACAATATCCGCAAACTTCAATTTCATAACAATAAATTTAATTTTCTCAACAATTTCTTGAAATATTAACTTTTGATACGCCACTGAGTCGCCGCTAAGCTTATTTCGAGAAATGTCTTAGACACTATTCGTATTTTTGATGAACATAAAAATATGACATTTTTTAATGAAAACTGTTTGAAATGGGATTCAACTTCATAAAAGTGTTATATTAATGCACTTACCTATGAAATGCCACGGATTCATTCTTAAATTTTATTACGTTTCCACATCCCGCGACGACGCAGCGATTCGCAAGTTTTCACAGTTTTTGCTGTTTATTATTGTATCACCTCTGATCAGAGGTATCTTGTACAGTATTTTGATTGGTTTTTGGCAGGAATAACTAGCAAAGACCCACGATATTCACAAAAAAACTACTTAATTGCGCTGAATATATGACTTGTTTGTGTTCTCGAACGACTTGTTAATGATAAGCATTTGAAGTATCGTTTTATCTGACGTGTCGTTTCGGCTTGATTTCGATACCACAAACGTATTGGCCATAGCATAAAGAATATATAGCACGGACACTCCACGCTTTCAAAGTCGACTTGAGACAAAAGATGCCTAGATTACCCCTCCTATCAGAGAGAGCGCTCTGGCTCTGGTTGAAATTTGTATTCAAATTTCTCCAGGCCAGGTTGTGCATATGTAGAGAGGCGAGCTTACCATTTTATAAAAGTTAACCGTGTACGTGTGCATGCCAAAATCAGCTGACTTAACGCTAGTGTGCGTGAAATCAACAAATGCGACGAGTACTTGATGCGAATACGCGACCGATCGAAACATTTAGGGTTGCCCGATCAACAGAAACAACGAAAATACGCGGCATTACAATTTAAAATAGTAATAAATTTTATTGAAAAATGTGGTCTAAGTGCGACCCTTGAGACCCACACGACTAACTTTCCAGTGGGGTGAATAAAAAGCTATAATTTGCTTTTATTATTAATGACTATTATTAATAATTACCATTATTAAACATTATTATTCTAAATGAATATAATTACTTTAATTATTTTTATCAATTTTTTATCTAACCATAAAAGCTTTGGTAGAGGAAGACGTCTCCACCACCTGGTCATCCTCTACCAAAGCCTCGGCAACCTCGTCCTCTTCGTCCTCTTCGTCGTCGTCATCCTTCTTGTCCTCCACTTCGTCCTCAACCTCGTTCTTCATCTCGGCCTAGGAGTCCACAATTATTATTGAGGGTATTTAATTATTATTTACAATAATCATTCGTTATTAAGAATGTATGACCGTTACTGAATAATTATAATTGACTTTATATATAGAATATCAAATTATAAATAATATTATTTGATTGTTATTAACAATATTAAATTATTTATAACAATATCCAATTATTAACTGCATTAGCGTCTCTACTCCCACTCACCCAAACCTGATAATATAAGTTTGGAAGTTTATAAATTAATCTTTATTTTTTTTTGAAATAACGTAGTTTACAAATTTGATCACAATTTTGCTAAAACGCACAATAATAACAACATTACTATGAAGATATGCATGAATTAATAGTGCGTATTAACAGTTTACAAATAAGCAATTTTTAGTCGTTTTTTTTAGTTTTTTTGCATCCTAAAAAAACAGCTTAACCGATTTTGCTGAAAAGTCATTCAGTTTTAAGCTACGTAATTACGCGTCAAATGAAACCGGTCCCACGTCAATGCGATCTTTGATTCTCGAGATAATCAAGACGAAAAATTATTCCGAACCCACATACGCACATACGTACATACACACACACACAGACATCTCTTTAAAAACGATGAATTTGGATTCTGGAGAGCTTAAAACGTGGAGTTATGTGAAAATTTGGGATTCGCAAAATCGACCCATTTTACACTTTATTGGGGTTTTAAAGTTCTTTGCAATCTCTGTCACTCACTGAATTGCAAATTTTCGGTTTCTATCACGCTTTACCCATCACTAAGAGCTGATAATCGGAAACGAACGCAAAAATCATTCAAACATAACAGTCTTTCACTATAATTTCACCCAATTATTGATACCTGCACACGTGCACTGGCAAGAATCCTTCACTGATTTCGTGTTGCAGTTCCACTGAAATGCAATCCCTTCTTCATTGCTCTATATTCCTAAATAAATAGACCACCGAAGAAGGAACTTTATTTCCTTTTTGGAAAGTATCAGCCACTTCTCACATTGGTTTAAATTATGGCCATAAAAAACTTCGCCAGTTACTTCGCGGGCCACCGACGATCACAACTTTTGTCCGCGTTGTTTTTCCGCACTTGTCACTACGATTTGTTTCAATTTTCGTTAAAAACATCAAAAATATAATTACACGCGCAATTACACCCGCGAATTGTCAAATACATACTGGCATTTCTCGCTGTCAGTCAAGATTCAAGGAATTAACGAAACTGGCTCCTATGCGCATCTCTGTCTTTCGTGCACGAACCATTCACATGCAATTTGCTTACTCTGTTACTCATGCTAGGGTACACGGATATGCATTTACTATGCTTAGGCACAGGCTGGCCAATTGGGTTGTATAACAGATATTTGGCAAATTGGCTGGAGTTTCCGTGCTATGTATTATTTATGCTATGGTATAGGCGTTTATTCATTTCGCACCGTTTCTGTTATTTTTCTGTTCGAAGTATCTATATTGCGCTGTGGCTAGCTGTCAAAGAGAGGTAAAAATCAAACAATGAGAACATAACTAACAAGAGAGGTGGATAAACAATGCTTTTGAGATGACGACTTCGCGCCCCTAGCGTTGAACAAGTGTGTTGATATTACCAAGGGCGTACATAAACAACACCAATAACGAAATATTTTTGTTTATGATTTTCGATTGAGCTTATGGTAACTAGTTATTGGTAATGTTGCATTGTTATTGTTAGTTATTTGACAGTTTAAATTTTCTGCATAATTATCCGCCATATGGAAAAGAAGTGTTTGTGCCTAGTTAATCGACAATCAGCATTAGATATAATATAAATGTAATTGGCAAATGTAGTAAAGTTTTCATTGAAAGGAAACTAAGAGATATGAAATAAAAATCAATATTCTGTGTCTGAAAAACAGGCGTCGGTTATTATTGTAGCCCTTGCAACACTTTAATATTTAAAAAAATCATGTATTAGATGATTATAAGAACAATTACCAATAACTTTTAAGGGTCACCATTTGAACTGTAAAATTTTGTAAACGTATCGAAGTTTATTTGCAATACTTAATAATTATATATATATATATATATATATATATATATATATATATATACATATATACATATATACATATATAAATATATACACAAATATATGTGCCTCCCTCCTCCTTTAACAACCGGGCTTGGGACCGGCTACGGCGGAGTTAAGGCCTGGCTTTAATCTTTATATTGCAACTACTGTGTAATTCTTGAGCAATATAGTTAATTTATGAATTTTTTTAGACCATTATATATGTTATTTACATACCTTTGAAGTGGACAGTTTTGTTTTTATGCTGTCTTAGCGATATTTTTTCAGATTTTTTTTTGCTTCAAAATAAAACCTTGTATTGAGGTATTTTTCACTAATTAATTTGATGAGCAAACAATAATGTCGGGTTTCTAGCATGTGGCTGGAAATCGTATCGAACATCTTCTCCCCTATGCAGAAGTTTGGATGGCGATAGAAAGTTAAATAGCCCCACAAAAATAAAATACAACCCTTGGCGACAAGTACACACTAACAGGTAATCTACGTTAGGAATCGGGACAAAACGACTACAGAATTAACGATAACACGCACAAAAGCACCACAACCTATTCAAACAGGATTGCTTAGAATATCAATTTTAATATAAATTACTAGTTTTCGACAGTTAATTTTTTTTTTAATTTTGCTTTCACTATAAAAATAAATACAATTTCTGTTTAATATACACTTTATTCATAAAGTAGTGATAAATATTAAAAATTAATGCATTAGTTGTAAGAAAATTTCGGAACTAATGCAATAGCAAATATAACATTTTTAAGTAGATGTTAAGTTTGATCGCATGTATAAAAGGACTTCACATAAATTGTTTTTCTACTATACTATATATATATACACAATTTATATATATATATATAATATATAAATATAAAATAGTTTAGTTGTCAGTTATTGTTCTTACTTGAGGGAATTGATTAACCGGCTCACTCAGCTCTGCTTGCTCCGCGGGGATGGAAGGCTCATATTTTCTCTTCCCTCTTTTCGAGTCGCCATTATCAATATCTGCCATCTGTAAAAAGGTGGTTAGGATTTAACAACTAAAAATCAAAACATTTGTACCATTTCTAAAAGAGAATCTTCTCTGCAAGCTGCCTCGTTGCTCTTATGAGCTGCTTTCAATTCATTGGAGGCATTCTTCACTGGTATCTAAAAAATGGAATATTTATAAATTGTTCATATTAACAGCAAACAATTTACCATCACTGATGATTTGGAATAGTTGCTTCCGTCTATCGGCTCCGAATTTGGTTCGTGGCAGCCCTTTTATTGAATACAATTGTAAGTCACATGCAAACATAATCTTGCCCAAAATTGTTTACCTCTTTCGGCGGACTAATATGCACTGAACTCATTCCTATATTTATAGATGGGACCGCATTTTCAATTAAGGCTGTCCTGCAGTTCAGCCTTACAAGGTCCCGTTCTAAAAAGTGGTCCGAGCAAACCAAAGTATTTTTAGTCACTTTGATATCAAGGCGTCCAATTGCACTCTGCCACATCAATTGCTGAATCTCATTTCTCGGAAATCTGTAAAAAATTTATTGCTAAACAATTATACAGAATGTTACCAAATAAATTAATATTGTTTTCAACCGTTGCCCCTTTTCAGTCTACGCAACTGCGATAGACTGCAGCAATATGACAGCTACTCAAGCAAATTTCATTGAGATGTAAACAAACCAAAAACAAATCGGTTAAATATTAATTTAACAATGAATGCCGATTAATGTTTACTCCGAAATAGGTCACATGTATACAACATTACCACGCGGACAAAATAAAAATTACTTACTTATGAAATGAAATCCCAATCGAACGACATCGCACTTTATTGGTGCAACCAGCCACAAAACACTTGATTGTAAACAGTTTCTTCACGGATTTAGTTTATCTTTTAGTCTTATTTAGTCTGTTTTACACCGCACTTTATCCACGTTTATCCTGACAACAAAATTCAGCACTTTTAACCAACAACAATCTATTTTCAACGCGAAAATAACAAATTTGTTAATCTACAAACTACTTCAAACTTTCGTTTGACAGTCGGACTGCGATCGAAGAATGCAAGGTCAACAGAAAACTGCTCTCAAGAGGAATGTATGAGATTTCACTCATATCACCATTCCTATTAGTTCCCTGTTCCATGAAGTCAAACGGCTTGCATTGACAGGTCTTATCAAAAAGAAAACAAAACGCGTATTCGTCGAAATTTTGTGGTTCTTGCAAATCCTGACCTTGTGCCAGTTAATTAAACAATTGAGTTTGTATTCAAAAAATATATTTTCAGGGCTGAGCCCAGTTCTTTATTCTTCGGAATATCGTTGCAAACTGAACTTAAGTTCTAAGACTACTTAAAATTACACATTTGCTTATGCTAGAAAAAAAGCTCAGTCTGCATGGTTTCAAATAATCAGCTCGCAAGCATAAGAACGAAAATTGGTACTCAGATGGCTTTTCCTGGAAATGAAATATATGCAATCTTGCACTTTGTGCAGAGTTTAACGGATCGTCTGTTAACTTTTCCCCCGTTAAGTGCGATTGTCCCAATCGCTAAAAATATGGCAGGTTGTTGAACTTTACCAGGCATAGTTGTTTTTGATACGCACAGGATACTGTGGTTTTAGGAATTTTACTAAAAAAAGGTGCCGTTTAGGCTGTGAGTAACGTTTTTTGAAATTAGGTTGCCATAAAATAGATTAAGTAGTAAGATTCCATCTGAAATTTTCTCGACTGAAGCTATGTCCTAATTGTTTATTTGATTACAAGTTGCATGCAGACTTTTGAGTAAATTTGGGATACATTTTGTATGACTTATATCTACTTAATTCTTTTGTTTACAAATAGTTAGCGAGTTTGTGGTTTTACATTTTCCTTTTATTTCATATATTTTTTCGTCATTTTTTTAAAACACATTTGAAGAGAATTTCACTTATTAGATCTTGTTTTTTAATAGGTTTTATATTCAAAGTCTCATACATTTGATTCGTAGTGATTGTTGTATTGATAACATAAAGGTATGAAAATTTATTCGTTATAATTTTGACTTCAGCAAAGGTAAGTCTGTAGTAGAATATCTGTCTAGTACTTTTTGTGGCTGTTTTAATTTCTTGTTTGGACAAAATTAACGAAGTAACAATACTCAATCTCGCCCAATGTGTGACGTGTTCAATATTTTTAAGTTCTTCCTTTATTGAATTTAATTTAAATTGTATATTCACAATTTCAATCAAATTTGTGTTGTTTTCTTCCTCAAACAGTCGTTTTACTTCGTTGCTAATTTTAGTTATATTATTGGTTCTATATGTGTATAATCTATTGATAACGACCAAGGGGAAATAATTAATTTTTAATATTACTTTTATGTACAACTTTGCCGGATTGAGTTAGTACGGTGGAATTTAGGTTTTCTCTTACAACCTTTTGCTTGTAACGGGGGGTTAGTTTCGATCCCTGTCTTTTATTAATTTTGACATAGATTATATCCCCTTCGTTGTAATTTTTTGCAACCTGTCTTTTCTTATTGTGGTTTCTCAAGTCCGTCTGTTGTTTTCTTTTCAATTTTTCGATGTTAGAGAGTCTCACGTTTTCGAAATTTTCGGGGTCGATAGTAGGGACTCGGCCGAATAACAGTTCCACTGGTTTTTTGCCTGTCGTTGAGTGAATTGAGAAGTTGTATTCATTGACAGCACGCTGTAAAAGTTCTTCAAACGAACGTTGCGGACCATCTCGCTTTAAGCATCTCATGATCTCAGCGAGGGTGGAATGCCAGCGCTCAACCTGCCCATTCACCTCGCTCTTGTAAGGAGGAGTTTTATAGACTCTTATGTGCAGTTCGTCTTCTAGCAAGGATGTTACTGAGGCCGATCTTAGTGAGCTCTCATTGTCCATGACCACATTCTCAGGGACACAGAAATAAAAAAGAATATCTAATAGGGGCTGTCTTATATCTTCGATTGATCTAGAAGCGATTGGTTTCGCTAGGGCAAACTTACTCAATTTATCAACTGCCGTTAGGATACAGTGTCCTTCTGTAAAGAAGAGATCTATGTGTACAGTATGACCGGGGTAGGAAGGGATAGGAGTAGGGTGTAAACAAGGCTTATTAGGATGTCTATCATATTTGTTTTCCTTGCATATGGTACACCTTTTTACGATGGCTTTTATCTTAGCCGACATTTTTGGAAAATAGAAGTTTTCCAGTAACTGCAACCGATTTTCTTCAGCGTTTCGGTGTGCTTTACGATGAATTTGCAGGATCCTCTCTTCTTGTCCCACTTCGTTGGGAACATTTTCAACAATGGTTTGAGTAAAACGGATTTGGTAGCTACTAAAATTGTCAGGATATATTTCCTGAATCGTTGCCATAGTTTCCTCATCTGTCAGGAGACCATTTATGATATTCGGATTGAGGTATCGTTTGAATATGTTTATGATATCAGTGTTTGAGAATTGTCTTTTTACTATAGTATGTCTTGTATAATTAGGGAAAGGATTCTGAAGTTGATAACTGTCTTCCTGGCCGTTTTTTAAAAGAAGCTGGTTTCGAAACACGTTTACTGGGGTTTCTACTGTAGGTATGAGGTTGTGTGATGAGCTTTCATCACTGTGTTCCGTTGGAGTTAGAGAATGGATTTGCGTTGGTTTTGGAGGTCTCGAGAGGGAATCTGCAACTACGTTTGCCCTACCAGGTTTATATTTCAATTCGTAGTCGTATTCTTCTAAAATTGATTTCCATCTTTTCATCTTACTATTTGTGTTCTTATTGCTAAGAGCAAAGGTAAGAGGTTGATGATCAGTAAAAATTTTTACCTTTCGAGAACCATACAAGTAGCTACGCAATGAGTTCAGAGACCATATGATGGCATCTTGTATGAAGCGCCTGTAATAGCCCGACATTCCTAAAAATGATCGGAGGTCCTTGAGAGTCCTAGGTAATGGGAAATTGATAATCGCTTCAACCTTTTTGGGGTTGGTCTTTATACCCACGTGACTAACCACATAACCTAAAAACTCGATTTCTCTTTGGAGAAATTCACATTTCTTCAACTGAATCTTCATGTTGGAAGCGTCAAGTGTTTTGAGGAACTTTTCAAGGTTATGAAAATGATCGGCTTCATTTTTCCCGAAAATGATGATATCATCAATATACACATAGCAGCGCACTCCTATGTGCTCTCGGAGGATATCATCGAGGGTTCTCTGAAAAATAGATGGTGCGTTTTTCAGACCGAACGGGAGACGAGTAAACTCGAATTTTCCGTTATTTATCGAGAAAGCCGTTTTGGGTATATCCCGTTCTTTTAGTGGGATCTGATGAAAGCCACTTTTGAGGTCGATGATTGAAAAGTAAGTATTTTTACCCAGATTTGCCAAGATTTCGCCAATTTCGGGTATAGGATACTTGTCCGCAATGGTTACGGAATTTAATTTTCGATAATCAATTACTATCCGATATTTCTTTTCCCCCTATGCGTCTGACTTTTTAGGGACAATCCAGATAGGAGAGTTATACGGGGATTTGGAAGGTCTTATTATTCCATCTTCAAGCAGTGCCTTGATCTGCTTGTCAACTTCCCCCTTCAGAGCCATTGGATAGGGATAGGCTCTGGAATAGACAGGGTCGTTTGTCTGTGTTCGTATTTCTCGCTTAACGGTCGTGGTGTAGGTCAGTTTCTCATCGGGTTCTGATAGTAATTTTGAGCAATCCCGAATAATGCGGTTTAGCTTAGCAGATTGACTTTGGTTGAGGTGCGATGTTCTTAAATCAACGCTGTTTACAGTCTCTGAGACGTTCTGTTTCAGAGGAATGTGTAAATTGGGAAAGAGCGTCATATAGCTTTCGCCCGTATGAATGACGGCTTTAAATGACTTGAGGGTGTCGTTTCCTATGATACCGTCGAATGATATCAGGCTTGGCAGAATGAAAAACTGAATTTTGTCGGTATTTGGTCCAAATAGTTGCACAAATGCATGGTGTGTAATTTCTATGCTACCGCCAACTGAGTGGGCGTGGAAATTTTTATTATTCAATAATGGGTTTCTAATATGTCTCGGCTGGATATAACTTTTATTTGATCCGGTATCTATTAAAACCTTCAAAAATTTTCCGCTTCTTGCAAAATGTTCAAAATAGGGAAGCGAAGGGTGCCTTAGTCCTAAAAAATAGATATCTTCCAGTTGTTCACTTTCCTCCAAATTTGAATCAGGAATACATGACCTCGAGAGCTTGTTCATAATTCTCGTCTCCATTAGCCATTTCGTCTTTATATTGTTCTTCTGTATTGTCATTATTCATTTCTGTTTGTGTATGATGCACTCGCTGTTGTTTTGGTGGTGCATAAAATCTTTGCGAATATTGATGAGTTCGTTTTGCAGGCCATTGTCGGTTTTGCGGCCTGTTAGCGTAATTGAAAACGTTTGTTCTTAAGGATTTATCGACATCCATAGGTTCTGGGCCACGTGGTGGCCGCGGAGGTGGGAAGTTATTGAAATTTCGTGTTTGATGAGGTTGGAATGGTGGTCACTGCCCAGTAAATCTTGGTTGTTGCAAGATTTGCGGGTTGTGAAGTAAATTCGGATAAAATTCTCGTCTGGGAGCCGGAATCGGCGCTGGTTTTGAGAAGCTTGAAACATTTCTGCGTGGTGGAACAGGGGGTGGAGAACTATGATGTACCCTCCGCAACATAGAATGAGAAGTGTTTGCATGTAGCGCACGATAATCCATGTTTTGCAGTTTCAGGCACAGGTGAAGTGCCTGAGGCAAATCTGAAGGATCGCGAATGCTTAAAAGCCTAGGTAAATCTTCTCTTAATCCCCTCACAAAAGTATCTGCATAGTGCAGTGTTAGGCATTTAGATATTTTTGACCAGTTCAACGGGGTATTGTAGGATTCTAACGCAATGTCTGCGTGACCTACAATTTTATTACGAATAACCGAAAGTATTCCATAATACTTCGGTGTTCCTTTCAAGTGGTCATAAATTTTCAGAATCCTGTCGACACTCTTGCGCCAGGAGCTAAACTCGCCTGGTTCGCCAGAAAATTGTCGCAGGCTTTTGACCACATCCGGTATTTTGTCCATGTCAGACAGATTGCCGTTATCTCCAATATTTATCGGAATATCAACATCATTGTTGATGTCAGCGGCTGGGTTCATAAGGGAGCTAAAGAGTTGTCTTCCTTGAGTTTGTAGAGTTTGTGCTACGATTCGTGTAATAGTCCGTATTATATCATTATCAGGGATGTTGTTAGGACGATTGCCAAGAATATTATTGGAACGATGGTCTAGATCAGGGAGAGCTTCAATGAGATCGTTTAAATTTATCCGTGCCGGATGAATTAAATTTTGAGGATTCGACATTTCTGAGGTTGGAGTACCGGCGATAAGGTCGCAGAATCAAAATCAATAGACAAAAAGAACAGGCAACAAATTTTCACCTAACGAATTAGCAGTCAATATTTCAGGAAAACGGAAGAAAACAACAGTGCACAAGATCGAAAATAGCCACAAAAGTTTACAAATATCAAGGCAAATATTATTAGATCACTGAATCACAAAAAACCACAAATATTGTTCTCGCGTGTTCGTAAATACAGGACTTATAAGTTAAAAATTTTAGGTTAAGATTTCAAATATATTGCAGTAATTAATTGTATTAGGTATTCAGAAAAAACAATACAAATTATATTTAGTTTAGTAAATTTTCGCAAGTATTTCGATTTCAAGTTAATTTAAAATTTTCCTTTTTGTTCACATAAGATCAATCACATTGATCGCAAATATATTGCAATTAGCAATAATAATTTGATTTAGTATTTCGAATTAATAGTTATATTAATTTTCTCAATTTCGAGCTTTTCACAATTTTTTGCTGATTTGATTTAAACTTTACTTACATAAATATAAATTATGACGTTGTTGCAAATGTGAAGGCTGTTGTAGACATCGGGACGGCTTCGCTTGGCATCGAACTTCGTAGAACAGCAATATTTCTTCAGTAGCACCTAATGTCCCTCGGCGCTTGGTTTTTGCGTCGACTTCGTCTGCATTCAGCTTTGATGTCCTTTGGTAGGAATGTTATGTGTCGCTTGGTTGTCGACTGTGTTTTTTTTTAATTTTCTATTTTTGGGATCAGTTGCCGGCCTCTTCAACTGATTTAAGAACTTTGTATGCTCGTTCTCCAAAAAATAGAAAATAAATTCACAGGATTCCTGTGTCGACACGCTAGTCCGGCGGTGGGGCGGCTGTTGGCGTATTTACCAACTCCTGTTTGCAAATACTACTTAGGGACCTCGTTCCCCTCCTGAAAACACTTCCACCCGTTTGGTTAACGCGGGGGTCGAATTAGTGCGTGCAATGCGTTCGCGTGGTTGACGAATGAAGGCAGGATATGTGTTTAATATCCTATTCGCGTACTACGACAAAAAAGTGTTTTCCGGACGCGTGTCCCTGCTCGGGCGCCAGTTAATTAAACAATTGAGTTTGTATTCAAAAAAATATATTTTTAGGGCTGAGCTCAGTTCTTTATTCTTCGGAATATCGTTACAAACTGAACTTAAGTTCTAAGACTACTTAAAATTACACATTTGCTTATGCTAGAAAAAAAGCTTAGTCTGCATGGTTTCAAATAATCAGCTCGCAAGCATTAGAACGGAAATTGGTACTCAGATGTAAAAAAGCTTAGTCTGCATGGTTTCAAATAATCAGCTCGCAAGCATTAGAACGGAAATTGGTACTCAGATGGCTTTCCCTGGAAATGAAATATATGCAATCTTGCACTTTGTGCAGAGTTTAACGGATCGTCTGTTAACTTGCCGAAGTACTATGCGACAAAAGCAAGTGATAACTTCGGGTGTAGCAGCCCAAAGAAAACAGTGTTGAAAAATTGACGAGACAGTTAGTGAGATTCAAAAATTTGTGATATGAAGTGCGAAATTTATGGTTGTGAAAATATACCATATTTTCGAAACAAAGGAGTGAATTTTCGTATATAAGTGCAGTAAATATACACGTTATCTGTTTAAAAAATCGAGTTATTTTAAAAGCTGTTTTAATTGAAAACTTCACATTTTTATGTGCTCTGAAATATCCAATACAGAGAATGACATTTCGCAAAATTGAGTACAATTGTCAATCAGTGGCGCTTCAGAAATTAATGAGACGAGATGAATTTTATCAATTATTTATTTCAAATTCATTGTTGGTAACAGCCATAATTCTGCCAAAGCCGGCAGTCGAGTTATCCCGTTTTTTACTGTCAATATTAAATATTGAGCGGTTTAACATTAATCGAAGAAAATCATCTTATAATAAGTCTCGAAGACATATGATTTTAAAGTTTTTGCTGTGCTTAAAACCAAAATTATTATATTTGCATTATTTGAAAACTCAACCGATATGTGAAGAATCTAAACGTAAAGTGAGTGCCCAACGTGGTGCATAATTGATTTCGGTTTCTATTTGACATTCATGCAAACTCTTTTTATTGGAGGTCTAAAATTACAGTAATATGTTCTAGAATAATGTTTCGATATGTAAAATTTTTGAAACCTTGCGTCCAAATTTCGGTCCCTCAATTATTTGATGCCGTCCGCAAATAAACACCACCAATACATGAAGGTGTCAGAAACACAGTGAAACTGCCCACAAATAAAGTTGATGTTCCACTCCATAGTTACCTTGTTTTACACCACGAGAAAAGCCGATAGAATGAAACGCAATGGAGCAGTGGCGGCTCGTCAGATGAGGCAACTTAGGCGGCGCCTCACCTTATATTTTTGCTTATAATAATTCAATATTTTACTAAGCCGCCAAGCTACTGTGCGCTCCCATCCCATCATTAAATAATAAATTTGGACACCCACATGTACTTATATAGCAGTGTAACATAAACGCTAGTGTTCTAACTTTCCATATGTATCATTCGCTACTTCTTGCCGATACACAAAATTGATCATGAGGCGAAACCGTCGGAGCCTCAGTTTCGCAGCTTCAATGGGATTATTTTTAGGAACGGCTGCCCTACGATCCATTCGTTTCTATGGCTAGAACTGAGGCGACGAAATGTTCGCCTCTGCTCGAAACAATGCTTTCAGTTTGCAACTTTTATGCTTGCTGGAAATGAAAAGTTGTTGATCGATTTCCAAAATTCAACACTGACAGCACTAATTGCTATTTGGAAAGAAAATATAGTAGGTGTAAAGAAAAACGCAAAAATCGGTTTCAGAGTGCGATCGATGTTTGTGTGTGATAATCGTATTTTCATAAATCATACAAACGTACATCTATTTTGGACAGAATACTAAAGAAAAGAATTCCTCAATCTTGCGACACAAGATGGTATTCTAGATCGAAAATTGTACATTTTACCGCAAATAATTGGGAGGATCTCAGACAAGTTTTTCAAGACATTATCGAGAACACAGAGTTAGATTCAGATTCAATACATCTCGCAAAGGGTTACTTAAAAGAATTTTATGATTTTGAGTTTGCCTTCTTGACATTTGCATTCAAAATTTTTTTTCCATAATTGATATCTTTTTTCAAGTTCTTCAACTTCGTAATCTTAAAATTGATTTTTGTGTTTTACAATTAAAAATAGTATTAGATAGATTGAAAGAGCTACGGAAAGATTCAGCAGTGAAGTGTTTTTTTTTTCAAAAAGCGGAAACTTTAACTGGATTGCCCCAAAATAGACATAGCTGCAAGATGAGTCCATCCGATTTTTTCGAGAAGTGGAAAGTATTATTTTATGAAATTTTGGATTGCGTTATGTTCCAAATTAAAGTAAGGTTTGATGACTTTCGCAAACTAGAGTTTATATCACTATTTAATACCTCCAAGTATAGAGAGTTTTCTAAAGAATTTCCTACTAATTTAATGAGTTCGCTACAAAAACCCTTCCCAAACATGTTTGACATGGATCGTCTTAAAAACGAGTTAAGTATCATTTTTCTAGATGCACAATTTCATGAAATTAGTTTGTCTGAAGTGCTTAAGCTTTTAAATGATTTAGGGCTGGTATCAATATTTTCCTAAGTACATAGACTCGTAACATTGAATTTAACTATCCCAGTCCCAACTGTGCAGGCTGAAAGAGATTTTTCATGCTTAAAGCGAGTTAAAACTCATTTGCGAAATACCATATCTCAAGAGCGGCTTTCCGCTTTGTCAATTATGTCAATTGAAAAAGAACTTTTAGTAGAAAAAACTGAAAAGAATAGCCAATTTTATGATTTAATAATTGAAAAGTTTGCTGCCTTAAAAGATAGGCGAATTAATTTAATAAATATTCATAAGTAGTATACGTTTAAGTAAAAAAAAGTTACATAATCCTTCATAAAATTTTCGGAATTGTTTTTTTAATCGATAATGATCGAAAAGGATACAGATGTTGTCAGTTTATTTCTCATTTTTATTTTGCTTGATGTTGAACGTTGACCATAATTGCAAAGATTTTCGCATCTCAACGTTGAGAAAACGTATGTATAAAATTTTAAATGTATGTTATGAATTTGAAAGTTGAAAGGAAGTTATTGTGAATTGCATCAACATTTATAACACTTCCATAATGTTACTAGTATTAAGAAAAATTAACACCTTGTCCAAATCTTAGCCAAAAATTGAGAATATGATGCATTCGTAACAAACTATCCCTTATACCGTCTGGGAAGTGTACGAAGAAAATGAAAAACCACTTAGGGAATATATTGCACATGAACCGTGCAACCGAAGAGTGATGGATGACTGGTTGGAGAAGACGGAGGTGGTTTTAGTCGGCAAAAACCGGCATACCAATAAGCAGGAGCGAATCGGTATCTTTTGAAGATTTCCACCTCCCAACGACGAAAAAAATAATTAATGATAACTATGGATATAGCTCTAAACAAACATATTGTTTTCAGATAAGTTTAAAATCAAATCGTGTCAAAATATAATAATAACCTCCGTTACAGTATCATTTTGAATGGTACCTTGAGCCAGCCGCAAGCTTGAATTTTTTTTAATGATTTTCAGTTTGTATCGAAAATCATCTTACCTTATTTTTCGCCTCACGTACTTATTGTGCCACGAGCCGCCACTGCAATGGGGACCAGTGGAATTCAGCTTATTTCATTTTCGCTGGAGCTGTAAAGACCTCTATAGCCATGGTAGCGATGGTAAACCCATTAGAAAATCGTCATCCTACTTCGCTCGCACATTCAACTCACTCGACGTCACGTATTCAGTGAAATTAGGGCTACCAAAGTAACAAATCGGATGGCAAGCCAAAATATAACGAAATGTCACGTTTGAATCAGTCGTTTCAAAAACGCTTGCCTTCTCACTAAACAACCAAATATTTTTGGAACTGGGAGCAATTCGGATTATTTGATTTTAAACTTCGCTACTTATGTTTAATCGACTTTTTTCACGTCGCCACATGTCTTCATGCAGATTTGTTTTAAACATTACACCATCATTTTAATTTAATTATCGATTTTTACCTACTCTCATGCTACATATGCACATCATCTATCTTTTCCTACCAATACGTGATTCACCGAATTCAATGATGAAACGTCGGAAAACTAATTATAATGGGGAAACTAATCATTTTAAAAATCGACGAAAGTGCCTTAGCACGGCAAACTTCCGTATATATATGTATATATTGTAGTAGAATAATATCGAAGCGAGCAATGCCTGGCCAAGGTGTGGCATGCCCACGAAAAAGGGGATGAGTATGGCAGGACAGTGAAACTGTCACTGAGGAGAAGAAGAACAACAACAACAACGAACGAGTGAGAGCGAAGGCGCCGGAAAGAGAATCAAGTAAAATCATTAGCATCAGCTGTAGAGCGCGAGTGATATATTGAAATAAATACGATTAAAGCTCAGGTGTGGAGCCGGCCCAAGGAAAACTGCCGTGAAACACTGAGAAATAAACTTCTGTGAAGACCCAAAGAAGTGCCGCGTGGTAATGAGCATGTCCGACCGACCAACCAGGAGGGAACTTATACAGCTGTTGCCGGAGGCGGGAATAGAGCCACCGGCACAATTGCGCACACTACTCGAGGAGCTGGAGCTGGCGCAAGAAGCACCCCCAAACAAGGAAATCGAGAAGCCACCTCCGAACAACCCCCTGCTGCCAACTCGATGGAAACTGCTGCCACTGCCGCCCGGAAAATAACCACTACCCAAACTGCCGTCGCTGCTGCTGCCCCCGCTACGAGCACACTCGACGTCGCCACCCTCCTGTTGGCCTTGCCTGCATACTTCGAGGGAGTCGACAGCGAATAAACCAAATCGATGCCCCAGCCCCAAGGCACCCGCCAGCAATCAGATGCCTGCTGAACCTTCGGCCCCTGCCGCCGCTGCCTCATACTCCAGCCGGGGACAAGGATTACCTTCGACTGCTGTCAGCGAGAAATTACGCGCTGCCGAAGAAGAAAAAAGGCTTCTCAACAAAAGATCCTCGAGTTGCGAAAGACCATCCGAGAACTGGAGGAGGATAGAGACATGCGGGACGCCATTCCCAGGCGTATGGACATCGCTGATGTCCAACTGATCGTCAACCAATTTAGTGGGGACGACCACTACGATATCAACACTTTTTTAAGTGACCTAGAAGCCGTCTTCTCAACAGGCGGTCAAGACGAAAGGTCGAAATTATTCTGTCTGAGACGACAGCTTACGGGGACAGCTCAGGCATTCCTCCGAACGACAAGTGCTGCCACTTATCAAGACTTGAGCAACGAGCTCGTGATCGAGTTCAACCGGCGCTATGCTGCCCAGGACGCCTACAGGCTTCTCCAATCCAGGAAATGGAACAAGCAAACGGAGACCATTCAAAGCTACATCCTAGAAATGCAGGCAATTGCCAAACGAGGAACGGTGACGGAGCTGGAGATCATCAACTTCATCATGGATGGATTGAGCCTGCCGAGCGCAGAAACGTGCCTCCTATTGAACACACAGACGCTGCTCGAACTCAAATGGATGGTCGATACTCATGAGAGGCGTCTCATTGAGCGATCATCACTAATGTCCACTGCTGCCCAACGAGCCCTTGCTGCCACAACAACGCCCGTCAACTGCTGCCGAAGGAACTGCTGTCCGATGCTTCAATTGCTCCCGAATGGGGCACTTCCAGAGCCAGTGCCCGTACGGGAAGAGGCCACCAGGGTCGTGATTTCATGTTGGAAAATCGGACACCTACACAAGGATTGCCCCAACCCGAAAAAAGTAACTGCTGCCCGGACGATCACCACCAATCCCGAAGTTGCTGTCAACCTCTGCCGAACTGCTGCCCTTCGCTCACCTCTGGATTCTGACGATGACGAATATGTAGATGTAGTTCATAAGGTGAGTGTTGCTCATATTTCCGATACTGGTAAGCGAATCGAAGTGACGGATTCCCTTTCTATTTTTGATACCGGCAGCCCTGTTAGCTTCATTGCGAAACGACTGGTACCGCTGTCCAAGAGACAAACGATGCCCTTCCCCACCGATTATGTTGGATTGGGCAATGAGAAACTGCTATCATATGGCCGAATCAAGTGTCAACTGCAGTACCGAAACACCACAAGATTTGTTATACTTTTCATATTGCCTGGTGAGTCATCCGCAGTACCCATAATTTTTGGGCGGGATGTTCTCCAAAAATTTAATGTTCAATTAAAATTAAATAATAATAACTTCGAAAAAAACTCAAATCTGCGCTGTTTTTATAATCCGTCACCCCTTTGCACTGACCTAGCCATAAATGTAAAGACGAATCCATGTGATGAGTTGACCGCTTCTAAATTGACCACTGGAGCTTCATCGAGTGTTGGTTCGGCAAACCACTGTAATAGTCCCGCTGAGCTAAACTCTTCTGCCTTGACTGCTGCTGTGTCCCCAACTTTAAGTGATTGTAGAACCCAAACCGCCGGAACCTCTGACATGATTGCCTGCTGCCGTGAACAGAACGATATCTTATCGCCACTGGAAGACTCTGACACATCTGTAACCTACAACATTGACGTTCATCCTCACTTAGAAAAAAAAGACAGACGAGCGCTTGAAAATATTATCGAAACGAATTACCTAAGCCCTGTTAGTAAAGAAAAGAACCCTTATGAGTACGACATGAAAATACGCCTGACCATTAATTTACCTTTCCACTGTATGCCCAGACGCCTATCTTACTACGAAAGAACTGAAGTACGGAAGATCATTGATTACCTACTGTCCACAGGTACAATTCGGCCTAGCGACTCGCCCCACGCTTCTGCTATAGTTCTGGTCAAAAAGAGGAGCGGAGAAACTAGGATGTGTATAGACTATAGGGCCCTAAACAAGTTGACAATACGCGATAACTACCCACTGCCGTTCATAGAATATTGCATCGAATACCTAGAGGGAAGAGATATTTTTCGACTCTGGATTTGAGGAATGGATTTCACCAAGTCAAGATGTCACCTGATTCTGTGAAGTATTCCTCCTTTGTTACACTTGATGGTCAATTTGAATATCTGCGAATGCCCTTCGGACTTAAGAATGCCCCCACTGTTTTCCAGCTTGTTTCATATGCAACATCTTTCAAGATATGCTAGCTACAAGAAAAATAATAATAAAAAAATAATTAATACATGGAGGATATCCTAATCGCTTCTGAAACTTATGAACAACACCTAAAGTCTATAGAAGATGTTCTGAGGCGAATTTCAGAGAGATGCCTTGAATTAAAGCTAAGCAAATGCCGTTTCGGTTATAATGAAATCGAGTACTTAGGATATGTAGTTAACCAGTCGGGAATACGTCCCAGCAATGCCCATATCGAAGCCATTAAACTAAAAACATGTTTAGGCCTCTTTACATACTCACGTAAATTTATACCCTCCTTCTCGAAAATTGTGAGACCGCTGCTGTCACTTACGCACAAAGGTGTTACTTACCAATTCACTGAAGAATGTACTGCTGCCTTCAGAGAGTTGCGGGATAGATTAGCTGCTGCCCCCTTGTTAGCTATTTACAATCCCAAACGAGATACCGAACTCCACTGCGACGCAAGCTCCGCTGGTTTTGGAGCCGCCTTAATGCAAAGGCAAGACGATAATAAATTTCATCCTGTGCTCTTCTTTTCAAAAGAAGCCTTCGCCGCCGAACCAAGATATCATAGCTTCGAACTTGAGACCTTAGCTATTATATATGCCGTTCAAACTCATAACTGACTGTAATTCACTTGCACTGACGCTTAGCAAAAAACATATAAACCCCCGGATCTCCAGATGGGCTCTGGAACTAGAAAACTATAATTAGACCATACACCATCGGAGTGGAGTATCAATGGGACACGTTGACGCCTTAAGCCGATGCCATTCGGGAAAAACAACCAACTCAGACGCCACCGCCGAACCTTTTGTCAGTACCCCCTTGATGAAAACCGATGTAAGTCCCATTAATATAAATTCCGAGGTCGCTGCCCCTAAGGAAACCCTAGGTTTCGCTGATGTCATAGGACATCCTGCTGCTGCAGTAGACAGCGACGAAGTAGATTTCCATATCAAGGTCACTCAGAACCGTGACGAGCGTATTAAAACCCTTCGTAATCAATTAAGCTTAGGTACAGTCCCCGGCTACGAGCTAGTAGACGAATTGGTATTCAAAAAAGATAAACTAGGTCTCCTGCGCCTATATGTCCCTGCCGAAATGGAAAACAATGTCATTCGAAATAATCATGATAAGATCGGCCACCAAGGCATCGAGAAAAACTGTGCCCAATTGAAGAAGCATTATTAGTTTCCCCACCTGAAGGATAAAGTAGATCGCTTCATTAAGAACTGCATAAAGTGCATCATGTATTCAGCCTCACCTCGGTCCAATGAGCACCACTTGTATAATATCGCTAAGGAACCACTCCCCTTTGATACAATCCACATAGATCACTTCGGTCCCTTGCCTTCTGTTAAGTTCAAGAGAAAGCACGTTCTGCTCATTGTTGATAGCTTCACGAAATTTGTGAAATTATACCCTGTTAGGTCAACGAGCACCCGAGAAGTAATCTGCTGTTTAGAAAAATACTTCAGTTACTATAGCAGCCCCAGACGTCTTATCTGAAACCACGGAACCTGCTTCACTTCAGCCGAATTCGAAGCTTATATGTGTAAATGCAATATCATCCACGTAAAAGTAGCGTTCGCCTCTTGTCAGGCCAATGGGCGAATCGAGAGGGTTAACCGAGTGATAAAAGAAATGCTAGACCGATTCAGTGAACCGGTGAATCACGCCAACTGGTCTGCAAAGCTGTCCCATGCCGAATATGCAATTAACAATACTAAGCACACTTCAACGACGCGTGCCCCTAGCGAACCTCTGTTCGGGATAGACCAGCTGGGAACAATAATCGATGAGCTTACTGAGTTCCTAGAATGTAAAGTCGCCAACAAAACACAGATAACCTGCAGCAGATCAGAACCATAGCTTCCGCCGCCATAAAAAAATCGCAAGATCGTAACTTTCGGTACTATCAGGACCATCACGTCCCTGCTAAAATTTATGAAGTCGGTGATTATGTGGTCATAAAAAATATAGATACTACCGCTGGAACCAACAAGAAATTCATTCCTAGATACCGAGGCCCTTATGTCATACACAAAGTTCTTCCTCGCGATCGATATGTCGTCCGGGACGTAGAAAACTGCCATTTAACACAGCTTCCTTACGATGGAGTTGTTGAGTCCTCCCGTATGAGGGATTGGTTGATTGAGGGGTGACGTCACATGGATCGTCTAAAATTGAGCAACACTTAGGTTTAAAAATTTTATTACCTGCTGTCATTAATATAAGTTGATTGCGGCCTTCAGCCAAAACATGCCGAAAAACAAATGTAAATAGAATTGTTTGTAAATCCCTCTGCTTGCTGACACTGAGCCTTCCGTCAACCGCTGTCAAACTTTGACGGTCGTGGTCGACCTTCTGTCAGAATGGCCGAGTTGTAGTAGAACAATATCGAAGTGGGCAATGCCTGGCCAAAGTTTGGCATGCCCATAGCATAAAGAATATATAGCACGGACACTTCGAGGTGCCAAAGTCGACTTGAGACAAAAGATGCCAAAATTACCCCTCCTTTCAGAGAGAGCACTCTAGCTTTCGTTTTCAAGTTCGCGCGCGAAAGAGTAGGTTAAAATTTGTATTCAAATTTCTCCAGGCCAGGTTGTGCATATGTAGAGAGGCAAGCTCGCCATTTTATAAAAGTTAGCCGTGTACGTGAGCATGCCACAATCAGCTGACTTGACGCTAGTGTGCGTGAAATCAACGAATGCGGCGAGTACCCGATGCGCATACGCAACCGATCGAAGCATTTAGGGCTGCCCGATCAACAGAAACAAAGAAAATACGCGGCATTGCAATTTGAAATCGCAATAAATTTTATTGAAAAGTGTGGTAAGTGAGTATTGAAAAATATGAAAAGGTATTTTAATATATCAACTAAATTGGAATTTCGTTAATTTTACTCTTTATTGGGTTTTTGAATTTCTTTGTAATTTCTCTCACTCACTGAATTGCAAATTTTCGGTTTCTGACGTGCAAAAAGCATAGAAACAGAACTATAATTTCACCCAACTATTGATACCTGTACACGTTCACTAGCACGGAGTTTTCACTGATTCTGTGTTGCTGTTTCAAGAAAATGCAATCCCTTCTTCGTTGTATAATCAAATCTCGATATTATTCCAGAAACTTACTTCACGCAACTCCAAACCGCGCCCGAATGGATCGTACAGTAAAGTGAGTTCTTTGTCTCTCGTCTTTTGTGCCAGCCTTTAAACCTGTTATCCTTGTATCACCCATACTCTGACTCATCACACAAGTTACGAGATCATGCAACATATTCACCTACTCACTCACGCATTCAGTAGTTAGTCCATCCTTACTCACATCATGCCACGCTCACAATATTTCCAATCCTGACTGGCTTTGTGCACATACATAGACTACGACTGCTCAAACACTGTTTGAACCACGGTCCGGAGAAGGCAATCCTTAATAGTATTGGTACTCAAGCGGGACTTTCTCGAGGCGCGTATTACAGTTCGCCCAACCTGCTCTAACACTGTCCTCAGTGTTATCAGCTGACTATACTACACACAAACCTTTGTCCCCGCACACAGCGCAAAGGTAACGGACATACCATCGTCTCCGCACACAGCGCGATGGCATTCTTATAGTTATCATCTTCGCACACAGCAAGATAGAATTTCAAAATTTGTTTTCATTTTTTTCCGCACACAGCAAGAAAAGATACATACCATCGTCTCCGCACAAAGCGCGATGGCATTTTTACAGTTATCATCTTCGCACACAGCTAGATAGAATTCCAAAATTTGTTTTCATCTTTTCCGCACACAGCAAGAAAAGATACATACCATCGTCTCCGCACACAACGCGATGTCATTCTTGGGGCTATCACCTTCACACACAGCTAGATAGAACTTCAAGGGTATGAACCCACTACATCTGCATTTAGAGTATCATTGCCGCAGACATCTGTCTGCACTACTATACTTTATCTTCAACTCTCAGCGACCTTCCTTTTTCTGTCCTTGCAAGGTATAAATCTCAACAGCATACATTTTCTTATGTATTTATTCTAATTTATTAAGTTTCAATATTTCCAAAAACAACATTAAATTCTGTCATACTTTCACTCGTCCTCCGATTCGACATCGTCGGTCTCTTCGTCCCAATTAAAATCGTCTAGATTGCACCATTTCTTGATTCGCTCCGCTGCGTGAACCGATGAATAGGGTTTTTGACTGATCTGGAACTGTTCTATATCCTGCACTAGATATCGGTCATTTCCGATTTCCTTACCGATTCGATAAGGTCCACGGAACCTTGGCTGTAATTTTCGTGGCTGCCCGGTCGCACTGGTTTCCATCTTCACTAACACTAAGTCTTCTTCTTCATGTTTTTCTGGCGTACGTAATTCTATCGATCCGCTTGCTTCAACTGGGCGATTGTCATCACTCCTAGTATCTTCTTGCGTAGTTCAAATAGTGGTATATCCTCCTCTGAATGAGATTCATGATCCTCCCCTTGCAATGCTAATACAAGTTTGTTGTGCAATATGTCCCTAGGTTTGAAAGCCATTAACAATTCAAAAGGCGTTTTCTTTGTGATGTTATGCGTCATAGAGTTTAATGCCCATTGTACATTTCGAACAGACTTATCCCATTGGTTTTCCATGGATGTCATTGCTGTAATGGGTGTTCGCGCTGTGCGGAAATATCTTTCGATTTGACCATTGGCTCGAGGAGTTTGGACCGCGGTACGTATATGCTTAATATCATTATCGTTGCAATATTTGGTGAATTCCTTTGCAGTAAACGCTGAACCCCGATCGCTTATAATCCTAGAAGGAACTCCAAAGTATTGTGAGATATCATCCAATGTTTTGATAGCAATTCTTGACGTCGTGCTTTTCGTGGGACGCAACACAATGAACTTTGTGAACGAATCTATAATTCCTAACAGATGCATGTTCCGCGAGCTGCTCTTAGGAAACGGCCCAAGAAAGTCCATACGAAGTGTATAAAATGGAACTGGTTCACGTAACGGCGAGTGTATTTGGTAACTCGATTCATCTTTACCTCGCTGGTTATATAAGCAGTCAACACATGAGTTGACATACTTCTTAGCTGCCTGTTTCATGTTCGGGAACCAGAAATACTTTTTCATGTTATTTACTGTTCGATCAAGCACTGGGTGCCCCATTTCATCGTGGGACATCCGTAAGATACGCCACCTGATTAGGCGCGGGACGACAAACCGGTCCCCTAAATCTGTTTTTTTTGTACACACGGCCATATTTCAAGCAATACGTGCCCTTAACGCCATTTATATCGTAACCGACAGTCTTTTCTCCCAATAGTATTTGCTGCACATGCTTAAGGTAGGGATCCTGCAATTGTAGTGTCAGCATCCAATCGGTTTCAGGTACAGTGATTAGCATCACTTTCGAAGCCACCGTGTCTAATTCTTCTCCTGTCTCTGATGACCTTCTGTTTAGGGCATCTACATGAGCCAATTTCGTGCCTGCTCTGTACTCCATGTCGAACTTGTACTCCTGTATCTTCAACCACCGCTTATCGCGGGTCATTTTCAGTGAGTTACAGTCTGTCACAACTTTGAAATGCTTATGCAACAGATAGTATTTGAATCTTTCGAGACTCTCAACCTCAGCCAAAGCTTCTAATTGATAAGAGTGATCTTGACTCTCTATATCTGTGGTGCATCGACTGAAGTACGAAACTGGTTTTTGTACACCATTGTTGTCTCGTTGCATGAGAATACTGGCCAACCCATAGTGACTGGCATCGGTATGTACTTCGTGCTGTTGCGCCGGATCGTAGATCGAAAGAACTGGTTGTTCACTCAAAGCCGCTTTCAGCTTCAAGAATGTTACCTCCTGCTCTTCTGTCCATTCAAATTCAACGTTTTTCCTTAGCAACATATTTAGAGGCTTGGACATTTCCGCGAAATTCCGCACGAATCGGCGAAAATAACCAACGTGCTCAAGGAACTGTCTCACTTGGCGGACGTTTTGAGGTCTTTCGAAGTTTTTCACAGCATGCATTTTACTGTCGCCTGGCGTGATGCCAGTTTCCGATATATTGTGCCCCAAAAATGTTATCGATTGCTCGAAGAATCTACATTTTTTTAAGTTCAACGTCAACCCATGCCTGCGAAATGAACTTAAAACAGTTTCTAATGAGCTCATTGCGTCTTGTAATGTCTTCCAGCAATATATCATCCATGTAGCATACGATGACGCCCAACTCACTTGGAATTTGGGGAATAACAAGTTTCATTAAACGTAAGAAAGTAGCAGGGGAGTTCCTTAGCCCGAATGGTACCCTGAGGTACTCATAATGGCCTTCAGGTGTTATGAAAGCGGTATACTTCCAACTTTCCTTGGCGATTGGAATTTGATAATAGCCGCTTATCATGTCAAGAGTCGTGAAATATTTTTTTCCACTGAAGGAATTCAGCGTATCCTCAATGTTAGGAAGTGGGAAATGCTCTCTTTTTGTGATCTCATTTAATTTTCTATAGTCAACACACATACGGTGTTGACCATCCTTTTTCGGTACAAATAAAATAGGGCTAGCATATTCCGATCTTGACTCTTGGATGATATTATTGTTTAACAGGTCCCTTATTGTTTTCCTCAGTTCATCTTTTAGTTCATATGAAACTTTATAAGACCGGTAAATGATTGCTTTGGAGCTTGTTACCTCAATATTCATTTTAATTAAATCAGTCTTACCAATCTCTCCTATGGATTCGGCGAACACATCCCCATACTTTTGCAGTGTTTTTATTAGTTCACCTTTATATTGTTCATTCAATTCACCCATTTGCACTTCACTTAGGTCCCGATTCCTACACTTCATAATTAGCACATTGCACGGTTCTTTCAAATTCACACCCACGTCGGCATTATTCTCTGTCACTCTATTGCCTATATCCACTTGATCGTTCTCACTAGGCGAATGTGGGTCACTGTCCTCTTTAGAAATTTCGCTGGATTGCTTATTCACACCTTTTCTCCTTATTTCTAGAGATTTGAAAGTTTTAATAACTTCGATTTGCGGATCGTCTAGAAAGTCTTTTCCCACTATGGCTGAGCGCTCTTGCACGTTATCTCCAACCACTAATAAATTCATTAGCTTCGATATGCCACTAAGCTCTAACACTTTCTTGCATTGCCCGAATACTTTTGTTTTGTGATTCCCGAATCCCGTGAGTATTACCTGGCTGTGGCTGATCGTCCATCCATATTGTTGACACACAGATTCTTTTAGTGTTATGCAATCACTTCCGAGGTCAATAAAAGATTTCAATATTATTCCGCCCAGTTTAATGTCACGGTAATACTCATCGTTTTGTCATTCATTTCTTGACGCATTGTTAACAAACACTTTGCAGTCTTTCAATAAATGTCCTACCTTTCTGCACTTAAAACATTTCCTATCATTACTATTTGTACTTCCCGGACATTTATTCGCGATATGACCCGGTTTTCGGCACTTGAAGCAAGTTAAAACGCGTTCGTTTCTTTTCGATGGACCCGCTTGTCCTATCATCCGTATTTTTTTTACAGGTGGCTCATCCCTTAAGTTTTGTCGCGCTAATCTATCGCGATATCGATTTTGTTCATTGATATCTGTCTGCCTCTTAATTGCACTTAGTAGCTCAGGAAGAGAGTCACACTTCACCGCCGCCATACTATTAACGAGCTTCGCTTCATTTAGCCCACTCACTATGTACTGCATGGTGGCTTGCTCTGATAAATTTATCCTAGCAGCCATTTCTGCTACATCGTAAAAATATTTCTCGATGCATTCATCACCTCTACGATGCCGTAACAATATTTTTATTATTACGTTCGCTTCATCTTTGCTCGAAGGGAAACTCTCTTTGATGGCGTCCCGAAACATATGCCACTCCGTGAGACTAGCACGTCTGCTGTTGTACCAGCTCAATGCCGCACCATCCAAACGGAGTGACGCATAGAGCAACATTTCTTTTTCCGTCCAGCCGTAGATAATACCCAACGATTGAATATTGTCTACCCATCGATCAATGTTAGTTGATTCGGCCGGATTGAATCGTTCACTTAGGTTTCGGATCGCGTCAAAACCTAATTTCAATGGCCGGTTGTTGTCGGCCATTTCGCGAGGATTTTCGGCGTCACTAACCCTTACACGCAAGGATACCGAATTATCATGCGCGTCCAACTGCCGTCGTAAAAACTGGTTGTCTCGGACTAACAGTTCCTTTTCCCGGCGTAATAAATCAATTTCCCGAGCATCCATGATGCTTGAACCGTTTATTACGCGTTCTTGATTTTCAGGGACATTTTCGTCCGACACGACACTTCTTACATCACTCTCAGACATTTTCTTTTTGCTAAATCTTTTTTTTTTGCGAAGGGAAACACAATCTTTCAATGAAGGCACAAGGTTACAACCCCACATCTGAATTATAATCAAATCTCGATATTATTCCAGAAACTTACTTCACGCAACTCCGAACCGCACCCGAATGAATCGTACAGTAGAGTGAGTCCTTTGTCTCTCGTCTTTTGTGCCAGCCTTTAAACCTGTTATCCTTGTATCACCCATACTCTGACTCATCACACAAGTTACGAGATCATGCAACATATTCACCTACTCACTCACGCATACAGTAGTTAGTCCATCCTTACTCACATCATGCCACGCTCACAATATTTCCAATCCTGACTGGCTTTGTGCACATACATAGACTACAACTGCTCAAACACTGTTTGAACCACGGTCCGGAGAAGGCAATCCTTAATAGTATTGGTACTCAAGCGGGACTTTCTCGAGGCGCGTATTACAGTTGCTCTATATTACTAGATAAATAGATCACCGAAGAAGGAACTTTATTTCCTTTTTGGAAAGTATCAGCCACTTTTCACATTGATTTGAATTATGGCCATAAAACACTTCGCCAGTTACTTCGCGTTGCTTTGCGGGCCACCACAAATTTTGACCGCGCTGTTTCTGTTTTTCCGCACTTGTCACTACGATTTGTTGCAATTTTCAATAAAAACATCAAAAATCTAATTACACGCGATATTCCACTCGCGAATTGTCAAATACACACTGACATTTCTCGCTGTCAGTCGCGATTCAACGAATTAACGAAATTAGCTGCTGTGTGCATCTCTGTCTTTCGTGCACGAACCATTCACATGCAATTTGCCTACTCTATTACTCATGCTAGGTTACACGGATATGCATTTACCTACACTTAGGCACAGGCTGGCCACTTGGGTTGTATAACAGATATGTGGCAAATTGACTGGAGTGTCCGTGGTATGCAAGTTATCGCGATTCTCCGGGAGATCGTTAAAAAAAAGACGCGTTACGTTTAACAATGTCTTTATTCATACAGCAACTGACTTACAATTAATTATTCACCTCTATTTATTACCTAAAAAATGCCTAATCAACATAGCAGCTAAATATTGACTAATCACCATGTTCAATGTGCAATGCATTTACCCAATTAGGTCAGGTAGCAATGATCGCAAATTAATGTGCTAGAAAATATTGATTGATCAGCGAATCAATTCGAGGCAATTGAAGTAGGTACGAAAATGTAAAGTGCTTGCGCGTAAATATACGTTGTTTATTGCACAATGAGACACATGATAAACTAAGTGGGGTCGAGTAATGGCCAATGGACTCATACGTACCTTTGGAATAACATCTGGAAAAGGTAAGAGGAACGAACTGTGATAACTCCTCCCTTGTTAAAAATCTGTGTCCTCACAGATTAAAAAGGTAATTTAATGTGATCTGGGGAGCTGTAGTTTGGGTCCGGGGTTTTCTTTGAATTTCTATGTTTGTAATGAACGAATGAAAAAATGGACCCCAATAGTACTATTAGAATAACTATTGTAAAGTCGGAAGTAATAGACAAGATGTTGTTTGAAGACAACCCTTCCAATTTCTTGACATTGTCGACGTGAAGCTTATGTAAATAACAAAGGTCTAGCTTAATCTCTTTTTCAGTTAGGTTGCTGGCTAACACTGCGGGCAGAAGATGGTATGATTCAACTTCCCTACTGGTATACTCCGTATTGTTAGCTCGAATAGTGTCGTTTCGAAAGCTGATCAAGAACGTACCATTCAGAGACCTGGTTGCGTTTCCATGAACCAATGATCCAAGGAAGTTCGTTAGATACAACATGTTTCCGTTAATGAGTTCAACTATAGGGCCTTCATGGAATTGGTATTCACAATTCGTATTGCCTCCGTCTAACAGTAGCGAAAGGCAATCAGAATGCGCTAGTTTTTCTAACTGGCTCTTCTTACAGATGGCTATTCCCTGGATGTCAAGGCATTTGCCTATTACGCCGTATTTTTCCATTTGCGATACAAAGAGACTGGCATAATTAAGATGAATCATCTTATTACCCTTAATAGTGGAGCGGATCAGAATATGATTGAAATCTGTTTTTTCTGTTCAAATCACGTATAGGAGAAGTGAATCTTTTATAAGAACTTTTGGCTCCGCATACTCGACTGCTTGGATTTCGTTACTATAAGGAAGTGTTTCCACTTGAGAGAGGAGCTCCTTGATCTCCATTTGATCCAATAAATTTGAATTTACGATACCTTTTTTGGCGAGTTGACTAGCCAGCACAATTTCCTGAATCTCGTCCCTTAAGATGGTCATTTTGTTAAACAATATTTGCTCATATCTATCACTATTAAGAGAATCGATTACGGGAACAATTCTATTGAAGTGATCTACGGGATCTGATGATACTTTTGTAATATATTGATTAATTTTATACTGTCTATCATTGTTGTTTACGATGTCGTTCTGACTTTTAACGATATTGTCCCAATCCGTTGCATCCGGGCTTCCCGCAATCCATTTCCAAGCTGAACCAATCCAGTTTATAGATCGCTTCAGTCTGTGTGAGTTTTTGTACCGTAATTGAGATAGTAGATCGTTTAGCTGATCAAGCCGGTAGTGTAGCTGTGGCAGTAAAATACTCGATCTGTTGATTTTCTGTTGCACCAATAATTGCATGCTAGTAATAATTTCGTCATAACTGCTAATGTTGATTGTATGAATTATTTTAAAGTCTCCATTAATTATCCTTCCATAACCCTGCTTCATAGTTACTAACGGGCTGCTGTACTCGTAGACCTCCATTGAGGCTTCGGTATTCCATGCAATTAACCTGAAACAGAGGGAATATTCTTGAGGTGTGACTTGTGGATCTTCTTCCCTGTGGTTGTAGTAATGGTAGTGTGATTGTTTTTTGAGACTATTTCTTTTTTGAACAGGGGTTTATTCTTGGACTTAATTTGTTTATTAATACAGAAAACAACTTCCCCTGCTTTATACACTTTAGGCTTACTCCTTTTTGAATTGTGATTCTTAATTTGGCTTTTCTGTTTACGTAATATTTCACACTTAACGTTTTGATTTAATTTTTCTGAAAATTCAGGTAAATTTTGATAATTTATGCGGCGGGATCTTGCAAAAAATATGTCAACCGGTTTTTGTTTGGTGACCGAATGGAATGAATTATTGTATCTATCGACTATTAACCAACTCCTTTGGAGAAGCATCAGGGAATTCCTGTTGAAGGCATCTACAAATTTCCAATATAGTAGAATGAAGCCGCTCAACCGTTCCATTTACTTCGCTTTTTTGCGTCGTCGTTAGATATACAGTTATCCCTAAAGTTTCCAAGAGATTCAAAATTGTTGGGCTAGCAAAACTTCCCTCATTGTCCGAAACTAGTATTTTAGGCACTGAAAAGTAATGCAGAACTTTCACTATTTTTTCGCGAATGTACAAGGCAGATTTATTTTTAATGTGAAAATTTTTCGCAAACTTACTAAACTTGTCTATTCAAGTTATGAATTTTTTGCCAGATATTTCGAAAATGTCTATATGCAGGATTTCAGCTGGATATTCCGGAATCGGTGTTTCCATTAGTTCCGGTTTCAGAGGACGACGATCGTATTTACTGACATTACCAATTTCACAATTCGTTGTATATTTTTTGATTAATTTACTCATTTGTGGGAAATAATATTTCTCTAAAATTTGTTCTTTGTTCTCCTTGTGGTTTCTGTGAGCCCTACGGTGCTCCATTTGAATAATTTGGAGTTTATTGTCTTCGTCTGCAATATCCTGCACCAAACGCTGAGTAATGCGAATCTTAAACATGGAAAAATGTTCCTTATACACGTCCTGAAGTAGTTGAATATGCTGTTCTGGGATCTTAATGCCATTGATTATATTGGGGTTTAGGTTTTCCTTTAATACCTTTACTAGACTGTTCTTATTTATTTCCCGCAATCGAATAAAATGCCTATGGTACGTCGGATGTGGTTCTTCGTGAGCAGTTACTTCCTTACCTTCGGATAGTATGATCTGTTTCTTGAACACATTTAGAGGGGCCTCGCAATGCGGGATAAGTTCCGAGCTGTCTTCATCTGCACTATGCGCTGTTCCGCAGCTAGAAATCAAGATGTTTACATTCAATGGTAGCCGAGAAAGAGCGTCTGCACAACATTAGTTTTTCCAGGTTTGTAAACCAATTCGTAGTTGAATTCCTCGATTCTTGGTTTCCAACGCTTAAGTTTCGCGTTGTGATTGCTGTTACTCAAAGCGAAGGTCAACGGTTGATGGTCTGTTAGAATTTTCACCTTCCTCGCTCCATAGAGATCTTGGAACAGGAAACTAACAGGAACGGAACGAACTGAATAAGCGCCTATACGTGTGTGGTATCAATAGGGCGCTGTTCATAAGTGTCAAAGGTGCATAAATGTCAAACGGCTTTCATTGACAGGTCTTAACAAAAAGAAAGCAAAACGCATATTCATCGAAATTTAGTGGTTTTTTTCAAATCCTGACCTTGTTTCGAAGTACTATGTGACAAAAACAAGTGATAACCTCAGATGTAGTTGCTCAAAGAAAACGGTGTTGATAAATTGACGAGAAAGTTAGTGAAATTCCAGAATTTGCGGTATGAAATGCAAAATTCATGGTTGTGAAAATACATCATATTTTCGAGATAAAGGAGTGCATATTCGTACTTAAGTGCAGTAAATATACACGTTCTTATCTGTTTAAAAGATTGAGTGCCTTTAAAAGCAGTTTTAATTGAAAATTTAATACTTTTATGTGCTCTGAAATATCCAATACAAAGAATGCCATTTCCCAAAATTGTGTGCAATTGACAATCAGTGGCGTTTCAGAAATTAATGGGACGAAATGAATTTTATTAATTATTTATTTCAAATTCGATGTTGGTAAGAGCCATAATTCTGCCGAAGCCGGTCCCAAGCCCGGTTGTAAAAGGAAGAGGGTGGCTTGAAAGTTTAACAAATTAAGTCGGGTGTTCCCGGTTTTTACTGTTAATATCAAATATTGAGTGGTTTATTGCAATATTGACGGGATTTTTGAAGTTTAACATTAACCATAGAAAATCATCTTAAAATAAGTCTCGAAGACATATGATTTTAATGTTTTTTGCTGTGATTGAAACTAAAATTATTAATGTTACATGTATTTGAGAACTCATCCGATATGTTCAGATTTTAAATGTAGCCTAACATGCATAATTGTTTTATTTGGGTGTTTTGAGCGTCTTTTGGTGCTAGACTAGTGTATTCGTGTACAAAACACTGAAGAAGGTTACAAGTAGTAACCGAAATACGTATTTGAGGAAATACAAAATATTTTGGTAAAAAGCAACAACACGACTTTTTAATAATCTTATGCATAATTGATTTCGTTTTCTATTTGATATTTATGCAAACTTTTTTCATTGGAGGTCTAAAATTACCGTAATATATTCTTGAATAATGTTGCGATATGTAAAAGTTTTGAAATCTTTCGCCAAAATTTCGGTCCCCTAAATTTTCGATGTCGCCCGCCCATGACAACCAACCACTACATGAAGGTGTCACAAACGCATAGTGAAACTGCTACCACAAATTATGTTGATGTTCCACTCCATAGTTACCTCTATTATAGAGATACATTCTCAATTTATCGAGGGCCCATACCATAGCATAAAGAATATATAGCACGGACAGTCCGAGCTGTCAAAGTCGAATTGAGACAAAAGATGCCTAAATTACCCCTCCTATCAGAGAGAACGCTCTGGCTTTCATTTCCAAGCTCGCACGCGAAAGAGTAGGTTGAAATTTTTATTCAAATTTCTCCAGGCCAGGTTGTGCATATGTATAGAGACGCGCCGGTTATTTTATATAAGTTAACCGTGTACGTGTACACGCCAAAATCAGCTGAATTAACGCTAGTGTGCGTGAAATCAACGAATGCGGCGAGTACCCGATACGAATACGCAACCGATCGAAGCATTTAGGGTTGCCCGATCAACAAAAACAACGAAAATACGCGGCATTGCAATTTAAAATAGCAATAAATTTTATTGAAAATTTTTGTATGTGAATGTTGAAAAACACGAATAAAGTGTTTTAACAGATCAACTAAATTGACAACTCGTTAATTTTACACTTTATTGGGTTTTTAAATTTCTTTGTAATTTCTTCCACAAATTTTCGGTTTCTGACGCGCTTTACCCATCACTCAGAGCTGATAATCGGAAACGGACGCGAAAACTATACAAACACAACGTTACCGCGGAGTCTTTCACTACAATTTCACCCAACTATTGATACTTGCACCCATTCACTAGCAAGGAGTTTTCACTTGTTGAGTTTTCTTCGTTGCTCTATATTACTAGATAAATAGATCACCGAAGAAGGAACTTTATTTCCTTTTTAGAAAGTATCAGCCACTTTTCACATTGATTTGAATTATGGTCATAAAACACTTCGCCAGTTACTTCGCGTTGCTTCGCGGACCACCGACGATCACAAATTTTGAGCGCGTTGTTTTTCCGCACTTGTCACTACGATTTGTTGCAATTTTCATTAAAAACATCTAAAATCTAATTACACGCGATATTCCACTCGCGAATTGTCAAATACACACTGACATTTCTCGCTGTCAGTTGCGATTCAACGAATTAACGAAATTAGCTTCTAAGTGCATCTCTGTCTTTCGTGCACGAACCATTCGCATGCAATTTGCCTACTCTGTTACGCATGCCAGGGTACACGGATATGCATTTACCTATACTTAGGCACCGGCTGGCCACTTGGGTTGTATAACAGATATGTGGCGGATTGGCTGGAGTGTCCGTGCTATGTATTATTTATGCTATGGCCCATACTATTGCCAACATTTCCTTCTCATTCGCCGCGTAGTTCTCCTCGGTTTCATTTAGTGACCGGGATATGTAGATAATGGGCCTATCCTTCCCAATTTCTCCTTGTGAAAGGACTGCTCCCATTGCATAGCTTGACGCATCCGTGGTCAAGATAAATGTTTTCTCGAAATCCGGAAACGCTAGTACTTCGGATGAGGTAAGAAGTTGCTTAAGATCATTGAACGCTTTCAATTCTTGATCACCGAATTCTATCGGTATTTTCCTCGATTGGTTAGCCCTGATTTGGGCGTTCGCCCCTCTTGTCAGGTTCGTTAAAGGTTTCGTGACCTTTGCATAGTCTCTTATGAACTTCCGATAGTAAGAGGCTAGCCCTAGGAACCCTTTTAATTCCTTCAGTTTTGCTGGGGGTTTCATATTATTGATTGCCAAGATCTTTTTAGGATCCGGGAGAATACCTTCACCCCAGATGACATATCCCAAAAAATCCACCTGTGTTCTCAGAAATGTTGACTTTTCCAAGTTTACCTTGAGGTTCGCCTTCTCTAACTGCCTAAGTACGACTCGTAAATTTTCCAAATGTTGGCCTTCGGTCTCGCCAAGAATAATTATGTCGTCTATGTAGACATAGCAAATTTTGCCTATGAATGGCTTCAAGACATCGTCAATCATCTTTTGAAATATCGCCGGTGCGTTTTTCAGACCGAATGGCAGTCTTGTAAATTCATACTTCCCGTTCGCGGTTGAGAAAGCAGTTTTGGGGATGTCACTTTCCTTCATCTTGATTGGATGAAATCCTGACGTTAAATCCAAGGTGGTAAAATACTTTGACTTCCCAAAGCTTGCAAGAGTGCTTGTAATGTCCGGTATAGGATACGTGTCAGATATAGTAACCGCATTAAGTCTCTTAAAATCAACTACAAGGCGATATTGCTTTTCACCCAGAGAGTTTGGTTTTTTGGAAACGATCCAAAGTGGTGAGTTATAGGCACTTTTCGAAGGACGTATAATACCATCTTCTAACATTTTCGATATTTGTCGCTCGACTTCAGTTCTTAAATTCACCGGGTAAGGATATGATTTAGTATAAATAGGTTCGGACGTTGAAGTTCTAATTTCGGCTCTTACGTTTGTTTCTACTACCTCTTTGTCGCTTATTGGTCCAAAAATCGAAGTGAATTTTTCCAGCAAGCCCTGCAGCTTCCTTCTGGTCTCTTGCTCTAAGTGATCACTCTTGACTTGAATGTTGTTTACCTGTTTGGATTTTCTGGCTTTTAAGGGAATTATAATGTTCGGATTGATTTTGAGAGTGTTGTTTTTCCTATCAATTACAGCGTCCAATTCCTTTAGAGAATCGTCGCCTATTATTCCGTCAAATGATGTAAGGCCAAGTAACACGAAAAAGTCTAAAAATGTGTTGTTTCCTGCATGTTTAAAAAATTGGCCAGTGATTTTCTTTGTTATCAGGATCTCACCTGCTGCAGATTGGATTGTGAAAGGATTGGCGACTGGGTTTGCTTTCTGGGCCACTTGGCTCGAAACAAAATTCTTATTTGCGCCTGTGTCGATTAGAAATTTTAATATACGCCCATCCCTGGTAATATATTCTAGGTATGGAACGCTAGAGAGGCGTTTATCATAAAATTTAGGTGATTATCGTCGGATGCCTCCTCGCTTTCTACGACCTGGTCAAGACACGAGTCGTCCAATGCTTCCTGTGCCTGAAATTCGTAGCTATCCTCGGGATAGTAGGAGTTAGACTCGTCCTGAATCTCCGAACTGGTGGCTTGGGATGAGTTGGCCTGGGTGGAGGATCACGAACGATTGGTTGAAATTGATTCCTACCTTCAATATTATAGGCTAAATTGCGCTCATTCGTGCTCAAGCGCTGGTTCGTTATAGGTACGCTGGCTCCGTTTAATGCGGATCGAGAGTTAAATATCTGATTTACAGGTGAAGACACGGTGTTTCCCATACTCTTGGGATGAATGGAGAAGCTCCTGCAGTTGATATTCTGGAACTCCAAGCAAGAAGCGTAAGCCTCCGGGAGAGTTTGGGGTCTCTGAATTACAAGTGTTCTAGAAAGGTCGCCCCTTATACCTCTTATAAAGACATCCAGAGCTCTGTTCCTGTAACTTTGGGTCAATGCAGTGATTGTCTCCTGCGAATGATCCTCGGTTTTGAGTTTGCTTATGAGAAGGGAAAGTTGATGATTAACCGCGGCGTAAAACTCATCAACGCTTTTATTGCCTTGGAACATGAAATGCAGTCGATGTTCCAAGGTGCGAATGTCTCGTTTATCCGCGTAATGCAATGATAGGCACTGCTTTATACTTGACCAATCATCATCAAATATATTATAAGAAATAAGGGCAGCGTTCGCCGGCCCCCTTACTTTCTGCCTTATGTGGCGAAGGATTGCCCTGTATATTGATTTATGGCGTACAATACTGTAATCTCCCAGTATTGTCTCAACGCTATGGATCCACGATATGTATTGAACGGGATTCCCGTCAAACGTTTGCAAGTCCCTCACACAGTCTGGGAGTTTCTTGATATCGTTTAGGTCCTGCTCCGTCTTTGGCAGGACCGGATCTGGGTTTGCAGGTGGGACAGAAAGAGTGGGCTTATGAATTTCCTTTTCAATTAAGTTTAACCTCGCTTCTATTTTCTTTGTTAGGTCTATCTGAGCATTGACCGCCCCTGTTAGTTGCCTCAAGGTCTCCTGGAATGCTTCCATTATCGCGATTTTTATATAAAAGATAAATAGGACGGCTCACATACGAAGCGATTAAACAGCACCTCTACAACGATTCGCACTACCTCAAAAACCCTATACGCACTTTTAATATTTTCACTTTAGCACTATTATGCTTTGCACATTAAAAATGGTTCACACAATTTCTTACAAATATTAAAAATCTCTCAATATTAAGTTTTGAAATGCTTAAAAAATGCTTTGAAATGTTTAAAAAATGCTTTGAAAAGAGGTGAACTTACATGAATATAGTTAATATCTTATACATAATTCATTCTTGCTTGGGACCGCCTGTATTCTTCCTTTTTGGCGCAACCGTTCGATAATTTGGAATGCGCCTACTAGTGGTACTGGGTCGGCTCACACAATCTTCAGAAATCTTCGTATTGCTGCGCTTACTGTGCACTCGTGGGATGGTCAATAGCTAGCTTCCTTAACACTTGCTTCCTTTGAATCCTATGCTGTGTTCTTGCGTGAGCAGCAATCTCCACAGCGTTAATTATATTGTCGTGAAAGAAAATCGTAGTTAATTACTTGAACCGTGTTCCCGTGGTAACGGTGGATTCACTAGATTTCTTTATTTAATAAATGCCGCGTACACCGTGTTCCCGTGGTAACAATGGTTCACTTATTTTTCCGGCTTATAAAAATGTCGCGTACACCGTGTTCTCGTGGCAACGGTGAAAAACTGCTCGGGCGCCAGTTATCGCGATTCTCCGGGAGATCGTTAAAAAAAAGACGCGTTACGTTTAACAATGTCTTTATTCATACAGCAACTGACTTACAATTAATTATTCACCTCTATTTATTACCTAAAAAATGCCTAATCAACATAGCAGCTAAATATTGACTAATCACCATGTTCAATGTGCAATGCGTTTACCCAATTAGGTCAGGTAGCAATGATCGCAAATTAATGTGCTAGAAAATATTGATTGATCAGCGAATCAATTCGAGGCAATTGAAGTAGGTGCGAAAATGTAAAGTGCTTGCGCGTAAATATACGTTGTTTATTGCGCAATGAGACACATGATGAACTAAGTGGGGTCGAGTAATGGCCAATGGACTCATACGTACCTTTGGAATAACATCTGGAAAAGGTAAGAGGAACGAACTGTGATAACTTGCATAGCATAAAGAATATATAGCACGGACACTTCGAGCTGTCAAAGTCGACTTGAGACAAAATATGCCTAAATTACCCCTCCTGTCGGAGAGAGCGCTCTGGCTTTCGTTTCCAAGCTCGCGCGCGAAAGAGTAGGTTGAAATTTGTATTCAAATTTCTCCAGGCCAGGTTGTGCATAAGCAGAGAGACGAGCTCGCCATTTTATAAAAGTTAATCGTGTACGTGTGCATGCCAAAATCAGCTGACTTAACGCTAGTGTGCGTGAAATCAACGAAAGCGGCGAGTACCTGATGCGAATTTGCGACTCGTCGAAGCATTTAGGGCTGCCCGATCAACAGAAACAACGAAAATACGCGGCAGTGCAATTTAAAATAGCAATAAATTTTATTAAAAAAATTTGTATGTGAGTATTGAAAAACATAAATAAGGTGGTTTAGTAGATCAACTAAATTGAGAATTCGTTAGTTTTACACTTTATTGGGTTTTTAACGTTTTTTGTATTCTCTCTCACTCAAATAATTACCAATTTTCGGAATCTGACGCGCTTTACCCATCACTCAGAGCTTATAATCGGAAACGAACGCGAAAACCATACAAACACAACGTTACCGCTGAGTCTTTCACTAAAATTTCACCCAATTATTGATACCTGCACACAGTCACTAGCAAGGAGTTTTCACTGATTCCGTGTTGCAGTTCCAAGGAAATGCAATCCCTCCTTCGTTGCTCTACATTCCAAAATAAATAAACCACCGAAGAAGGAACTTTATTTCCTTTTTGGAAAGTATCAGCCACTTTTCACATTGATTTGAATTATGGGCATAAAACACTTCGCTAGTTACTTCGCGTTGCTTCGCGGGCCACCGACGATCACAAATTTTGAGCGCGTTGTTTTTCCGCTCTTGTCACACCGATTTGTATTAATTTTAATTAAAAACATCAAAAATCTAATTACAAGCGATATTCCTCTCGCGAATTGTCAAATACACACTGACATTTCTCGCTGTCAGTCGCAATTCAACGAATTAACGAAATTAGCTTCTGTGTGCATCTCTGTCTTTCGTGCACGAACCATTCACATACAATTTGCCTACTCTGTTACTCATGCTAGGGTACACAGATATGCATTTACCTATACTTAGGCCATAGCATAAATAATACATAGCACGGACACTCCAGCCAATTGGCCACATATCTGTTATACAACCCAAGTGGCCAGCCGGTGCCTAAGTATAGGTAAATGCATATCCGTGTACCCTAGCATGAGTAACAGAGTAGGCAAATTGGATGTGAATGGTTCGTGCACGAAAGACAGAGATGCACACAGAATCTAATTTCGTTAATTCGTTGAATCGCAACTGACAGCGAGAAATGTCAGTGTGTATTTGACAATTCGCGAGTGGAATATCGCGTGTAATTAGATTTTTAATGTTTTTAATGAAAATTGATACAAATCGAAGTGACAAGTGCGGAAAAACAAGGCGCTCAAAATTTGTGATCGTCGGTGGTCCGCGAAGCAACGCAAAGTAACTGGCGAAGTGTTTTACGGTCATAATTGAAATCAATGTGAAAAGTGGCTGATACTTTCCAAAAAGGAAATAAAGTTCCTTCTTCGGTGGTCTATTTATTTAGGAATATAGAACAACGAAGAAGGGATTGCATTTCCTTGGAACTGCAACACGGAATCAGTGAAAACTCTTTGCTAGTGAATGTGTGCAGATATCAATAGTTGGGTGAAATTGTAGTGAAAGACTCAGCGGTAACGTTGTGTTTGTATGGTTTTCGCGTTCGTTTCCGATTATAAGCTCTGAGTGATGGGTAAAGCGCGTCAGATTCCGAAAATTGGTAATTATTTGAGTGAGAGAGAATACAAAAAACGTTAAAAACCCAATAAAGTGTAAAACTAACGAATTCTCAATTTAGTTGATCTACTAAAACACCTTATTTATGTTTTTCAATACTCACATACAAATTTTTTTAATAAAATTTATTGCTATTTTAAATTGCACTGCCGCGTATTTTCGTTGTTTCTGTTGATCGGGCAGCCCTAAATGCTTCGACGAGTCGCAAATTCGCATCAGGTACTCGCCGCTTTCGTTGATTTCACGCACACTAGCGTTAAGTCAGCTGATTTTGGCATGCACACGTACACGATTAACTTTTATAAAATGGCGAGCTCGTCTCTCTGCTTATGCACAACCTGGCCTGGAGAAATTTGAATGTAAATTTCAACCTACTCTTTCGCGCGCGAGCTTGGAAACGAAAGCCAGAGCGCTCTCTCCGACAGGAGGGGTAATTTAGGCATCTTTTGTTTCGAGTCAACTTTGACAGCTCGAAGTGTCCGTGCTATTTATTACTTATGCTATGACTTAGGCACAGGCTGGCCACTTTGGTTGTATAACAGATTTGTGGCGAATTGGCTGGAGTGTCCGTGCTATGTATTATTTATGCTATGGTGCTATGTATTATTTATGCTGTGGGAATGCCCATAGCATAAAGAATATATAGCACGGACACTTCGAGCTGTCAAAGTCGACTTGAGACAAAAGATGCCTAAATTACCCCTCCTGTCGGAGAGAGCGCTCTGGCTTTCGTTTCCAACCTCGCGCGCGAAAGAGTAGGTTGAAATTTGTATTCAAATTTCTCCAGGCTAGGTTGTGCATATGTATAGAGACGAGCCGGCCATTTTATATAAGTTAACCGTGTACGTGTACATGCCAAAATCAGCTGATTTAACGCTAGTGTGCGTGAAATCAACGAATGCGGCCAGTACCCGATGCAAGTTCCGCGGCTTATCGAAGCATTTGGGCTGCCCGATCAACAAGAACAACGAAACTACGCGGCATTGCAATTTGAAATAGCAATAAATTTTATTGAAAAATTTTGTATGTGAGTATTGAAAAACATATATGGGATGTTTTACCAGATCAACTAAATTGAGAATTCGTTAGTTTTACACTTTATTGGGTTTTTAAAGTTTTTTGTATTCTCTCTCATTCAAGGAATTGCCAATTTTCAGTATCTGACGCACTTTACCCATCACTCAGAGCTTCTAATCGGAAACGAGCGCGAAAACCATACAAACACAACGTTACCGCGGAATCGTTCACTACAATTTCACCCAACTATTGATACCTGCACACGTTCACTAGCAAGGAGTTTTCACTGGTTCCGTGTTGCAGTTCCAAGGAAATGCAATCCCTTCTTCGTTGCTCTATATTCCTAAATAAATAGACCACCGAAGAAGGAACTTTATTTCCTTTTTGGAAAGTATCAGCCACTTTTCACATTGATTTAGATTATGGGCATAAATCACTTCGCTAGTTACTTCGCGTTGCTTCGCGGGCAACCGACGATCACAAATTCTGAGCGCGTTGTTTTTCCGCATTTGTCACTCCGATTTGTT